>OV816027.1:119539656-119827359 GCA_929113105.1 Agrypnus murinus
CCAGAACATACCAGACCAGACTAGACTATAGATGATAGACAGTAAAATCATGAACAATTATATCATGACAGACCATACCAGACCAGACCAGACCAGACCAGACCAGACCAGACCAGACCAGACTAGACCAGACCAGACCAGACCAGACCAGACCAGACCAGACCAGACCAGACCAGACCAGACCAGACCAGATCAGACCAGACCAGACCAGACCAGACCAGACCAGACAAGACCAGACCAGACCATACCATACCAGACCAGACCAGACCAGACCAGAACATACCAGACCAGACTAGACTATAGATGATTGTCTATCATCTATAGTCTAGTCTGGTCTGATTTTACTGTCGTAAAATCATTAACAATTATACCACCTGTAATATAATAGAGCTTACTTGATATTTTAAAATTAGTGACTGAATCTAATTATTACAGAAATTCAATTGTAGAAACTGAAGATGTAATCTTTAAAACATCTAAAGTTAGAAGTTTTTAGTAGTCAGGTCAGATTAATAGAGGGTGTTATAATCAAATAGTTTTTAGAAACTATTTGTTTTGTAAGATTGGCGCCGTAAAGAAAAACAACATAGCTGTAGTCTTGATTATGAAATTTTGAAATTTGAAATAGTTTCTAAAAACGATTTGATTATAACACCCTCTATTAATCTGACCTGACTACTAAAAACTTCTAACTTTAGATGTTTTAAAGATTACATCTTCAGTTTCTACAATTGAATTTCTGTAATAATTAGATTCAGTCACTAATTTTAAAATATCAAGTAAGCTCTATTATATTACAGGTGGTATAATTGTTCATGATTTTACTGTCTATCATCTATAGTCTAGTCTGGTCTGGTCTGGTCTGGTCTGGTCTAGTCTTATGAACCCTCTAGAGGTCGAATACAGGCGTATATATTCTGTATATAACCTCTTAGTTAACATAGTATTTTATAAAATAATTAGATATAGTTATATTTACTATCTATTCTTTTAAACTGCTGTTATACTTACCATGTTTACTTTATAGTCGGGTATGTAGTACCATTATGTATACGAAATGTACTATTTTAATAGATATTTTATATATATATATATATATATATATATATATATATATATATATATATATATATATATATATAAGTTATGTATTATGTTTTAAGTAGCGTCGAAACTACTCGTATCAATAAATGTTCTTGTATGAAAGTATGTTGTTTTGTACTTACTCTGCTCCCTACGTTCTGCCCTAAAAATGTATTCGTAGGCTCTAACCTAATCTAACCTAAATTATATTCGTATGCTCTAACCTGTGATGTAATAAAAAACAATAAGGTTACAGATTATTATTAATCATAAGAGTTTACTATAGATACGTTGAATAACCTACAAGAGTATATAGTATATTATTACATATCTGCGTATTTCGATGCTATTGAAAATGTATGATGTATTGTAAAATAACGTTTAAATATGGCGACGAACTTATTTCTTTTAAACTGACGACAACTCATCATACAAAACATACTGTATTTATGTATTCCCTTTCTCTGCTGATATGTTTTCTACAGTGTGTTTTTAAATATTATACCCCGTTCTCTCAAGAATGCATAACATTTTCGAAATATCTGTTTATTATTTTACTTAGCACATATAACCTACTAAGTATGTCCTAATGGTAAAACTGTAATCGACGACATCTAATATCATAGTAATATTATAACAGATTAGGTGACCTAACAAACTCTTTAAAGAAATGTTTATTTACATGTATGAGATAGTATTTAACATAATGTCCTTACATACTGTGTTACGATAGAGACGGATAATCATACGAGCTGAAATGTATGATATATTGTAAAATAACGTTTAAATAAGAGAGTACTTTAGATGCTTGTACTTACTCTGCTCCCTACGTTCGGCAGATATGTCATGCTTTGTGTCTAAATACGAAATATAAAACGTGTCTAAATCTATGTAAAGCTTAGGTTATGTAGGGTTAGCAAAAGACATGAAAATTGAATAATATATCCATATCGCAATACGAATAATACAAGCTCACCAATAGGTTTATGATAAACGAATGCAATTGTTTGAAAAGAAGCTGTCGAGAAAGGTGACCAGTCGTGTAAATATTTAGGATGTGATAAAATAAAATTATTTTTAATATTTTAATAATGTTTTATTTCAATGATACATAGTTATATTTTATAAGGAAATTGAAAAACATATTAAGAACATATTTTGATATACTAATTACATATTAATTAAACATATAGGTATAGAAGTAAACAAGGGTTAGTTTAAACGATAAATTACATTATTAAATTTTCAAATCAAATCGTCAATAATTCGACACAACAGTACAAACTTTCATTGTAATGACTACAGATACATAGAGCGAGGTAAAGGATCTAAAGAACAGCATTTTAGTAACAGTTAACAAAGTAGAAGCTAACAATATGAATTTACTAAAGAAGGTAGAAGAAATGGGTGTCTTTGTAATCAACAATTCTAAAACTTCATAGAGGGTTTTAAGGATTCTACTGTAGACATTAGATTAGAGCTCCGATTTGTAAGCAATATTTGATCAGATTAACTATAATTTGGTCAAAAGTGGAAATTAAAAGGTTAAGCTAGTGACAGATCGAATTGAATAGTCATCATTAATAAAAGTAACTTTTTTCAGTCAGTCATGTATTTAGCTACTATACTATGTAACGTTTATAAATAAATAATACATCATTATAGAATAGTCTTTGATTAATGCTCATAAACTGTTAACAATCTAACATTTCCTTTATATGAGCTGTTGATAGTATTAAACCTATGCATCGCCGTTACGAATTTTTGATATTCGAGTAATGTTTTAAGAAATTCAGAACCGACTTACAACATCCCTTTTCTTCATGTACCCTCTCGTAATCTTACATCGTAGTTATATCGTGTGTATAAGGTATTCATGAATTTAGAGATTAGAGCTTGAGTCGGTCAACCCACTTTCTGATACAACTAAAGCATACTGCCTAATTTTACATGATTCGTTGATAGAATACAATGCGTTTGCTGAAACTGTGGCTATTGATAGAATACAATGCGTTTGCTGAAACTGTGACTAGACATATACACATACCCTAATGAAAATTATTAAGCAAAAGAAGTCGCTAAATATATTTAACTCAGACGATCATGTTTCTCGATAACATTCCGATGGTGATAAGAAGCATGGTAAGCTTTTACCTGTTTCCTGTAGAGCAATTTTGAGTGTACTTTCTTCTTGTGGTAAAACTAATGCCTTGTTAGGTCTACTAATTAATGAAAAGGAATTAAAATTTGAAAATATCTACCTATACGCCAGAAACTCGTCCAGTTTTTGTAATTGATTGTTAAAGGCAGGTAGAGAGTTTTAAGGATTCTACTGTAGACATTAGATTAGAGCTTGAATAGGTCAACTCACTTTCTGATACAACTAAACCATACTGCTTAAATTTACATGATTCGTGGATAGAATACAATGCGTTTGCTGAAACTGTGACTAGACATATACACATACCATAATGAAAATTATTAAGCAAAAGAAGTCGCTAAATATATTTAACTTAGACGAGAGATTTATTCACAATTATAACAATTTACATTACCATTACGAAAGTAAGCTTCGATCATAAATGTTTTTTGTTCCTGTGTGAACACCATTTTGTTGTGATGAAAAACACTCCAAAATAACGTTGAAAACTAAGCGTTCAATCACAAACGAAAGGTTAGTCTTGAAAAAGACTGATTTTTGATAATAACCGAGATAATAACTGGCGAAACGGAATTCAAAACACGAGGAAACAGTGAAGCACAAAAGACGGCAAAAGCGAGAACAACACTGGAGTAGGTTATGTTTATGTCAACATTTTTGAAATCTGACAGTTGTGACAAATCGAACGATTCAAACTACGCCCTACGTTTTCCGCATCTTTTGTTTTAAAATTATGTCATGGCTTTCTAGATCAGAAATTTAAAAAATCACCCGGTAACGTCCAGTGTATATCCATATAAATATTTCCGACTAAAGGACGTCCCTGAGATATACACTAATGTGGAATTCGGTATTTTGACGTCCTGCAACGTTGTCGGTGTAAAAGAAACATCTGGCTCTTTCTTACTCTGTTGTACTGTATGTTGTCTTATTCTTTTTAAGGCGAAACGAATTGTTAGACATATTTACGACGCTTTAAAAATCTGTTGTTCGTAATATTGTTATGGAAGTAGGGAAGAATCTTTAGAATTTCTTTCTTATGTCATTATATTTCAGGTTATCCCTGAGAAAGTCTTAATAACCCCCGAAATCGTTTTACAACCTTTCTGGCGTGTATTTATTGCCTTTCATACATTATTATTATTACAAGTTGGTTCCTTTAAAGCTTTAATGTTTTTTCGAGTGCGGAGATAGCAAGCTAATAGAAATAATATTCAAAATAATTTTATTCAAAAAGCATAAATTATATTAAACGCATAGTATAATATTGTATAATAAATAGTTAAATCTGTATAACAAAACTAAAAGATTTGCACTGTATCTAAAACTTATTAACCACTATTTCTTTATTGAACTCTTTTCTTGTGGGCGTACAACGCTTTTGGACAGTACAGCTGTAAAATATGTAAAAAATAATGTTAAATTAGTTTGTAAGTTTGATGGTGCACTTTATTTCTTCAAGCGAACTTTTAGAATTTTAAAGTAACTTACAATTTAGAGTTACTAATAGAACTACTAGAAAGCTAATAATCATAATCTAATAATCAGACCTAATAACAAAATCAGTACATTAATAGTACAATTTTTTTGAGGGTTTACTTTAGATATCACATACTGTTAGTAATAAGTTACTAACCCCAGTAAGTTAAAAGATGCTAACGACAAAACTATTTTTAAAAACTAAACTAAGGTTGTTGCTCAAATAAATCATTTTTTTAAACTCAGTAACCAGGGAACACAAGAATGAAAAATAAGAATCGCTATTTCTTTCATTTACGAAATAATTTGATGCACTAAAAAATGTACATAACGCGCAGGAGTAGAATTCCTAATTCGACTAGTAACATTAGCATTTTACTTCTGAAAAATTTGCACTAAGCTGAATTTTTGCACACAACAGCCGTTATATGGACGTTATAAGTAACATGCAAAAAGTCGCCATCGATATCATGTTCGGTTCGAAAGTAATTCAAGATCAATGTCATGAAAATTCATTTTTTTCGCGGATATCTCTCTTTCTATTGGTCCAAAGATAATTACGGTTATTATGAAAATCGTAAATTTAAAACACAAGAGTTATACAAAATCGCATTTCCTAATCCGTATCCTACAAGATTTTTTTCTAATTTTGATAAAAAATGGTTTTTAAACTTTAAACCAAGTCAGTCTTTAGATTTATGAATTGTATTGAACATCGAGTAGGTACGCTTAGTTTGCGTTAACTCGCTAGGAAAAAGTATTTTTTTCTACAGCTGTCAGAAAATGATGACATTTTTCATTAATATCCGTATGCAAAATGCCACATTGGTTTTGTTTACTTGATAACGTGCACGAAATAATTTTCGCTTTAGAGCGAAAAATATTTCGTGCATTTATGCGATTTATGCATAAATGCATAATATTTGCATGCACAATATTTGAGCAATATCGTTTCCGTAGCAACAACCAAATTGTCGACTTTGCGCTAAAATAGAAATTTCCTTGTATTATTTTTTATGACCTTTTCGGTTATTTTAATAACGCTACAGAAAAAACGTTGTGCGTAATTCGTGATCGAAATGACTTTGGTGGTCTCAAATGAGATTTTCAAAAAGACTTTCATTCTTCACCACAAAAGTAGCATTTCGCGCACTAAATACACAAATAACTATTTCCATTCTCGAGATGTTTTTGATCTGGGCAGCGTCGCGATCAAAAATCTTACCAAATATCCATTTTCCCTAGCTTATTGTTATGATATATGATATACAATTTTTGACAGTTCTAGAAAAAAGACATTTAACTGTATTTTAACAATGACCGTCATATGCATTCTACAAAATATGATTCACATCTCGTAAGAAAGAAATTTTATGTAAAGGATCTTTGCAACATATTAAATATGGGTATATTCGTACAAGCCAAAACATGTGCCTGTGTTCCTTGCGAGGCGACGAGAAAAATATACATATTTGAGTGGTAGACCTTTCACTGGTGTCTTTATGTGCAATTCGCAGTAGGGAACCATTCAAACAAATTGTATTACAATTACTTGCAGGTTTAGATCGACATGAAAGTATAAGCATTTTGTTACACAAGAAGGAAAATAGGGACGAATTAAAAAACTATCGGAGCATTTATTTGCTATATTATTTTAAATCTTAAAGTTTTTTATAAAAAATATCAATAACCGATTAACACCTAAAATGGATTCGTATCAACCAGACGACCAAGTTGTATTCAGGAAGGAATATAGCATGTCAAATCATCTCCTTACGAAAAGCACGCTCATAAAGAAGCAAATGAATACCACCTGTCTATATCCTCTGACTTGGTCGACCATGGAAAGGCATTCAACTGTGTTGAAGTTTGGGCTGAGGAACAAATAACCATGAATAACTGTAGAATAGATTCTCGATAGATTGATGAGGCGGAATTAAATCTTTCTCTTCAATGATAGGCTTTAATTCTTTTAACAGTAATTTTTCAAATAATCTCGATATTACAGGAAGTAGAGATATAGGTCTGTAAGATAAAACTTCATTATTGATGACCTCTGCAACTTTCCACAATCTAGGCAGGTACTTAAAATAATTTATTAGATTTATTAGAGGCAGCATTTATTAGATAAGTCAGCTTTGATTTCAGCCATTATTTCCTTAGGTGAAGTAAGTCTGATCTCATCTTGTTGGATTAGGTACATCTTGTTCTTTATGTGGCTGAAATATTTTTCCCTAAATGAATCACAAAAATATTTGCCGTTTTGTTCGTTTGTTGCTCACTTTCCATCTTTCTGCCTTAATGAATCAGTCTAAATGATTTTTGAAACTATTAATTATGGCTTTCAGTTTTCAAATCTTTAATAGTGGTCGCAAACATAAGATTTACTTGTAAGCAAAGATAGAAACAAATGATTAATTTTTGTAGGTAAAATATATTCCCAAAGTGATTAAATAAGAAAATCGAGTTTGTTGTATTCAACTATTTTAATTCTCGTTGACAAAACGATACTTATAATATTTTAAACGGTTCATTTAATTTACAAATAATATCGTCAATTTTAATTACTAACTTCTAATTCAATTTTTCTTTGTGAAATGGTTAAATTAGCAAATTGAATTTGCGTTATTTATGACAATTTAAATTTTAACTTTTACAAAAACAATTATTGTAAACAGTGTATCCGTCAATTTTAGTTAAAGTTATAAAATTTTACGAAAGTTAAAAAAAGAGCACCTAATTTTAAAACCAACAAAATATTTTTAGGTCCAGAAATTTTTATGTAACACATGGATCTCATAATAGATAGTCAAGGCCGATGGTTGTCCCTTTTGTATTAGAAGTACAAATACATATTTCTTAAACGCCATGCTTTCATTTGTACCCACTGAAGAGAGGGTTATAATAATAAAATAACCTTGTTTCCGAAATATGTATTGGCATTGTTACGTCAAACACAAATATGTAGTTTATAGACACCCTTTCAAATATAAGAATAGATATAACGTTATTTAGCAACAAAAGAAAATACCATTTTACTATTGAATTTAGATTATCTGCGATTTATAAACAAACGACGAGAAATTCATATCACCATCTTGTACCTTAGAAACTTCCTTTATGATGTTTTGTCTCTGTTTGGTCACTAGACTTGCAATAGCAAATTGTGAGTTTGACAGAGTTTTTAATTACCTTTTTTTCAACTTCTACTGTTTTGAATCTCTTAACCTCTTAACCTTACGATAATATTTTGCTTGAAATTTCTATAAAATTTTGAGCAGCCACAATAATTGTGCCACATTTTCTCTTCTTCGGATCACACATCTCAATAACAATAACAATTGGTTGATTTGAATGGAATTATCAAGTTAAATTAGCCTATATCTTTGTAATCCTTTTGGTATATGATTTTGAAATTTAATTCATATTTTTTAGTTGCTAATGACAATCCTTCCTTACTTTACATATGTGCTAACAGTCCATATGCATTGGCATATTGATTCAATTTTGTGCTAAACTTTGTAGTAGTTAATGAAGTTTTCTGGGAGCTGAATTGGCCAACACCTTTTTTGGGGCTAATTTTGTCCTTCAGTCTTCCAAAATCTTATCTTTTTCTAGTAGGTAAATACTTTCTAATACTACAATACAAATATATAATAAGATATTGTTTCAAGAATATCAATTTAAAAAGTAACTTACAGCGAAAGCTTCTCCAAGCTTTTCGCAGAGTATAATAAAATTTAGCAGTTATCTTCAGAAGTTAATTCATATTTAAATTCTTGATTATGTATATTTTAATGCAATAGTAATAGATTGTAAAGACTGTGGTCTATCATAACACAATATTTTAAACGGTGTCTCCGAACTACACAATGTACCTATTTAACTATTGCCCAATACGTGTTTCGGTAACGATGTTACTTTTTTCTCGGCTTAAAACCGTCGGTTATGAATTAGAAGAACTAAAAATGTAAAAAAGGATATAGTGGGCTTTCGCAAATAAAAAGAAGAGGAGAACAATGCATTGAACTAAATTTAGGAATCACATTCTATTACAAGGCAGAGGAAAACGAAGCATATGAAAGCGTTCGAAAGACTCCCAATAAAGAAAGAACTTGCATTTCAAGTGGTCAAATCTGAAACCATATCCGGCAGAGTCGCTTCTATCGTAGTTGAATAAGTTGGTATATAAGGTCAGATTGAAGATGATTTAGGTTTATGGGCTAATATCTGCACACCAGAAGAAAAAATTGAAGCCTTCTAACTAACGAAAGCTTCAGACGAAGAAAAGATAAAACCAGCCATCACCTTAGATGACTTTAATGCCAAATTAGGAAGAAATTTTGGCGAATCCGAAAGATTCTAGGTTTTCTTCAAATAAAAGCTAGTCGAAAATAGATGTCGATCTCTCTTGATGGAACGACCCAAAATGAAGTATACTACTTCGTTTCAGGTAGTGTATATCGAAGTTCACGTGCTAAGGTTTGATTTAATAAACAAAATAGAAAGGAAAAGACAGTTTAAAAAGTATACAGTGAAAAGACTAGAAGAGTCTTGCCAGCAAGAAAAAACTAGAAAAGACATAAACGAAATAACTAACAACAGACCGATAAAAAACTTTTAAATGCAGGAACAAAAGAAGCGTGAAAAACTAAATCTAGTGAAGACAGGATAAGTGATGAAACAAAGAAGTTAAAGATAAAAGATGGGAACATACTAGTTAGTAGAGTGCTCGGAGCCCCGAAACTTACAAAAAAACACATTTTGTAGGACTTCGAGGTAAAAATGTATAAATTAAATAGAATTGTAGCTGTGGTTCTGTAGATTATAAAATTGCAACTTGCCAAAAAATCCTATGGTGCAAAAGGGCACTATTTAAAAATTTCGAGTTAAGTACGTAGTTAGAAAATAGAAGATATAAGCTACCTCTGTAATACAAAATTGTGTATATTTTTGTAGAGATTCTTATTGATTTTAAAGTCTTAATGAGAGCTTCCGTTTGGAAATGCACTTAACGCATAAGTGAAAATTGAGAAGGATTTACATTTATGCACATTTCTCGTTTCAAGCACTACACAAATCTAATTAAACTCGACTAGTTTTTGCTTTACACCGTTTTATCTCGGGAAAGGTAGCATTTAACAAAACATGTATTCTTGTGAAATTGTAACCAGGTTTTTTGCAATTACTATGGTCTTTGATTTATGAATTTTAAATAAATATTAATCAAGATATGTAATAAAAAGTAAGACGTCATTTATTGTGATGTCCCACCGACCCGCGACCGGCCTACAATCATAAGGCGTTCACATCTCTCGTCTTACCGCGCCTGCCCCGCATGTAATACATATTTATTTGTCTCTTATCATTTACTAATAAACAATTATTTGTAACAAAAGTATATTGTATAACTAACAAAATAATTTGACTACATAATTAGTGGTAAAGTAACAAATATACATACAGATTAGTATAAAACTATTCTCTCAAAATTTTTTGTCACTCAAATTTACAAATAAATTCAACAAAAACCAGCAGCGAAGATACAGAACAATGAAAGTAAAAAGCAACCAAATTTACCGTAAATACACAGATTGAAAGTATCAAATATCACGTTAACAGCTATCAGATAATCTTCCAAAACATCTTAATCTATTTCTTGAGATGGAAATGATGGAGTTTCTATAGAATCTTTGCATGATTTCTGTACCATACACCGACTTGTTCAAATGGAAGTATGAGTTTTTTTCGGCTGCAAGTTTTATTCTGCAATCTAAAAATAAATTTTCTTTCTTTTTAAAAATAAATGAGATGGTTTTATTAAACATTTATTACACAAGAAGTGAAACAGAGTTGAATGGGAAAACTATTGGCCTATCTCTTTGCTATCTTAAGTTTTCTTTATAAAAATATCATTAATCGATTAACGCCTAAAATGGATTCGTATCGACCAGTTGAACAAGCTTGATTCACGAAGGAATATAGCACGTTAGATCTGCTTCTAACGGTAAGAACGCTCATAAAGAAGCAAATGAATACCACCGTCTATATTCTCATTCGACTATGTTGAACTTTGGGCTGTAGCACAAGCCATGAACAACTGTAGAATAGATTCTCGATACAGACAACTAATTCATAACATCTAATAACATCTATATAAAATAAAATACAATTGGAACAAAAGACCAGTAGTAACCAACTAAAACGTATGGCGATTCGGAGGACACAATATCTTCAAAGCTATTTATTCTTGCAACGTAGGGCGCATTTAGATAATTAGATTGTACAAGATTTGTAACAAACATAAAGAACTAACTAGCCTTACGTTTAATACCACAAAGTTTTAATTACCACAACACTCAAGGAATTACAAACAATGATCAAGTATCTAGCAGAAACCTCTACAAAGATAGGTTTAATGATGAACATCCAAAAAACAAAAATAATGACAAACACTGAAGAAATTAAAGATATGGATTATATATCGAATTTCTGCATAAAGACTGCATCTTCGAGTGTGTCAATGAATACGTATATCTGGGGAAAATCCTGTAGCCGAATACAGAATATCAAGTACTTGAATAATTAGAAAAACACGATTGGTATGGGTACGGTTTGGAAAACTAAAATTGATATTCAGAAATCTTAACAACATTTAAAGGTAGTGTTCAACCAATGTATTTATTTTTCCGATCGTTAGATACGGTTGAAAACCTGGACACTAACTAGAGCTAATAAAACATCGTAAGGTTAAAATGGAACAGAACACAACGCAATGCAGAAAAATATAAAAAGATCTGAAAAAGGTGGCTGGATTACATTAGAAAGAAGCAGCTCAAAACATAAACAATTGACAAGAATGGAGAGGCCTACGTCCAAGGTTGGAACAAGTTGTGTAGCATCTGTATATAAACAATAATTAGAAAAATAAAATTAATACTTGCATAAACGCTAAATAAAATTGGTCTAGAAATGAGCCCTGCGGCACACCATAATTTACTTGTAATTGATTTAAACGATTACACGAACTGATTTACACTCAACGATTCATTGAATAAGTGAACCATTTGTAATAACAACTTGGAATCTTTGTTTAAGACTTGATCTTATTAATATCTTTAATATATTTAGTTGCCGATTAACGATATAGATGATGCACCAAAACCAAAGAAGTGCAATATCGATAGCATTATATTATGGTTAATAGCGTCAAACGCTTCTGTAAAATCTAAAAGAATAAGAAGCACAGATTTATTTTTATCTAAATCATTAAAAAAATTATTCTTTTTTGATAAATTAGTTTTACAGCGATAATGTTTACGAAACCTTGATTGAAATTCTGGAAAACATTGTTTTCATATTATTTCATATTTAATATAGTGTGTATAACCGTGTAGTTATTCACAATACGCATGCGTATAATAATCTTTTGCTTTCGTTTAGCAACATATTGTTAATTGAACTTCAGACTAAAAAGTAAGTAATACCAATGCAAGAAATAATTAAGGTGTATGGCTTGAAAATCGAAAAGCTATTGACTTCAGGATTTATGATAAAAT
This sequence comes from Agrypnus murinus, assembly GCA_929113105.1. Classification (NCBI taxonomy): domain Eukaryota; kingdom Metazoa; phylum Arthropoda; class Insecta; order Coleoptera; family Elateridae; genus Agrypnus; species Agrypnus murinus. Next base: position 119,551,939 of record OV816027.1, read on the forward strand.
TATTCTTCTATAAAATATTTGAATACGAATATGAAAAAACAAAAATGAAATCTAAATTTGTTGTTTAGGTATTTACTGTATTTAGATAAAATTTACGTTTCTATTGCAATATTACTTTCTACCATTTCCTACTACGTTTAACGGCAAAATAAATATTTCAAAACATGTGTTAACAGTCAGGTCAGCCGTATCCTGTTACCGAGACAAAGAGACGTCAAATGCACGAATAATATCAAAGTTATCTTGAAATATACAAAAGCGATGTTGCCAGCAAGAATGTAGGTCTCGTGATGGACACGGACGTCTTATACACGTAGATCCTTCCGTTTGCAATATACTTAGCTGTATATATTTGTCGAATTTAGCGCATCTCGCGGAATTCGCTTGAACTACGGTATACACAATCTCCGGTAAAAATCGGTCATTTGACGTCTAAAACAAATTTTTTCCAAACGATGGAGGATGCTTTAGTAATCCCAAAAAAATTCAAAGAACAGGTGATACAATCGGACGTCCGGTATACGGACGTCCAATTACAACGGACGCCCAACTGATGGTAAATGCGTAATGTACGGACGTCCATTTGTTAGACTGATGTAAATATATATATATATATATATATATATATATATATATATATATTATTTATAAAGTTTTTTGGGATTGCAGTCAATTCTATAATAAAAACCCTTTTTAGATGGTCAAGCTTTCGTTTTATTGTTTAAAACTTCTTCAGGACCCTCTAGATGAGTCTATTGTAATATATTTATGGAGGACATTTTTCTTCGATAATGAACAAATAATCACTATAACATTAACACTAAATGGTATAAATAAAATTTCTTTAAAGTAAAAAAGTTAGTTAATGTATAAATAAAATCTTTTACGTCATTTTCTAAATTTGATAATTTATCAAATTTAGAAAATGACGTAAAAGATTTTATTTATACATTAACTAACTTTTTTACTTTAAAGAAATTTTATTTATACCATTTAGTGTTAATGTTATAGTGATTATTTGTTCATTATCGAAGAAAAATGTCCTCCATAAATATATTACAATAGACTCATCTAGAGGGTCCTGAAGAAGTTTTAAACAATAAAACGAAAGCTTGACCATCTAAAAAGGGTTTTTATTATAGAATTGACTGCAATCCCAAAAAACTTTATAAATAACATTATCTAAACAGTCAAGATCATCCTCCATTTTATATATATATATATATATATATATATATATATATATATATATATATATATATATATATATATATATATATATATATATATATATTGCTGTGGATGGTAGTTTCAAAATTTTGGAAAATTTTGAAAATTTTGTGAAATTCTAAAATCTTTGTTAAATACTAACACTTTTGAAATATTTTTATCAACTTTTCCAGTTAAAAAATAAATTTGAGGTATTTTATGGTGTGTCATTGATTTTGAATCAATGTGTATACTTTTTAATAAGGTTAAATAATACATATTTCTTTATTTAGTATCAAATAGCTTACTCACTGATTACTTAAGTGTACGTAACATCCAGTTGTTCGCAAGTTTTTGTTATGATGTAATTCAATTATGTATACTTTCAAATGAGTAATATCGACGGGTTATGTGATTCTTTAAGGTTTTTGTTAATGTAAATAGATCGTTATTATTGCGTAAAAGTATTGTGTAATTAATGTGTAATAGATGTGTCACTTTTATAAAGAGTAATAATCTGCTATTATGTATTTTATGTTGTAAATAGTGCGGTCATTGTATTAGATGATAAGGTGACGTCAAATTAGGTAACGCGATTATGTAAATAGCAAATAGTATATAAGTTTAGAAAATCATAAGTTTAAGGAGTGAGTAATATAAAGCGACGCAGTAAAGTCGTGTTAAAAGACAATAGTAAAATGTAAATGATGACTTCCTGACATAAAGCGACGCAGTAAAGTCGTGTAAGAGAATATAGTAAATATGTAAATAGACACTTACTGTTAAACGACGAAAGAGTATGGCACTTACCGACAGAAAGCGACGGAGTAAAGTCGTGTAAGATAAAAGAACACTTACCAATATAAAGCGACAGAGTAAAGTCGTGGTTGAGAATATTGTAAAAATTTAAATAGTCTAGAATTAAATAGACAAGTTAAGTTAGTTGGTGATTTGAATACGGCGAAGGTGTAAAATGTATAAATTGTAAAAGTGTATATGATTATAAAGAACCACCTTTAAGATAAATTACTTGCTAAAGTTAAGCAAGATAATAAATCTACGTTAAAACCTTAAACGGGTGTTTTATTTCATTAAACACAAAAACAACTATAAGTATCTTATGAAAAAGGGAAATTGAACCCGCAGTTAATAAACAAAAGTGAGTTCCAAAGTCAAGTGTGTGGATGATATTATATGGAAAATCCATGCAAAAGGAAGAAAGTCAACCCTGAATTGGAAGCCAGCCATGTGTCAACATAAAGTGATCTACTCTGCCAATGGTTTGGGAAAGAGGACATCTATACTAAAAGGAAAAAAGAAGTATTATAAAAAAGGTAGGAAGTTATTTCCTTTTTGTATTGGCATTTGCTGAAGAAAAGACTATCGTTTGTAAAGTGTAGTAAAGTGATTTGAACAATTTAGTAATAGTTAAAATTAATTAAGATTTCAAGTTTAAAAGTGATTTTAAATTTCAATTTGTATATTTTTTTTTATACCACAAGAATCCACATTCACCCTGAGATGAGTCTTTATTAAATTTAATTTTGATGTTAAGTTATTTAACTGGCACCCAACTCTCTTACGTAAACTTGAGTTAGTCAAGAACTAACGTAACATTAATTTTATATAACCATTGCATTATTAAATCTATTAAAAGGTATTTTCAAATCATATTAGAATTTATAAAAGAGGGAAGTTGAAAAGCATTTCCAAAGTTCACAGTCATTTTAAAAAATCAATTTAATTATAAAGTAATTATCTACGATCGAACGGCAATTATTCACAGTTTCAAAATATTTAATAAAATTTTTAAAAATAATTTATTATTTATAATTAACCAATATCACTGCAATATATATATATATATATATATATATATATATATATATATATATATATATATATATATATATATATATATATATATATATATATAAGTTATGTATTATGTTTTAAGTAGCGTCGAAACTACTCATATCAATAAACGTTCTTGTATGAAAGTATGTTGTTTTGTACTTACTCTGCTCCCTACGTTCTGCCCTAAAAATGTATTCGTAGGCTCTAACCTAATCTAACCTAAATTATATTCGTATGCTCTAACCTGTGATGTAATAAAAAACAATAAGGTTACAGATTATTATTAATCATAAGAGTTTACTATAGATACGTTGAATAACCTACAAGAGTATATAGTATATTATTACATATCTGCGTATTTCGAAGCTATTGAAAATGTATGATGTATTGTAAAATAACGTTTAAATATGGCGACGAACTTATTTCTTTTAAACTGACGACAACTCATCATACAAAACATACTGTATTTATGTATTCCCTTTCTCTGCTGATATGTTTTCTACAGTGTGTTTTTAAATATTATACCCCGTTCGCTCAAGAATGCATAAAATTTTCGAAATATCTGTTTATTATTTTACTTAGCACATATAACCTACTAAGTATGTCCTAATGGTAAAACTGTAATCGACGAGATCTAATATCATAGTAATATTATAACAGATTAGGTGACCTAACAAACTCTTTAAAGAAATGTTTATTTACATGTATGAGATAGTATTTAACATAATGTCCTTACATACTGGGTTACGATAGAGACGGATAATCATACGAGCTGCTGAAATGTATGATATATTGTAAAATAACGTTTAAATAAGAGTTTACTTTAGATGCTACGAATATCTATATGGTGTATAAACAATAAGAACGTATATGTAGAAATCGCTTACAAGGGTAGTAGATATAACGAAAAGGGTTAAAATCTGTTCAAAATTACATTACGTCTAGAAAACTAGAAATTAGATAATTGTAGCATACGCATGTTAAATGTACCTATTCATTCACCTCGTCTGTAGTAGATATAATGAAAAAGGATAAAAATCTGTAGTATAGGGTTTATGCTTATACTCAGGCTCGCAATCATATGTAGCGTATCGATGCTTACATAGTATAATTATTTTCTCAACGTAGGATATATCGATATTCTTCTAGTTTGATTAAATCCTATAAGTTATATTCATTTCACCCTTTTTATTCTGTTAAGACATTTATAATAATCATAGGGACCCTGGTATGGGCATAAACCGATTGCACTTATTCTTTCACCTCGTCAGTAGTTAGACTCGAATTTTATGATTTCATATATGAAGAATACGTTTAGTGATGAATACTCTGTGTTCTAGAATACTTGTATAGGGGCTAGGAAGCTTGATTTGAATACTACAATCTTGATCACGCGGTTGGAGTGTACTGATACCTCGATTGTGTGCATAGAAGTATAATGAGTATCAGTTATCGTATATTCAAATTAGTTGAATATATGTAGTACAACTTTATAGATTCTAGAAAGTTCCTATCAATATTAGAGCAATGAATGTAGACTGATGTGTGTGTTATATAATACCGATTCTCGCATATACGAACTTAGGAGCTAGCTGCTGACTCTGCATGACATTAGATGATTATGATAATGATAGATGATCGTGATAAAGAATGTTGTTATTTATAGCAGTGACTTTATTACAATTCTTACTAGAATATAATTGTATGATATCACATCATGATATGTACCTACAATTCGATTACCTACATTTTGACTACCTAAATTAGACCTTAGTCTAAGAATAATCATGTGTTTTATCGTTATCTTATGATATCAGGAATGCAATACTTCTATTAATCTTTAGTTTAGCGTAGATATAAATCTCTTTGTATAGCTCAATAAATGATAGTTATAGGGCCTGTATTGACTTATATAACATTTCTCTCATATATGAATATTTTAGTTCAGAGAGCATTTACAAACAAGGCACAATTTATACAAAGCAGTCATTCAGAACAGGGTAAGATAATTCGTATGATCTATTAAATTTAAAATAGTAATCTGCTGTTCAGCTTGATTTAATTTTCGTAAATGTCTAAATATTACAAACATACAAACAAAATAGACTTAAGTAAGAAACAAAACGTATACATTACATATCTAAAATTGTACAACATATTGATAGGGTAGGTGAATTGCAGGCATTTAGCAGGCCCGTGTTTCTAACTGCTGATCTATAGGCTAGAAAAATCATAAAAGTATTAGGCAATGTTCATTGAATAGACTCCCTGCTTCATTTCATAACTTATTTGTTTTAATAAATAGACATTAGTCAAACGATCGATATCCTCATGTCTTTACCTTCAATATATAATATATTTATTTTTGATATCTAGTTAATGATATGTGTTGTGATCTTGATTGACTGTAATCTTTTTCCTGTAAGATGCTATAAAAGCCGTAATTAATATTTCTTAATATATATAGTTTAGTTTAATCCGTGTATGTATTTTATTCTTGCATTTTTTATTTCACAATGTATAACTATATACAATTTATTTTAAAACCGTTTTTCTGAAATTTCTAGATTTTAATACAAACAAAATTGATTTAGACTTCAGGAAATATCCAAACAGATTTACTCAGAATTTACGGTTGTTATTAAATAATAATTAGCCGTCGGCAACTTTTAAAATATTTCGATTAAACCAATAGTCTTTCATGTTTGAATTTTAACTTTCTACACCCGCTAATTGGAAATTCATTAGCAATGGTGAAATCATCGTTACAGAAAATAAATTTTACAATCAAGACGTCATGTTTTTACCTTACCGATCTCATTTTTCATATAAGTTAATGTAGGATAATAATGGTACTACATACCCGACTATAAAGTAATCATGGAAAGTATAACAGCTGTTTAAAAGAATAGATAGTAAATATAACTATATCTAATTATTTTGTACTGATATAAAAAGCCGCGGATCTACTGATGTTACGGGCCTCATGTAGTAATAATATCTGTATATAGTTTTCAAATTGTTATATTTAAGATGTATCAAGAAAAATTTCTTGAGTTTCTTCACGATTGGCTCATATAAGGTTAATAATTGTCTCATATCAATGACTCATGATAATAATCATAATTGGCTTATAATTTTTGAATCCTAAAGATTTAATATTATTAATGTACAATATTTATAAATATTTTCCGGGAATTATTTTTAAATAAATTGGATTTAATCAAATATACGTGAAAACATTTTTATAAATAACTCGTATGCAGTAATTTAAAAGACAAGCTCCGTGGTCTCGGGGTTAAGCTATGGACTTGTAAACAGACGTACTTTACGAACCCTGGTTCGAAACTCGTTGGATCCATTAATTTTTATAAAAAAGTGTAGCAGGTTGCCTATCTACAGGTGTATAGAAATCTACTATAACGATCACAGGACGTTACCGATAGATGGCAGTAGCAGTACTAAAAATTCAAATCCAAGGGCGGGAAATGATGACAAGTTGGAAATGACAAGCGAGAGAGAGAGAGAGAGAGAGAGCCAGAGCGAAAGCCGAGCGAGAGAGAGGGCCAGAGCCAAGCGAGAGCGAGAGAGAGGGCCTGAACCAAGCGAGAGCGAGAGAGAGGGCCAGAGCAAGAGCGAGAGAGAGGGTCAGAGCGAGAGCGAGAGGGCCAGAGCAAGAGCGAGAGAGAGGGTCAGAGCCAAGCGAGAGCGAGAGAGAGGGCCTGAACCAAGCGAGAGCGAGAGAGAGGAATCTACTATACCGATGACATGACGTCGCCGATAGATGGCAGTAGCAGTACTAAAAATTCAAATCCAAGGGCGGGAAATCCAAGATGACAGATTCAAAATGACAGATACAAAATGGCGGATATGTAAATGACATTAAAAATTGACAGATTCAAAATGACATTTCAAAATGGCTATTCAAAATGGCGATTCAAAATGGCGATTCAAAATGGCGTCGACCAATTAGAAGCAAGGGGAGGAGCTACAGGAGTAGGGATAGCCAATCAGAGAGCAGTAGGCGTGGCCAAAAAAAAGGAGTGGGAGGTATCTCAAGTGAGGCAATACCTACTAACGAGCAGCATTATCGCATCATAATTGTTGTTCCGTTAACCGAAAACCGCCCTTAAAATTATTAGCAGTTGGTTTTAGTTTAGATTTCGCATTTTTTATAAGAATTTTTGGTGAAAATAAAATCTTAGTTTGCCTTTTTCTCAAGTAAATGGCGCATTAACAAAAAATAGTAATTTATTAATGGTAAGATATTTTTCTATTTATCTTTATTTTTGGTACTATTTAATTTAAGTTTGTTTATTGAAGGTTTTTAACTTTTCGTTTTGATTAACCTCAAACATTTTGTTTTTGAGATTTACTTTTGGGTAATCGTAATTGGATTAACCTAGTTTTCAATAATTTGATGAATTGTAAACTTACTAGCTTCAAAAATAAATTTGAAGATTTGAACCAAGTGGTTTGTGCAGCGAATTGTTTCGGCAATTATTCAAGTAATTATTATTGGTTCTGGCTGAACAATAAAAACGTGACAGTATTTAAATTGCTTCAACTCTTATTGTGTATATAAATTATTTTTTTTATTATAGTGATTTGATGAATTAATAAATACATTCTTTTCTTATGATTTATAATATAACAACTTCCAAAGACTACAAAATACTCAAACTAAATTGTTTCAACAACAAAAAAAGAAATTGGTCACCTAGAAAGAAAGTCAGTCACCTAGTCACAAAGAAAGTAGATAGAATTTAATAATTAATTTTAGAAAAGGCCACGCCGGGTCATTCGACGCTGCCCTAAAATTTATCGTAGCCCACACAAAATAAGTTTAAAATATTCGTTTTGGAAAGAATGGCCATTAAAGATATTTGCAGTAAAGCACAGGTCGAAACTCGCTACTCGGCTATTTGTCCGGGCTAGCGCACGGCCCTGGCCTCCGCTCTTTGCAGAGTCCAGGCCAGGGCCGGACTTTAGACTTGGTCATTGTTGAGCAGATACATATACAGATACACCTAGCAAGGTTGACAACCAATAGCATTAATTTTCAAAGAAAGACGGCGTTTCCTGTGCTTCCTTGTTATAAAGCTCTTGCTGTGTTTTCTTGTCATAGGTCAATTCAAATAAATACTTACGTAAAGTGCTTGATATAGAGGTACTTTTAAAAATTCACAGCGTTTTTGCTTATTATCCCATTCAAACTAAGCTCAGCAGTACTGTAGAAGATAGTCTGGCATATCATACCTGCCTAACCACAACATAAAGGTACGTGTCACTTTTTCGCTAGCATTGAAACTAATATAATTCGATTTATTGCATTTCTCTCCTGTGGATTTCAGCTTTGAATTATATTTTTGCTTTAAAAATTTTGTTGTGGTAATACTGTATTTTTCTAGTGGAATGTTGATAAAAGGTGATAGTCGTTCTTTTTTTCCGGCGAATTGTTTGACAAGGTTGTTGTAGAAAGATTTTATGGGCAGTTATAGTGCTGAAGCTCTTTAAGAGGATTTTGATGCCCTCTATATAAGCTCTTGCTGTGTTTTCTTGTCATGGGACAATTCAAATAAATACATACGTAAAGTGCTCGATATAGAGGTACCTTTAAAAATTCACAGCGGTTTTGCTTATTATCCCATTCAAACTAAGCTCAGCAGTACTGATAGAAGATAGTCTGGCATATCATACCTGCCTAACCGCAACATAAGGGTCCGATCGGTTTTCGATCCATTGGTTAGCTAATAGTGCTCAAAGTAGGTCTTTTGGTTCACACTGTATAAACCGGTGGTGCTAGGATGAAAACAGAAACACTTTAAAAAACACAGAAAAAATATTAAGTTTACGGTACCGATTATCTTTAATGTAATAATCCCGACCTTCAATTATGTAACGTACAGGAATAATCACGTTCTGTTTTGATTAGTTAACAACGGTGTAAATTTCGAATTTTGAAAAGTCTGCGTTTATCGCTGACTTAGTATCATACACACTTTCCTAAAAACATTGTGCTAAATTTTCCGAATTTTCAAGTGCATTTAATCAGAAAATGTTACTAAATGTTACAAAAAAAGTTTTGTTTCTAATAACTTGAGAAGCTTGTCATTAAAATCTGATCATGTTGTACTGAGACACCGTGTATAACACTGCATACATAGAACCTGTTCAGGTTGGGAATTAAGTACTGCTAAATTGTGCTATAAAACGTTTATCTGGTAAAGGTACAGATGTGCAAATCGTCCGAGAAATAATTTTGACAAAGTTTCTACTTTACTTATTATGACCCTTGACAAACATGAAGGAGTCCAGTCTGAGGTAAAATTAATTGACCACTCTTTAGGTAAAATTCTTTGAAAAACAATTTGAATTAATGACTAATAGGTATAATAAATGAAATTGCTGCAATTTTGAAATTTTTTTATTACATAACAAAATGAAATATTGCAGAAAAAAATTTAAGATGATGGCGATGTGTATCTTCCTACAAATAAATTAATTCCCAATTTATTTAAACGTAGATAGAACAGGAACGGATGGTCACAGTGGAATAATTTGGGTAGTTCCGAATAGAATATATCTAACAGTGGTTCTTCATAGATTACTGTAAAAATATTTTTGTGTCAATTAAGTATGTTTATCATTAAATAAAACAATTTTATTATACAAATTAGTTATCAACCGGAATTACCATTTAGTTCAACGATATGGTAATTCCAAACTATATGTAAATAAAACCCTTTATATTAAACCTACCACCAGTAGCGGCTGCAGCTATTGTTCCTGTTTCTTCTACTTCGATAAAAGCTTTTTGAACTATTTCAGTAATTTTCAGACCCTCTTGTTTAGCTCCGATTCCACGGAAATTTGCGGAGTCTTCAAAAGCACTCTTAACTCCAAGCTGTAAAACATCAAAGAAATATTATTTCAGATACTTTTACATAAATTGCTTTACGAGCAAATTTAAAACAAGCATATACTTACGGTTTGCAATAGCGGTTTGAACTTTATTTCACTTTCTATTTTGAATTTTGGAAGCCAAACATCAACCGTTTTATAGCTATACGTAGGAGGAATCAACACCTCATCCAATTTGTTTTCTATAGCAGCCAAACCTTCTATTTCATGAGGCAAAACAATATGCATAGAAACATCACCTCCTTTATAATCCATTTTTAAAACCTTCATTTCAGAATTTTCGAAATACTCATAAAAATCAGTTTTGGTCATCGTATCAACCTGGACGTGGTTTATCCTGTTTACATGGAAAGGAGCCTTATAGGTACTGTAAGTGTTGAATTCATGAACCCACGTTCCATGAAAGTATATAGCATTAACAAGTACCGTACGAGTATCTTCATCTAACAAGCTTGGATCTATCAGATTCTTAATTTTATTGTGCGTTTTATATTCAACCCAACGGTTAATATCAGCTGCCGCTATTTCATTCTTACTAAAGTCGATACTTTGTATTTCGGCATCAAAAACATTTACAGCTGTGTTCTTAAATTGCTCGCTTATTTCGAAATTATCCATAACATAGACTTTGTTAGCACTGCTAAGAGTATATACATCATTTCTTTGAAGGTTTGGTGAGAGTGTCTTAAAAATTTCGTGAACTTTTTCAGGAGTATCAGGCAGATGTAAGGAAGTTGTCAGTTCCTTAGCTGTTTCACCTTGTGCACCAGCATTTACGAGGGCGAGAACGGTGTCTACTGATAAAGGACATACTATAAAGTTGCCTGAATTGCTTTTCAGGAGTTCCTGCAATTAATAAATTATTGAATTAGGTAACAGTTGTAATAGAACATGCCAATGATGAGGTTAGTTTACCTTGTAGATATCAGATGAGAACTTATCATATCCTGATGAGAATTCTTGTAGTACTTGCGATTCTGTCAAACATGCACAGAATATTGCAAAAATTATAAGTAATTGCTTCATTGTGGATCTAGAAAAAATATTTTGATATTGATGTTTTTTTGGAATATTTATTTATTGTGTCATTTTATAATTTTTAAAATTAATTTAAAGTACTTAATAAGTGAATTATATATTTTTTATAGTTATACCTACAGGGTGTTTACATAAAGTTAAAGCTCTTATATACCTTATTTTACAGTACCTTATCGGACCTTAGGAAGTTGAAGCACTGTTGGGTTTAAAAAGCACAATTTTAGCTATCGAATGTAACGCCCTGTAACACCTACGCTTTTATTTACTTGATCTTTTATACTTCTCTGTTTTTCTTTTGCATTTTGCAAATGCAAATACAAGTTTGCATTTTCATATTTTGATTATATATAAACATATTTATAAAGAATCTAAACAAACCTTACAAGCAGTAATAATAATTAACGAGATGTTCACTAATTGACGTATCGCTAAAACACTGAATTAAAAAATTTGCTTGCTGAAATTTATAAATCCGTCAGAGGTGACAAATTATCAATAAATAACATGCCTTCCAGAATGAGATAAAATAATTCTTCAAAACAAACTACATCATCTTATATTCGATAGCAACAAGACAAATACTTTTAAACGCTTTAACAGTAATTAGATTTTATGTACAAATATTCCGTAAAGTAATCGATTGGAAAAATTCTAACTAAACTTGTGAGAGAGAAAGAGATAATCGTGTTACATAATTCAAATAAACAATAATTACCAAATTTACTTATAACATTGAGGTTATCTACACTTACTGACAAACTGCTTAATATAAAATTTCATGGATAACTTCTTGGTAACGATATTAGTTGGTGTTTCCAAACTAAGACGAACATACTACCGTAAACAAATAGTTCGCGGGCTATTACATCTATCATTTGCTTATTAAAATGTTCTTGTAGTTATTTAAATTTGTTTAAACACTGTTACATGTCACTTTTTCGCTAGCATTGAAACTAATATAATTCGATTGATTGCATTTCTCTCCTGTGGATTAGGCTACACCTAGGCTATACTTTTATTTCAGCCTTGAATTATATTTTTGCTTTAAAAATTTTGTTGTGGTGGTACTGCATTTTTCTAGTGGAATGTTGATAAAAGGTGATAGTCGTTCTTGTTTTACGGCGAATTGTTTGATAAGGTGTTGTAGAAAAATTTTATGGGCAGTTATAGTGCTGACGATTTAAGAGGATTGATGAGAGGATGATGCCCGTTAAGCAATTCCACTAATAAACTGATTGACATTTTGGGTTTGGCGCCAGGTTTAACCTTCTTGAGAAGGATCTTTTGGAAATATCGGCATCGGCTGCGAAAAGACTTATAGCCGTTTAACTTCTGAAGGCTTTTCTTTTCTTGTCTTTACCTTTGCTTTTCTTTGGGTCAATAACCTTGTCTGTTCCGTCTTCCTGGTTGAGTTCTGGATAACCTGGTCAGGGACACTATAGCTGCAGCAGACCTGGACTAAATTTAAGATACTGTGTGGTAATCCAGTATTATATGAACACCACTATGGATCTTGGCAGCCTGTTGCGAAGAACTGGTTCAGATAAGTGGTAGATTAAAAGTGTAAATTAAACACTTGTTACTGCGAAGTTACCTTTTTATAGCAGAATATAAGTAAATTATTCAGAGCACAAAGCATTAATTTAGGCGTAATCCATTAATTTGCGTTGAATTCAATAGCTTTTTAAAAGTCAATTACATTTATCTTTTATTAATTACAGTCATCTTTTCCGTTTGTGTGTTAAACGACTCGAAGTCTCCACTCCAAAAGTGGCCTTATTTAGCTCTTTGTCAATAAATAATGACATTCAAGCATCGTAGATAAAATATGATTGCATTGTTTAATATATAAAGATACACTTGGTGGCCTTAATTAAACGTTTTATTTGTCTGTATTTTTGATTGTTTGATTATTGTATATTTATGTTTTATCATAGTTTTTGGCACTAGGTTTTATGTCTAGTGAAACAGGGATCCGTGGTAAGTTTGTTTTATTGTTTTGCTGAGATTGTGTAAGAATATTAATTGGATAGTAAGCGAAACGTCTGGTTCCGTTAGTGTGAGACCACTATCCGCCGTGGATATACAGGGTGGGATTAAATTATGGAATATTAAAAAATAAAGCAATCTCAACCGGTTTTTTAAAAAACGCCGAAACACGTCGATTTTGTTCTTTATCAGAAAAAAATCATTTGTGCATTGTTAGTCACATACACAAAAGACTAGGTTTTAATATTAGTTTAAATTAACTGTTTTATAAATAGATGATTTACGTTTATGGCATGTAAATATTTTTTTAAAGAAACTACTAAACCTTTCCAAATGCATACAAATTATTTACAACCTTTCTATAAATAATTAATAAAGGTAAATAGAATTAGTTTTAGAAAGAAACTACCGTTAGGTGCGTCGCCCTCATTCATTAAGTAAACTTGTACTTTATATTCAATTATATTCAAAGTTTATTCAGAGTTATTATATTCAGAAATTATATTCAGAGTTTTTATTTGGAATTTTCTATCTTATTTATAAACAGGTACTACTATTTTTAAATAGTAGTCTTCTTTACTAATAATCTACTCAATGAATTGAGAACTTTTTAGGAGTTTTTAACCCAAGAAGTAGAATTTATTCAAGCGAGGGTTTCAAAAGTTGGACAAAACACTTGTACGGTACTATCTTTACAGTAGCACATTGATTTACTCGGCTGTTTGACTAATACAGACCAGGGCCGAGCCTTAGACTTGCTTGTTGTTGAGCCGATGCATATACAGATACACCTAGCAATATTGACAACCATTGACATTAATTTCCAAAGAAAGAAGGCGCTTGCTGTGCTCTCTTGTTATAAAGCGCTTGGTGTGTTTTCTTGTCATAGGACAATTCAAATATATGTAAAGTGTTCGGTGCTGATGTACCTTTAGAATTCACAGCTTCGTTGCTCATTATCCCATTGGAACAAAACCCAGCAGTACTGTAGAAGATAGTCTGGTTTATCATACCCGCCTAACCGCAACATAAAGGTTTTCGATCCATTGGGGTGCAAATAGGGTCAAAATATAACGTTCTTTGGTTCACACTCTATAAACCAGTGGTGCTAGGACGGAAACAAAAACACTTTTCTGCCATCTCATCTCCCGATACGATAAACTTCAATCAGTGTTAATAAATAGGCGTGCTAGTAGGGGCCAACGGGTAAATGGGATTCGGTCTAGGCTACTTCCATACAAGGAGTTTTGGAAATTTGCAAATTATTTTATGGAATCGGCTTTGTAACGGCAGGTATGGTCAATTGGTAACGGTGTCGATGGACTGGGTGTCATAGTTAGGCACTCGTTTCGATTTTTTCACTTTTTAATCTTAAAGTTGGCCTTTAATGGGGAAGAGGTTTTCTTATAGAGGACACACTGGGCTACCGTACAGTTTAACTTTCTCTGTTACAGGTCTCTAAATATAGACGCTACAAACTTTCAAATTTCGATGATCTCATTTTTTGGCCATAACTGTACCTAAAAACGGTCGACGATCGGTGCACCGATATGTTATGTAGGGTCCTAGATGCTATCAGATAGTGAAGATCCCATGTCGAAGTTACGTCCCGTTCCCGAGAAAAAAGCGATAACGTATTTTTGGGGGTAGGGGAAGGTAACAAAAGCGAATCAGACCAAACGCGGTCTGCTGGTTAGAGTAACTAATATTACACTATATACCGTAATTTTAAGATGTTGCAGGCAATTTTTGCTTATTTTCCAACATGGCGATACCTTCAAAAAACGACATCCCTAGCACGGTTTTTTTTATCGTATCTTTACCCCTTGGGTAAAGGATATGTAAATCGCATGACGTATGCCGTAAACGTACATCTTCGTAGGTCTTTTAGTTGCCGAGCTATGACCATTTGAAATTTGAGATGCTCCCCCACCCCGCTATCTACGCCGCTGTAAATCGAAAAAAATATTTTTGGTGCGACTATAAACAGACTTGCCCTGGATAAACGTCCACCGATTTTTACGAAGAAGTGTTTCCACTTTTGGACTCTGAAGACGGTTTCTCTCGGAGAAGATGCATATAGAATTGTTATAGACGACATACAATGCTTATCGTCTGGTATGATCTTCCTATTTACAGGTCTGTAAATAATCACGCTACGATCTTCCAAGGTTCGATAAACTCGGTGTTTTAGCCATAACTATACCTAAAAATGGTCGACGATCAACACCAATATGTTATGGCATGGCTTAAGCGCTATTTGACAGTAAAACTCTCATGTCAATTCGACGTTCCGTTCCCGAGAAAAAGCCGAAACAGATTTTTTAGGAGTGGGGGAAGCAAAACAGAATCAAGTTTTTTATCGTATCCCGATAACTACGTAACTACGTCTCCCTGCACCCCATTGTCTCTTAGGTATGCAATTTGAATTTTGAAAAAGTCGGAAATTGTTCCTCTACTACCTACGCCACTGTAAATCGAAAAAAATATGTTTGAGGCATCTGTAAACAGGACAGCTTTGGCTATCCGCCCATAGACTTTCATGGTGAAATCTCGCAAAAAATCCCCGGCCTCCACCCCTGCCCTATGGAACGAACCAAGATTTTATAAAATCTTAACTTTTTACTTCAAAATTTTCGTCTATTTCTTGTTTTATTTATTTTTTCTCATTTACTAGTTTTTTACAATATTTAACTTGTGGGGTGCGGGTGTGACAGAAAGTGTCGGACTGCAATCAAGACATCTATCCAAATACTATCAAAAGTGTTGCTACTGTCACAAACGGAATTATTTCAACTGAATTCCTTTTTGTAACATTTTAACTTGCATTCATTTAGTACAAATATTATCAAGGGTAATGCGATAGCCACCCACACGCCGCCACGCGCTTGTATACAATCTGCATATCCTTGGAAATAAAATATGCAGTTTGCATCTCATTAGCAATAATATATACAGTTTGCATCTCATTATGCATTCATATATTCTTCGCATTCCACTTAATTTATTCAATTATACAGTAAGGCTTCCGCGTTCAGCAGTATATAAACCCGCTTGTTTGGCTTGAAAGGCAGTCTGTGCCAAGACTCACAAGAAGCCTCATCAAGAATCAAGTGGGTGTCTTTTAATTAATTATGGCTTAGTTTGCTTAGTTGAGTGGGTGCGCTACAACCCTCTCTAGCTTAGTAAGGGGAAATTGTGGCCAGGTTTCCTCACGCTTAGTTGTAATCTAGGAATATCTAGAATCTATCATCTTGGGATGCCGATTACCTGATATCCTAGTGCTTAGTTTGTAGATCTAGTGCTAGAGCAGGGTTGGTTCTGACCACCCTCAAGATTATGTTAGATTGAGGAGGGCATGTACGTCCTCACACTGTAGAACCAATGTTTGTAACCTTTTGTATTATTTATTCTGTTGTTAGTGTATAGTTGTTTCCTATGTCTTGTGTTTACTTTCCTCTCTACCTCTGACTACGTCCTCCAGTCACGAAAACCCCACGTGACACTACGATGGATAAAAGCAAAACAAAATTGTCCAAAAACTCAACTTTCGCCCTCTCATTCTCCGAGCTGGCCAAGGCTCGTCCGGATGGGGCTCTGGTTTTGGTTTTTTCACATTATTTCAAACTTAATTTGTGTGATAGATAGATTGAGCCGTGTTCGCATCTCACTATTAAATTAACAGCAGGTTTAATTACCATGGTGACCAATTATAATCTTTTCCCACACCTATTAGAATTAGTTAAAGCTATATCTATTCTTGTTGATCTTAATCACAACTTTAGTTAGAGACACTTTTAATCGAGGCTTGTAATACGGCCCATTGTTTTTTGATTTGTATGATTCACCTAATCACCTTAGGAACTTCACATCACCTGAGTTAAGAGATTTCTTGTTTATTTTCACATTTTTTACAAACATTGTTATTAATAAAAACTTAATAAAAATATATGAACTATATTATGAAATCATCTTATTACGTATTATTCAAGTTACTATATATCAGGATTTATGTACATAACCTATGTTACAATTTTTACCTTATTAAACGCCCATCAAAAGTATTTTATAACATTTATTTGGATAATCTAGAATTTTAAGTTTTTTCTTAATTTTTATTTTTAGACGATAAACTAATTTATAAAAATAATTTTTTTACAGTTTATTCTATTCTATTTTATTAAATTATAATATCTTGACACTGTATTTATTTATTTGGTTTTTCCGAAGTGGGACATAGCAGAATTATTTTAATATACAGTGTGCCCGCAGACTCGACTCACAATATTGGATAAGTATGTATATTTTATATTAAATCATATTCTAAATGCAACTCCATTAAAAAGATTATTACCCTGACTGGGAATCGAACCCAGGTCTCCCCTTTTTCGAGTGGGCACCCTACCAAGTGAGCTACCAGAGCAACCTACAGTAAAATGACAACTTTGCAAATGTGATGATTGCAAATATACAAAGTGGTAGGTTTTGAAAACAAAAGCCTTTTCTTATTTTTGTATTAAACCGCTTTTGGGAATAGCACTTTTAGAATTTTAATGGCATTTTTAGTAGCACAAAAAAATAATTCTCAACGCGATCTTTGATAACTTCAATATGTTTTTTTTTATTTTCTAGATCCTATGAGAACTAAGGTCTTGCAATTTTTGAAAGTAGAGTAAAGTTGAGGATACTTTCAATGCTTATTGTGATTTTGATTGTAAATAGTTTCATACTAGAGATGGGGTCTCGACACTACGCGCGTGTCGCGACACTTGAGAGTCGAAACAATATGGCGGGAGAAGTGTCGACTCTTCATGATACTTTAACGACACTTCGCCTTTACATCATGCATGCGCTAGTGTAAAAGTAATCCAATTGAAACGAGAAGCAGTCAAGATTCCTAGCTACATAAATCATAAGCAAACTATGGATTAAAAAACAATTATATGAGTAAATTCTGTTATGGTTATATATTTATGCATTAAGAACATTAAAAGACATTAAATTATTTACAAAAGCAAATACCTATTATGAAACAGAAATTTTAAAGAAAAGAAACAAATTCTATATAAAATAACTTTTAATTCAAGTCTATTAATTGGATTTATTATAAAAACTATTTAAAAATGTAATTTCGCTGACGACGCGACGTTGGTCTTTAGTCGAGAACCTGTTTTTGTTAAGATTGAAGATGATACTTTTATTTTGTGTTTTCAGCAAAAAATTTTGAATTAATGAAAATTAATGATCATTGTATTTATTAATACATGTTTAGACAGTAGTCTTTCTTCAAAATACATTATAAGGTATAAATATAAGAAGCTGAAATAATAATTAGGTACATGAGGAACTTATTCAAATTCAATTATTGATTTTAATTTATTCAAATTCAATTATTGATTTTAATTTATTTTGCTGAAAATCCAAGAAAAAATTATCACCGTCAATATTATACTAATACAAAAGAAAAAAATCCACAACAAAATAGTTTTATATGTACGTCTCATTCAATGATTGTTGGCCAGTTCAACAAATCTGCCTTTAATTTCTTTGTAAGAATGATAAGCAACTTCGAATTACACTCTAATAAGAGCGATACTGTTCGACACTAAGAGTCGTGACATTTTTTCACACTCGACACCCAAGTTCCCATCACTATTTCATACTAAAGCCGCTCAGGCTATAAATAATTTGTAACTAACAATTTCAGTTCTTCTTGTCGACTTCAAACCCTACAAAAAGAAAGTTGAAAAATAATTCCCCTGAAAACACTAATTTCGTCTGCACTTCCATATAGTAAAGTCTAATCTACGGCTCAATAATTATGCACTGTGTCCCAGTAGGGAATGATCGAAAAATCCCTATATACGATTTTTGTCGTACCTGTATACTTTTGGAGAAAAACATCATCGAAGTTCAGCCCAATATTTTCAAATTGAATAGTAAGATTATCCATTGATACATGTTTGGAAGTTCAAGGAGAATTAACAATACTGTTTGGTTTCTAAGATGTGCATGGTAGCTCGTAATAAAGAAATAAACCTGCCTTTATTTTGTAGTTTCGACCAAGTAATTTCGTAGAATTAACAGATGAACTAAATAAACAAACAAATGTTGGGGACGATTTCTCGTTTGATATTATGTTTCAAAAACGGTTATTTTTGTTTTGTGATTTGTAAAATAATTTCATATTATTTTAAAAGGCACCTTAACCCTTATATCGGGTGGGACAATAGTGGGGGAAGTCCGATAGCTCCTAAACGGTAACAGCTAGAAAAATCGTTCTAATACGGATGTAAACAGTGGATAGAGGCGCATCTAGAGAAATTATTTTCAAATATACAGGGTGTTGCAGAAAAGTGTGGCACGCTTAAGGTATTTTTTTTAAATATAATGCCCCAAATATTTTTGCATATTTAACACCTCTATCGGCAGGTTTATTCATGTCTATAACTTTAGCGGCATCTAATGACCGGTTTAGAAGTTATAAATTTTTTTCAGAAAAATTAAGTTTTACATTATCCCACTTAACAGTTTACCGCTTTCACGGCCGCAACTGTGAAGACGAATTTAAGTAGGGATTTTGTTTTAGGGGCTTGTAGGGTGCTCTTCTTTAAAAGAAAATGGACCCACCATGTACAGGGTGTTCAAAATTAATTATTAAATTTAGAGAACATCAAAGCTAAAATTCACAACTTTTTCAAATGGAACACCCTGTATATTCTGTACCTTTGTGATGCCTCTCTGTAACCACTTTTGATTTATTGACAAAAAACTGCAAGAAGTACACAATTAAAAAATTATTTATTTAAAAAATCAAGGTTTTTCAAATAAAACAAAAGAAAAAACTATAACAAATGCTCCATATGTTGCTCATTTGCATGGACACACATTTCGATGCGCCTTTGGAACGATCTTTGTATGTTTCTTAACATTGCCGGCATGATACTTCTAAAAGCATGTATTATTCTATCCTTCATATTTTGGATTGTGGTTGGTGTCTCTGTTTAAACAATTTCTTTCACATATCCCCATAAAAAGAAATCCATTTTTATAAGATCAGGAGATCTCGCAAGCCATTTAGTGGGTCCATTCCTTCCAAGCCATTAAAGTGGGTAGATATTATTATGTGGTCTCTTACTGTATGTAAATAATGCGGTGGAGCACCGTCTTGCTGAAGCCACATCCCATTTCGGATTCTTTGAGGAAGGTTCGCCAATAATTGTGGCAGATAGTTCTCCAAAAAATGAAGATAAATAGCTCCAGTTAATGTACCATCAAAAAAATGTGGCCCTATTACATGTTCTCCAATAATTCCCTCCCAAACGTTTATGGACCATCTGTGCTGGTTATCAAGTTATCTGAAAAAGTGGGAATTTTCTGTAGCATAATAATGGAAATTGTGCCTGTTAACAAATCCATTTTTATGAAACGTTGCCTCATCAGTGAATAAAACATTGTTGAAGAATGTAGCATCGTCTTGCATTTTACCTATGGTCCAATTACAAAACTGTAAACGTTTTAGAAAATCATCATCAGTTAATTCCTGATGCATTTGAATGTGATATGCATGAAACTTATTTTTCTTTAAGATTCGACCAACAGAACGTCTACTTATTCCTACAGAAGAACTCACTTCTCTCTGACTAACATGGGGATTCTCAATCGTTGCCAGCACAACAGATAACTCATTTCCTTCGTTCACAACATTGTTAATTCGTTCACTTTTTTCATACTGTACATTGCCGGTCCTCACAAATCTATCGAGCAGGTTTTGAAAGCTGTGAACTTTAGGGAGCCTCCGTTCAGGATACCGTTGGTGGTAAATTCTGCGGTCAAGCAAACAATTTCTTTCCGACTCGCCCAAAACAAAAGTCATGTCTACAAGTTCTTCATTACTTTAAATTCATTTTGAAAAACTAAAACACCTACTAGAACTAAATACTGATGGTCTATGTTTTGTTGAACAAAAACAACCAACACACTTGACAACTAAATAAATAATTGTTTTTAATTGTGTACTTCTTGCAGTTTTTTCTCAATAAATCAAAAGTGGTTACAGATAGCTATAGGGACGTCCATAGAAAAAATGTTCGTTATTTAATTCTGCATCACAAAATATACAGGGTGTTCCATGTGAAAAAGTTGTGAATTTTAGCTTTGAAGTTCTTTAAATTTAAAAATTAAATTTGAACACCCTGTACATGGCGGGTCCATTTTCTTTTAGAGAAGAGTTCCCTACAAGCCCAAAACCAAAAATCCCTACGTAAATTCGTCTTCACAGTTGCGGCCGTGGAAGCGGTAAACTGTTAAGTGGGATAATGTAAAACTCAATTTTTTTGAAAAAAAATTTATAACTTCTAAACCGGTCATTGGATGGCGCTAAAATCTTAGATATGAATAAAGCTGCTAAGGGAGGCGTTAAATATGCAAAAATATTTGGGGCATTCTATTTAAATAAAATTACCTTACGCGTGCCACATTTCTCTGAAACACCCTGTATATTTGAAAATTCTCTAGATGCAACTCTATTCACTGTTTACATCCGTATTAGAACGATTTTTCTAGCTGTTACCGTTTAGGAGCTATCGGGCTTCCCCCACTATTGCCCTACCCGGTATGTAATACACGTCTGCAGGTCATTTTTACAATCGTACGATATTTTTTATGAGTTGTTACTTACATACATTTCGCCTGCTGAACTGGTAACACCCCTTTTAATATTAAGCTTACTGTACCGATTATCTTTAATTCAATAATCCCAACCTTCATTGTGTTACGTGCAAGAAGAGTCACGTTTTTTTTCTGATTTGTTAACAGCGTAAATTGGAATTTTGATATTTCTGCGTTTATCACTGACCTAGTACCATACCCACTTTCCTAAAAACGGTGTGGTAGATTTTCCGAATTTTCAAGTGCATTTAATCAAAGAATGTTACAAAAAAAAGGTTTTATGTTTCTAATAACTTGAGAAGCTTATCTTTAAAGTCTGACCATTCCATACTGAGGCACCGTGTATAACACTCTGCATAGATAAAACCTGTTAAAATTGGGGATTATGTCTTGCTAAATATTGCTATAAAACGTGTATCACGTATCTCGTAAAGGTACACATGTGCAAATTGTCCGTGAAATAACTTTGACAAAACTTCTACTTTACTTATTACGCCATTGACAAATATGAAGAAGTCCAGTCTGAGGTAAAATTGATTGCCCACTCTTTAGGTAAAATATTGATTTTGTTATTTACGAGTCAGTGTTCGTACATTGTTAAAACTTCTAAAAATCAAAAGCTACTCTGAATCACAATGAAAATTAATGACTAATAAGTATAATAAATGAAATTACTGCAATTTTACAACTTTGTTATTATTACATTACAAAACAAAATATTGCGGAAAAGACATCTAAGACGAAGGCGATGTGTATCTTCCTACAAAGAAATTAATTCCTAATTATTCAAACGTAGATAAAACAAGAAGGGATGTTCACAGTGGAATAATTTGGGTGGTTCCGAATCGAATATTGTTGATATTGTTTCTACTTGGATTACTGTAAAAATATTTTTGTGTCAATTAAGTATGTTTATCATTAAACATAACAATTTTATTATACAAATTAGTTACCAACCAGAATTACCATTAAGTTCAACGACATGGTAATTCGAAACTATAATGTAAATAAAACCCTTTATTTTAAACCTACCAGCTGTAGCGGGATCGCAATGCCGGTTTGAACTTTATTCCACTTTCAATTTTGAATTTTGGAAGCCAAACATCAACCGTTTCATAGTTATACGTATGAGGAATCAACACCTCATCCAATTTGATTTCTACAGCTGCCAAACCTTCTATTTCATGCGGCAAAACAGTATGCATAGAAACATCACCTCCTTCATAATCCATTTTTAAAACCTTCATTTCAGAATTTTCAAAATACTCATAAAAACCAGTTTTGGTCATCGTATCAACCTGAACTTGGTTTATCCTGTTTACATGGAAAGGAGCCTTAAAGGTATTGTAATCGATGAATTTAAGAACCCACTTTCCTTGAAAGTATATAGCATTAACAAGTACCGTACGAGTATCTTTATCTAACAAGCTTGGATCTATCAAATTCTTAATTTTATTGTGTGTTTTATACTCAACCCAACGGTTAATATCAGCTTCCGCTGCTTCATTATCACTAAAGTCGATACTTTGTACTTCGGCATCAAAAACATTTACTGCTGTGCTCTTAAATTGCTCGCTTATTTTGAAATCATCCTTAATAATAGACTTTGTTAGCACTGCTAAGAGTGTATACATCATTTCGTTGAAGGTTTGGTGAGAGTGTCTTAAAGATTTCGTAAACTTTTTCAGGACTATCAGGCAGATGTAAGGTAGTTGTCAGTTACTTAGCTGTTTGACCTTGTGCACCAGCATTAACGAGGGCGAGAACGGTGTCTACTGATAAAGGATATACTATAAAGTTGCCTGAATTTCTTTTCAGGAGTTCCTGCAATTAATAAATTATTGAATTAGGTAAAAGTTGTAATAGAACATGCCAATGATGAGGTTAGGTTACCTGGTAGATACCAAATGAGAACTTATCCTGATGAGAATTCTTGTAGTACTTGCGATTCTGTCAAACATGCACAGAATATTGCAAAAATTATAAGTAATTGCTTCATTGTGTTTGTGGAAAAAATATTTGAATGTTATTGATATTTTTTGGGGAATATTAATATTTATTTATTGTGTCATTTTATAATTTTCAAATTTAATTTAAAGTTGTACTTAATAAGTAAATTATAGTTTCTTTATATAGTTATACCTACAGGGTGTGTACATAAGGTTGAAGCTCTTTTATACCCTATTTTACAGTATCTTATCACACCTTGAGAAGTTGAAGCACTGTTATTTTTAAAAAACACTCACAATTTTAACAATCGAATGTAACACCCTGTATAGTACCTACACTTTTATTTACTTCATCTTTTATATTTCTCTGTTTTTCTTTTAATAAGTTTGCAGTTTTATACATGTTTATAAAGAATCGAAACAAACCTTGTAAGCAATAATAACAATTGACGAGATCTTCACGAAGACGTATCGCTAATACTGAATTAAAAATCTTGCTTGCTTCAATTTATAAATGCCTGTCAGAGGTGACAAGTTATCATTAAATAACATGCCTTTCAGAATGAGATAAAAGAATTCTTCAAAAGAAACTACATCATCTTATAAACGATTGCAACAATATACATTATACAAAATACTTATAAACACTTTAACAGTAATTAGATTTTATGTACAAATATTGCGTAAGTAATCGATTGGAAAAATCCTAACTAAACTTTTCTATGTACACTTGTAAATAATAGAACTATGAGAAATGTAGATAATGTAAATACAGGGTGTAACTAACATAACTAGAAACCTCGTGAACCTCGATTTAGAACATATTTTCCTTATCATCACGTGGTCGCATCACGTTAGTTTTCAAAAAATCGCATTTCAAATTTTAAGTATGCCCCTTCCACTCACATTTACATTAACAATACTAAACAAGCAAAACATAAATTTTTAGAATTTTTTAAGGTTTGTACTGTAGTGTTTAGAAGACCAATGTGGTAATACAGGTTGCTTGTGTGTGGTCTTGTACACTATCTTATGAGTTATCTCATCTAGAAGATAATAAAAGACATGTAACTTCTATGAGATATTTATTTATACTTATTGTTGTTGATTACAGTTGTCATGGCAATCACTTAGCATGCAATGCCTTCTTGAGCCTTCTTTTATGATGAATATCATTACATTACACCCCGGGTAAAAAAAGGCTGAATATGTACCAAAAGAATTGAGCCGTGAGTCAAAAGGCCATTTAATGCATTCCTCAACAACAAAAAATAGCATACATTAATGTCGTACTTGTATGTATAGGCATGTTTAATGTATACTAGCTACAAAAAATTGAGGTAGTTTTCATCTTTTCAATGGTTTCTTAATGCCAAGACAATAAAACTTATGTTAAAAATTAATTGCTAATAATCAAAGAATTGAAAACCTTTGCCGCTGGTAACTATTAGTAGGCATCTTTTGCTTAAGGCAAAAACATGTGTTGCTTATTGCAAGGTGATGTCGCAAACTTAATCTAATTAAAATAAACTTGATGTACAGGAATCACTTGTTAGGACGTTCTGTAATTCTTACTAGAAAGAAAGAAATAAAATTTAGGAACGTGAACAAAACCAAGGAACAACATAGTAAGTGCTTCGTAAACAAGTGATGCTTGCGTTACGATTTATTTGTTGTAACTTTTAAAATTAAAAATAACTATGTTAATTGAATCTAAAAGCGTTAGCCTAAGTGGTAAGTTTGTGGTTAACATTGATAAACGTAGTCGTATCCATTTTGTCCGAATGAATGGAAGAAGTGGGGTTGTACTCATAAAACAGAGGCAGCATTCATAACATTGTCCTAAGGTTGTAGGAAGTACTAGGTGAAATTGCCTGTTGGAGAGTATGCTTGAATCTTCTTGTATCCTGTTATTTGAGGAGAATGAACAATTGAAGCTTAATCCGGTAGCACATATATTTGGGAGGTCCAAATGCTATTCAGGATTGATTAGTTGAATGTTATCAATGTATGATATCATGTAATGTCGAGTTGACAAGGCTCACGTGGCAAAATATAAGTCACTACTGTTATTTTTGCACTTGTGTTTATGGTGTATACTTAGAAAGTTGGTACACTGCACATAATGCCAAAGTTTATTAGCGAAATGGAATTTGCTATTATGATAAGATAATTTGAGTTCGGTCAATAGCAATTGCACTGTTGTAATTTTCTCGGTTAGCAAAAAGTCGAATGTTCGCATTGTTCTAATTACGAGGTAATAAGACTGTTTAATCGCGTGACCTTTGCATAAAATTTCGCGTTTTGACATAACAAAATTTTGTTGGTTAAGGTTATGGTTGTTGCGAAGTTCGTTGATGGTTATCCAAGAAAACAAACTAAACATCAAAATTAAATAAAGAAAAAAAGATATTAATCCTGTTATATCCAAGAACAATCTCTTCTTATGGCATCGTTCCAATGGCGAATCGATAGATGTCGGCATCGTTGTGTCCGAGAATTGCTGAAGACATTTTTCAGAAGCTGTTACTACGGGTGTCATAGCTTTTGGTTCTTGAGCAACGTTATTGATGTGATTTCCATAAGGAACTGGAGGTGTTGTATCATGTAGATTCCAGGAATTATTTTCTGGATCCAAGGAAGTCTTCGTAGAAGATACGGCGGTTGATATCCCCAAACCGTCGGCCTTCGGAAGCTCTTGCAATTTCTGATTTAAAACGCATTGGTTAGGATTTAATTTTAGCTGTATCCTAATTGACTGTGATGTTTTTTGAATGTTTGTAGGAGAGTTTGATTCTGTTTGGTTGTGGAATAAATGAACTTTAGAAATCAAATCATTGTGATAGTTTCTGTAATGGAAGTATTAACCTGCGAAACGTGCTTTTCAATAATTGAATGGTCAGGTTTATCAACACAGAAAGTATCAGTTGATGCTGACACATCTAAAAAGTCATTGCATTGATAAATGACGTTTTGAGTATCGTCGCTCAATTGGGGGTTAGGATCCTGAATTTGTGACGGATCGTGCGATATTTGATTACAGTTTGTGGTTATGAAATTATAAGGATAAATGATTTCGTTTTTAAATAGGTTAACTAGACCAAAAGATGCAGGTGAATCATTTTGCTGTAACCAGAATTCTTTAATCTCTTTGGGAGAAGTGATAGTATTTGGTTTTGGATTGTATGGATGTTTAACCAAAGAAGTACCCAAGTAATAGTTTAATAGTTCGTTGATGAACGGTTTGAATGAAAGTTTATTGTTATCAATAAACCTGATAAGATTCGAATGGAGTTGCAAAATGTTATATGGCAAGTTTGAAATCAGAAGATTATATTTCTGAATTTCGTTGTCAATATGTAGAAAGCTAAAGTATCTATCGATTAAGACTATTGACATTTGTACATGTGAAATGTCAAAAATAGGAAATTTTACTAAATTTGCTTTCACTTGCGCCATATTGAAACGTAACCCATATTATACATGGGACTAAGAACGGTAACTTAATTTTTCAGATATTTCTCTTATTTTTCGACCGATTGCAAAATTTTATGAAAACGTTTGGCAGAACTTTTAGACCGCTACCCAGAACTCTAATTAGAACTGTCAAATTAAACAAAAATATTTAATTACAATACATATTATACATGATATTCAAAACGGTAACTTAATTATTCGGATATTTCTTTTATTTCTCGTCCGATTGCAAAATTTCATAAAAACTTTTGTACTTGAAATTTTGATTAAATCATAATCGTTCTTTCGCTGGGGGAGGGCAATTTACCCGTCCCTGAATACGCTACTGCTAAAATATTATTCATATTACAAACCTGACTTCTTCACAAGATGAAAACACAAGAAAGAAAATACACCATACACAATCTAAAACTTTGGACATTACTCATGTTAGTACTTTTTATTTCATAATGAACTAGAACAGTAAGGCTAATATGATGCTATTTTATTCTTTTTTATCGGGGTAAATAGGGAAAAATAATAGGAGTAGGTATATACCCCTATACAATTGTAAGCAATAAAATCTAATTCTATTTTATTGTTAATTCCTTGTTTTGCAGCTTTCAAACACATTTATGTTTTATAGCTACTTGTACCTAACTAAAGTTTTATTTTTCAATTTTCGCATTTATTTTCATTAACCGATGCACTCTCGCAACAAACTTTTTTAAAAGACAAATGTCTCCACAGCTTCACTTAAAATTGTCATTCTTAAAAATTTTTGAAAATTCTTCCGCCTTGTTAGGTCCACAATTAACGCAGGTCCACTTACCGCGATGTTATAATAGCGAGCTTGTTTAAACCACCTTAAAGCACATTCTTGTAATTCACTAAAACGCCGTTCACACTTCCTGCAAACAGGGCCGGCGCTAGCAGTTTCGCCGCCCCGGGCAAAAAGGTAAAATGCCGCCCTTTTACTGCAAAAATTAAAAGCGATAACCTAAACCCTTCCCACGCTTAATAGTAAAATAAAACGAGAGAAAGAAAAATTGGTATTAAAAATGTTGAAGTTTTGTTTTGCTGTAACCAATCACCAAGACCTGCTAATTTAATTTAATTTTTTTAATTTATCAATCCTTTTCAAGAATTTATTTTATTAATTTAATTTCAACTTTTCTTTCAAAAATTCTTAGCCTGGGAAAGTTAAAGTTCTCACAGAGTAAGCATTGACTATCTAGCACATCTAGCAAGTAATCACTTTATTTCCTGTAAAAGCATCAAAATTCATCTCTGGTTTATTAGTAATTGAACATTGTAAAATCTCATTTTTTAAGTACAGGTCAGAATGCAAGTCTGCAAAATTGACCATGCTATGGGAATCAAGAAATGCTGATTTTCCAAATTTATTGTGAAAGAAAGTTTTGATTTCAATTTCATTTTTTATATTTTTTTTACTAAACAATTTTAATAGTCCATTCCCACTACTCATCAAAACTATTTCCATTAAGTTTTCCTTTTGAGTCAGAATCTATCATTAAGTTAGTTCTTGTCGGGTCTTGGAAAGAATTACAAGCTTCCATTTTCAAATTAGTTACTTTATTGTATCATTAGTTTTATTTCAATTACTTAATTACATTTCATTTTTGTGAAAATAGTACAATATTCATTCTAATTTTTGTTTGTGAACAATTTGTCAATTTACATATTTTAACTGATAAAAATAAATCACATTGCTATTAATTATAAATTTTAAATATTGTTTATTTCTGTTCGATTGCCTCTCTACCTTTTGTAAGAAAGACAAAAATATAAGGTAAGTGAATTCTTAATTTCTCTAGCCTAGGTATTACTAGCGGCTGTACCATTGGACGTCCCCAGGTCTGCAGTTATTTATTTTATCTAACTAGCCTAGCACTCCAACGCCGTTGGCCTCTGAGGAAGCTACCAAACATCATAAGTTCCAGCCGAGGGGTTACATTGCCAAAAATACAAATTTCTTGATTTATGATTTTGGCACTAAATTAAAATTAAGGTTGCACAGAAAAAAGAAAAGACACAAATTTAGTATATAATTATAAAATGCATATATTAAAAAGATAGTAAAACAAATTATAGAACCACTAAAAATAAAAACCTAATTATTAAAAATACAGTTAAACTTAAAAGTGTTTTTCTCACTTTGAATTCTGAGAATTTTTTGATAATTTTTTTGACATCAATTCTTCAGCTAGCTCATGTTAAATGGCTAATGTGTCAAGCTATCTAGCCAACCCTCGGCAGTTGTACACTATTTCTAGATCATTACAATATTTTAGTAAGTCGTTTTATATCTTTTAAATCGTAAATATTGTATAAAGACTGGAAATAGTTGGTGTGGGTACTGATCAAATCAAACCTGGATTCAAGTGCAATGTTAGCTTGGTCTAATGTAAAAAAATAAAACTCTGCCTTATATTTCAAAGTAGGATATTCTATCGGATCATCTCGTGCCTCATAGGCAAAATTAACATTCCTTCTTCGACCTCTATGACGTGGGTGGGTAAGCTCAAAATTAGCCGGTATGTCAATTCCATAGCAGATGGTAAGTCATAGTCTTTTGTCTGCAAGAGCTTACTTAGTGGATTGATACTTGATACTTACTTACTTACTTACTTATGGATTGATTTTGTACCAAATTACAATGGAGCATAAGAACTTAAATTGGTTAACACAACTTAATAGTCCAGAAGCCTCAACTCTTATAGAATTGTCAATCTCCGAATTATTACAAACAGCAAATAAAGCATCGTATATCCCTCCTAATTGATACCTCAGTGGTTTTAATGCATCTATTCGGCTTTCCCAACGAGCATCACTTAGGGGTTTCAAAGTTAGTCCCTAAACATATTTTATGAATATGGTCCATCGAAAAGTTGATGAGGAAGAAAATAGATATATTTTTTGAACCATATTAAAAAATTGGCGGCTTCGAATGATGCCTTTGCCATGTCATTAACGACCAAGTTTAATGAGTGGCTACTACATGGGAGGTAAAATGCTTGTGGATTTAACGCTTTTATTCTAGATTGTACTCCCGATTTATCACCTCTCATGTTGGCCCCATTATATAAGCCTGTCTTTTCATATCCTACAAATTCAATCCCAATGTTTCAAGTCTTTTAAGTATTAGAGTTGAGAGTTCAGAGCCCGTCGATCTCTCAACCGGAAGAAAGCCTAAAAAGCTTTCATTAATTTTAATGGCAACCTCATTGGGATTGGATTTGTCAATGGATACATACCTTACTAAGACTGTCATTTGCTTGATCTTGCTGATCAGGAGTACAATCTAGAATAATTGAATAATTAGCTTTTTTAATCTCGCTAATAATGTGAGATGTTATATTTTCACTTAAAAGAATAATTATTTCATTTCGAATATCTTTTCCGAGATAGTGGACTTTAACTTCCTCTTTTTTGAGCACTCTGCGGATATGCTCTACCATTACTGGATCAAACTGAGCAAGTAATTGAATAATTTGTAAAAAATTACTATTACTGAAATCGTAAAGTATGGCACTTGTACCTCGGAAGGCCAAACAATTTTGAGCAAGCATTTTTATTGTTGAAACAATTTGTAGAAGCACCTCGTACCTGACTTTGGATATAGTTTTTAGAGGTTTCATGTTGTTTTAAAGTCTCAACGAGGTGCTTCCAATCTTTAAAACCTTCAGTAGAAAGAGAACTTAAAATAGAATCGTTTTTTTAAACGAAACAGAGACGTTTTCGAATGTTTCAAGGCGAGATTTTGTTGGCTTTGTTTAGGGTAAATTGTTAGAAAAAACACTTTCTATTTCATTGCTGACGTTTCGGTTTTAATCAAACCTTATTCAGAGATTCAAGGTTTGATTAAAACCGAAACGTCAGCCATTTAATAGAAAGTATTTTTTTAACAATTTACCCTAAACAAAGCCAACAAAATCTCGCCTTGAAATAAGTAAATAAGGGTACGAAAAATCAAAAGATCTTTCGAATGTTTTTGGAAAGATGCTCCCCTACGAGGGTTAATTTTTACCCCTGACATTTATTTATAGCGAACATGAGTTGAGCGGTACTTTGTCTGTTCTTACTTACCTTTACTTACCTTTTGATTCTTCTTATGTATTACGGGTTCTTTTAAATCGTTTAATTATATTTAGAATATTTACTGCCAAAGTTACCATAAGGCGAAAAAATATTTTTCTGAACAACTACTTTTTGCTTGGACCCATTGATTTTATTTTTAAAAAAGGCACTTTGGTTATTTCTGTTAGGTAACATGCTCAAAGATATGGTAATTTTTATTTCGCTCATATTATTTTCGAAAAAATACGTCGTTGTAAGAAGAATTATAAACCTTTCAAAAAGAGGTGCCACTTGACTCACTTTCTTTACCTAAATAATGGGGGTAAAAAATACCCTTCATATGTTAGGTTGATAAATATAAAAAAACAAAATACTAAAAAAAAGTGACTTGCTTCAAAACAAAATCGACGTGTCCGAGCAAAAAGTCAAAATTTAAAGATAACATGCTTAAAAAAAATAATTCTTGAATGGCTCATGGCAAATTTAAAATTAAATATATATCAAAAACTATTCAAACGATTTATAAAAACAATCAACCGTAGTAAGAAGAATTGAAAGCCCTTAAAAACAAGGTGCCACTCGGCCCATATTCCCTATCTAAATAAGATGGGTAGAAATTACCCCTCATAGGAGGTGTATCCTACTGCAGGAAACACCAAAGTGGCCAAACAATTGACGAATTTGAGCGTTTTACCAAAAGCATCCTGTAAAAGCTATAAAGATATGTGTTTAGAAAAGCTGCCTATTTTTTAATTATTACCTACTCACCTTACTTTTACAACACACTTTATGACACAATTTTCAAAAACTCACGGCAAATAATAATTGTATGTAACGCACTCTACTTTACTAGTAACCAACCTGTAAGGCAATTATTGCATAAATAAAACAATCGAACTGCCTCTTTTGCTTTTATAATAGTAGCGTAAAAATCGTGTCACAGCTTGTCATGACTGGTTTTTCGCGACCCCATACGCATACATGTTCCGACAAATTAAAACACACGGTAAAAATTATTTTACAGCACTTTGTATGTGTGTCCATTTATTTAAATTATAATAAAAAGGGTCATTTTTTTTTTATACATTTTTAAGCCATTTTTAAACGGGAGTTTATTATGCTCGTGAGCGGTTTCCTTGAAATATTTTGATACTTTATCTGTATTGCTCTGTATTTTTGGTTCGGATTTGGTCTTTAATACACGAAAACTCTACTCATCTTTCAAAACGTGTTTTTATTTAAAAACTACATACCTCAACCTTCTTATGTTGTTCTCATGCTTGAGAATTTTTGAAGTGAGTGGGACCTATATGTAAAAGTTTGTAAAACATATTAAAAGCAAATTTTATTAAAATTCCACCTTTTAATTTTTCATAAGTATTCAGATGAATCTTGGTTTATTCATTTTCTTCATAAACTAGTTAATTTCACAGCCATTTGCCGCCTTCTAAGGTTGCCGCCCCAGGCAGGGGCCCGGCTTGCCCGCCCTTAGCGCCGGCCCTGCTGGAAGCACAAACGTCATCAGAATTCCAAGCTTTTAAGATTTTCTCTTCGTTCTATACGAAGAGAAAATACTTTCACAACGTTGAATCAATCGCTCTTTATTTCCAAGGCTTGCTTTCAACAAACCGAATTCCATAATCTTCTTCAACAACAAATCAATTAAACACTTTATCTAAAAAGGTTTACGTACTTATTTGGAATTTTCTAAAAATTTCATGAATCAATGAATCATTCCTTAATCCTTTCTTTCAAACCTGTTTACTATGACCGGTTACTTATTGACACATTTATTGTTTGTTTAGGCACCTTAAATGCAAAATAACAAGAAAACTACCTACATTTTTTAAGAATTTACATTTTTGGTTTGAAGTGTAATAAAAAGGCTTGGGTGAAGTTAGCGGGGAGTTTTACAAAAACCTATGAAATAATTAGAGTTCTGGATGGAGTTCCAATAGTTCTAGAGCTCTCAATTGGTTTTTGAAAGAGTTCTGCAGAAAAAAACCTCAAAATTAGATATAAATAGAAATTGCCCGCCAAGTTCACGCTGCGGGAAAATTATGAAAAAATAGAAATATTTTATGAGTTATCGATAAAACTGTTATAGTTCTATAGCTCCTGATAGGTCTCATTAATAGTTCCACAATAGTATATTACATTACTAGTGTGGAAAGTGAAACTTTTCGTACGCACGAGTGTGAATTGACGCACGAGGCGTAAGCCGAGTTCGGAAATCACACGAGTGCAGAAAAGTTACTTTCCAACGCGTAATGTACAATATTTTTCCTACCACCCCCCAAATTTCAAATGT
This sequence comes from Agrypnus murinus, assembly GCA_929113105.1. Classification (NCBI taxonomy): domain Eukaryota; kingdom Metazoa; phylum Arthropoda; class Insecta; order Coleoptera; family Elateridae; genus Agrypnus; species Agrypnus murinus. Next base: position 119,585,443 of record OV816027.1, read on the forward strand.
TTAAAAAACTTTGATTTTTTAAAATTCTCAAAAATATAATTTTTGAAGATTTTAAAGCAAAATTTTTATGGTTAGGTTTAACAGAGAAAATCACACTTAAAGCTAATTTTCTTAAGCCATTTATTTTTAGGATATAAAGTTTAATTTTTTAAACAATTTAGTTTCACAATATGAATAATTATAACGAAATTTCTATCAAAACATTTCCAGAAAAATAAAATTAAGTTATCTTGACAACTTAATTTTATTTTTCTGAAGCTGAATTATGACAATTGTTAAAGTGATTGGGTGTTTGTTAACATTTTATTTAATAGATTCTTTTACTAAATATAAATTTCAATTTTAAAAACTCATATTCATAACTTATTTAAACATAGTATAAAATTAAACCTTGGGTTTAGCAGCAAAATTAATTAAATGAATTACTATTACAATTTATAATATAATAATTTCAGAGGCACATAATTTATTTTTTATTTATATTTAATAATATCTCCATAATTAACTAATATAACTTCAACTAATAACACAATGCCAGGTGTGAAAGAGGTTGCCTAACTAAATTATTTGACATTCTCTTATTTTTCTCCCATTTGGCATCGCTGATTTTAATCTTGGCAAACTTGCTTCAATAATTTTCATGTATTATAGTGAGGTTACGTTAGGTGTAATCTATTAGATATTTCTTTTTGATAGCTAAAATAGCTAATTAAACATTAATTAAAGTTATATTTATAAGAAAAGAATAGATACATAATGGTTAAAATGCTTCTCAAAATTGGATTAAACATTAATGTCATCATTTTAATGTAAACAAAATTCATGGATTTCTAGATATTGCTTAGCGTGACGTATTTTCATAACACACACGTGTGTTATGTTCCTAACATACGCGTGTTATATGACTCACTTTCTTTATATCGGTAGCGTTTGCTATTGTTCACTTTCGTATCGGGTCGTAGGAAAAAAATATAAAATTACAGCAAAATGAAGAAACCAGAAATTAAACTTAAATTCGCAAATATTTCAACGGGTTGCATGACTCTTCCAGGCTCTGCCGGACCGAGTTGTTCTGCATTTTAAAAGTCTCTCCAGTCGAATACCACATGAGAGAAAAAAAACACCCCATAACATGTAGGTTAAAGTAAGAAAGAGAATGAAAAAGATCTGCTGTCATTGTTAATCAATTATAAATATGCAAGTTTTATCTCTTGAATTTAATATTTTATAACCGACTTAAATGGGTACTTAGAAAAAACATGTTTGTTCGACATAAAATTATCGAGCTATTAAATTTTTATTACAAGTTGACAAAGATAAACTGAGACGAAATAACAACTTTTTATTTACCAAATGAGGTCAAAAACACACCAAGAATCAGCTTAATATCCAATCTATTATTACAAACAAGAAGTAGATTCGAAATATTGTAATACAGGGTTCGGATTTAGTTTACTGTAACCAACGAAAAACAAATTCAAAATATTATAATACGAGAGTCTATTTTATCAAACAGCTTATTACTTGTATCGTGTTACCCGCTTGAAATACAGGGTGCGGCAATAGTCAGTTAACCGAATGGCATATTAATAAAAACAAACAATGACGGAATACAAAAACTTGGTTTATTATTAAAAAAACTTGATAAAATGATACAAAAACATACAAACAACTACATTTTATGTTGAAAGTGTGAACCACCTTCATCAATACATTTTTGGCATCGCTTATATACGGTAAAACCGGTCTTCCTACAGAATTCTGCATTGGCACGAATAGTTTAAAATTCTTCTTCAATCCTCCCTTTTAAATGTCGTATATCGCGTATTGGGGTGGCAAGAACTTTATCTTTAAGTACTCCCCATAGGGCGAAGTCACACGGCGTCAAATCTGGCGACCGCTCGGGCCACTCTATTCCGCCTCTTCTCCCTATCCAATCGCCAAACTCGTCATTTAAAAAAGCACGAACTTGTAGTCCGTAATGAGACGGGGCGCCGTCCTGTTGAAAATATTGAATGTCTTGTAACTCTGGATTATTTTCAAGTTCTCCTTTTAAATCGATGAGAAGTTCCAAGTAATTCTCAGCATTTACTGTCCCATCAAATAAATACGGGCCGACAAGACCACCCGCATAAATTCCAGCCCATACAGTTATACCAGGAACATTTAATTTTTCTGTAATGGTTGCATGAGGGTTATCAGATGCCCAGTACACGCAATCGTGACGGTTAATTCGCCCGTTCAATTTAAATTGCGTTTCGTCCGACCAGAGAATGGATCGATAAAAATTTCCGTCGTCTTCCGCACATCCACTAAACCATTCGCAATATTCTAGCCTGCGATCAGGATCGTCTTCATTTAAGGCGTGCAATAATCGTGGACGATAACAACGCATATTCATTTTCTTTAACATACGTCGTACACTGCGGTCCGATATTTCTAATTCACGAGATTTACGACGTGCAGATTTGGTAGGTGCTTCGATGAACGCTTGGGCAACGGCTTGCATATTTTCTTCTGTGCTTACGGTGATGGTGCAGCCACTACGAGGCGCATCCAAAGCCGACCCGGTCTCTAAAAATTACTTATGTAGTTTATACACCATTTGTCTCGTAGGAATAGGTATGCGAGGATGCTGCTCCGCAAACTCTTCAAAAATGGTATTGTAGTCGGCATTGTAACGTAGGTACCCTGACAATAGGCACACGCGTTCGGTTTTCGTGTACTTTCTACGGAGCTGCGCTGCCATCGCGATGTTACTCGGATGAACGACACGAGTATACTAAACTAACTAACCCCCCTCTCACTCTGAGCATTCTATAAAATAGTCGCGCGTGGTTATTTTTGATAGCGTTAACTGACTTTTGCCGCACCCTGTATAGTTCTTACATTCCAGGTTCCCATTTTTATTGTTACTCTTTGCTTATCTTTGATTTTTTCTACTTTAACCATTAACTTAACCATCCGTCCGTCTCCTCTATTAGTTTTTTTGTGTACCAGCTCTTATCAGACTGCCTTCTTCCTCATCGAACCATTCATATATGACGCCGCTTATTTCTAACTTTCGGTATTCCACTGTTGTTGTCTTTTTTATTTTCTCTTCTGGTGCTACTTTTCTTATTGCGAACTGTACTTTTCGTTCCTTCATTGTTAGATCGCTATCGATGTAGATGTTATTTGGCAATTTTTATTTCAATTTTAGGACTTTTGTCTTATGCTTGAAATTTGTACATTTCACGATTGTAGTCTTGGCTTCGGGTCTTCCTATCCTGTAGGCTTTTTCTATTTCTATTCCTATTTCTTCTTGAAGGAACTTGGCCACCTTCTGCTTTAAATTTTGGTCTTTCATCTGCTCGTTCTCGAATTTCATTCCTTTGATCACTATATTCCTCTTTCTCTTGCCGTTCCAGTTTGTCTTCTAGGTTATTAATTCTTTTTTCTAGTTTTCCTTCTTCTTTTTGCAGGTTGCTGCGTTCGCTTCCCATTCAGCTATCACATTTTGTAGTTCCTATTTCACTTCATTTAATTTTGTTTTCATCTCTGTTCTTCCAATACTTTGTCCAGTTTTTTCAATATTCTTCCATCTCTTTTTTGTGTCTTCTTCCTTTTTTTCGTTGTTTTCTGTGTGCCTCTACCGATTTTTGGGCTTTTCCGCTTGTCACGTACGCCTTTTCTACCGCTCGTGTCCCGAATATCGTCGTTTTATGTTTCAACCGCTACGTCACTGCCCGGGAAACCTTGGTTTTAAGAAAAACCTTTGACACAGTTCTTGTCTTTGGGACAAACCATTCAAGAGCATTTCATAGAAAGCTTGTATGGTGTAGGATTGATGATGTTAATTTTGCTTAAGAATACGTTTACAATACGTGTAAGAAAGATTGACCTGTTGGTCCAAATGTCGAAGTAATGTGTGTTGCAGCTCCTCAAACACTACTCGCACAGCTTTAAGATTTTTTTTATTCTGTACTCTTGGTCTATCACCATACTTGCTTTACGATCTACACTTCTTTTTTCCTGTATAAATATGACGAAGAGCTCAGTAATAGTTCTATATAATAAGAGCTCAACCAGTAACTGCCAAAAAAGTTGAATAATGAAAATTATTATTATTTGGTTACTGCCTGGTTACTGCATTTTCGTAAACCAATGGTAACTATGTGCATGTCCAATTAATAAAATGACCTAAAAATATATGAGTGCAAGCGAGAAAATCATGTATTACATTTGCATGTATTAAACAAGAACAAAACTGATAAGTAGTATTTCTGGAGAATTCACTAAAAATGTTTCTAACTCACATTTCTTAAGATTAAGCTTTTTGGACTTTCTGTTCTTATTTACATTACATGAATCTAAATAGTAGAAAAAGTTAATGATTTAAATTTATAATAAATTAAATAAAACATTTAAAAAGTAAATGTTCGTTCTTCACAGTCGACATATTTTACTTCAATCAATTTTTCATCAATTTTTTAATAATGCTAAATGATGACAAATGTTATGTCAGTGTGCGGTAATGTTGATAGCCAAGAAATTGATACCATCTAGTGAAGCGTCCATAGCACTATTGCATTATTTCTGCAGAGACCATATTATATTCAACAGATAAACAATAATTATAATTTTGTTTATTGTTTCCAGTCTTCCTTTGTGGAACTCCATGATCATGAAATAAATAAAATTTAGTAAAAAGTTTCACAGTATTTATTAAAATATAACCTGACAATATTGTTTCGACAGCTAAGCTGTCATTATCAACGGTAATATAAATATAAACAAACACGTCGCTAAGGTAGATACAAAAAATAGGTAACTAGATAAAAAGATAAAAATAATCAGAATTAAATCTCTAACACTTCCAGTAACGGAGAGTTACTGAGCTCAAGCTGTTCATTCATTAAAGGTACCCTGATTTTGTGTTTGTATATCTCAAAGGCTTCTAAAATGTCTAATTTGCGTTTGTTATTATAAAAATGTAAGAATTTAATATTATTTTGAGAAGCCATTGTGTGATTTTGTTCTAAAAGGTGTTTGGCATAATTAGATTTTTCAGGATGTTTATTTTTGTAACAACGTACGTGTTCTTTATATCTTATGTCAAAATTTCGAAGTGTTTGTCCAATATATACCGAACTACAAAAAGAGCAATTTAAACGGTAAATGCCCGATTTCATGATATCATGTGTTGTGTCTTTATCATTAAATAAAAATGAAAAAGTGTTAGTGTTGGTTTTAAATGTTATTTTATAATTGTTGTGTTTTTTTAGTATATGTGCAACTTTTTCTGATATTTTGCCAAAATATGGTATAGACATGTAATTTATGTCTTCTGTTTGATTGTCAATGGGATATATTCTTTTGATAGCTAACGTATAATCTTTTTGTTTAATTAAAGTGTCAATCATGTTCGGATTGTAATGATTTGCATGTGCTAGTTATTTAATGGTTGATATCTCTTTGCTAAGATCTGGCTTTGTTAGTGGAATAGTTAAAGCTCTGCGTACTAACGATCTGTAGGCTGCTATTTTATGTGCTTTATGGTGACAAGATTCATTTGGTATTGTTATGTCTGTTTGTGTTGGTTTTCTGTATATGGAAAACTCAAATAGATTGTGTGCTTTAATCTTGATAGTTAAGTCTAGGAAGTTAATAATAATTAAATAATAATAAATATAATAACTGAATAAGAATTAAAAATTCATTGATAACCTCAAAGAAACTGCCAAAACAAGCTAAAATGTCATCAACATAACGGAACCAGAACATAATGTGTTTAGAGAGGTTTAATTCAAATATTTGATCTTCTAACTTGTCCATAAATATGTTAGCTAATAGAGGACTTAGAGAATTACCCATAAGTAAACCATCTTTTTGTAAATAACTTATGGACATAACAATACCAAATGAATCTTGTCACCATAAAGCACATAAAATAGCAGCATACAGATCATTAGTACACAGAGCTTTAACTATTCCACTAACAAAACTAGATTTTAGCAAAGAGATATCAACCATTAGGTAAACAACTAGCACATGCAAGTCATTACAATCCGAACATGATTGACGCTTTAATTAAACAAAAAGATTATAGGTTAGCTATCAAAAGAATATATCCCATTGACAATCAAACAGAAGACAAATCTATACCATATTTTGGCAAAATATCAGAAAAAGTTGCACATATACTAAAAAAACCAACAATTATAAAATAACATTTAAAACCAACGCTAACACTTTTTCATTTTTATTTCATGCTAAAGACAGAACACATGATATCATGAAATCTGGCATTTACAGTTTAAATTGTTCTTTTTGTAGTTCGGTATATATTGCCCAGACACTTGAGAATTTTGGCATAAGATATAAAGAACACGTACGTTGTTACAAAAATAAACATCCTGAAAAATCTAATTATGCCAAACACTTTTTAGAATAAAATCACACAATGACTCCTCAAAATAATATTAAATTCCTACATTTTTGTAATAACAAACGCAAATTAGACATTTCAGAAGCCTTTGAGATATACAAACACAAACTCAGGGTACCTTTAATGAATGAACAGCTTGAGCTCAGTAATTCTCCGTTACTGGAAGTGTTAGACATTTACTTCTGATTATTTTTATCTTTTTATCTAGTTACCTATTTTCCGTATCTACTTTAGCGACGTGTTTCTTTATATTTATATTACCGTTGATAATGACAGCTTAGCTGTCGAAACAATATTGTCAGATTATATTTTAATAAATGCTGTGAAACTTTTTACTAATCTTTATTTATTTCATAATACTCATAATTATCAATTTTTATTAAATTTAGAGTATACTTTAAAAATATGTCGTACTTTATTAATATATATTTCATTGTCTTTGCATAACAGTAAGTCAGTAAAAACACTTAAATAATTAATGTTATAATATTATTAAGAACAATAAACAAAGTTAATGAGTCAACTGATAATAGAAAACTATAAATATAATATGGTATCCACGCGAACGTTTCAATGTATTTAAGTAACTGGGTAAAACAACAACTTGATACATCTCAACTTTTTAACGAATGTTTATTAGTGTAGATTGTTTTAGGCAGCTCTAAAGGTACGATTATTCTTATGTATTAATGGTGTATAAATTATATCTAAGATGTAAAAAATGTGAAAGTTGATTAAATTTAGCTTAATGTGTTAATAAGTTTGACAGTGTTTCCAGATGAAGTTCGCAAGATTAAAAATTTTATTGTAGTTTTCAGAAAATAATGTAGTGTAATCTATCAACATTAATATTATTTTTTCATTATTAATGTAAGCGTGTTATCCTGATTTTAAGAGAGCATATAGGAAACTTTGGGCAGATTACTGTAGTAGTATTAGAGCTTGTATTTTCTAGACAAAATACTTTTGTTAATCTTTTTCAGTATTGCATATAATAGTGATATTTCGTTATATTGTTCTTTTAAAGCCAACAAAAACTTTTTGTTTTCGTTTTGTGTGATATTAGCTAAATATATAAACCATTTCGCTTATGTACCTAATTTGTCTAAGTTTACACTAAACTTACCTTAAATCTACAATGCTTTTTACAATCTTGTGTAAAGGTGTACACGAAATATTTTTCGATACACGAGCGCTGTTAATTATTTCCAGGGCCTTGACCTGTTTTAAACTCCCCTAACGCGTCGTGTTTTAGATTACGACCACGAGTACTTGTAACGAATTGATAACGAATATAACTACTATAAAGAGTCTTTTAGGTAAGATTTATACTAAATAATAAAATACGTTTTATCTTATACCTCCCACCCACCTGGGGACACATTGTATTTTTGGAATTTTGTGATGTTTGCAATAGGTTTTACGGTTACATAACTGTTTTCCAAATTTCTAAATGTTATAGTTGTAAACGTACAGAGGTGGGTGTCCCGGGGTTTGTCTCGGTGGTCGTTCTGCTCGGGCGCCAGATTTGTAAGGAGCCCCGGAGTTTGACTCGGTAGGCGTCTCTGCTCGGGCACCAAATTTGTACGGGGCTGGCGGTAACTCTCGGACGCCAGATATTTTAACGTGGTATGCTCCACGGATCCGGGTAACTACTAGTGGAGAAAAGGTAATCCATGGAACTGCTGGCGTCGCTGATGTCGACCCTGTCTGGATCACTCCACACAGAGAAAAATGTATTTAAATTTCATCAACAATTGTGTGGTATTGTAAAACAAATTGGTCTTAAAAAAGTGACAGGGACAATTTGTGTACAATTATAAAACAAGATTGTGTCATTTAGTTTGTCAAGATTTTGTGGAAGTCAATAGTAATTTTGTAGAATCAAATGAATAGTTGTCTATAAGTTTCCATAACAAATTGTGTTACTTATTAAAACAGAATGTGTAATGTTATTGCATACAATTTTATACAAAATTGTACAATTGTTGCGCTAGTTGTGCCACAATTACTTGTTCACATTGATACAAAATGTGCAATACTCTGGCACAAATATTCTATACAGAAGGTTAGGTATCACAAATAAAATATATATTTTTACATATATTAAAATATATGTAACTAATATGTATATAGCTATACAATGTATAGTATTTACATACTATACAACGTGTAATATACACAAGTATAACACTAAAATTCCCTTTTGCTGTCGCTGTTTATATATAAATCTCGAATTTACATTAATAGCGACAATTACAAGTGGTGACATCTATAAGATGTCATCCATAAACTTTGCGAAACACAATAATTAGTAGCAAGCAGTTTGAACACTGGATTATGATTTCATTCAAGCAAAATATTGTATTTTTGTAAACATTTTTTACAATTATACTTCAACATAATATGCTAGCTTATCCTCTACAACATTGTTCCTAAGAATGCAGAACTAAATCTGACTGTTTTAAAAAATTGTTGTACGTTCCTGTTAGACAATTCAGTAACGAAAACCTACACAACGCTGGACAATACGATTCTACAATTATAATATAAATTTCTCCAAGACCGTTTTGAACAATATTGTGCAAAGCTCTTATGAAGTATTTCTCACTGTGCACCTGTCCCTAAAGCTCTCACTAAAAGCACTTATTAGCTCTCACTATTACTACCAAATAAGACACACAATATTAATCAAATGGTTTTATTATTAATAATACTAGTAAAGCAAATCATTCACCTCAACCCCTAACTATTACCCTACGTCACGCAATCGTGGCCACAGCAAGCGGGTGCAAAAACAGCAAAGCATACGTTACTCTACGGTAAGACACAGCAAGCGGGTACAAAGCGTGAGCAGCAAAATCAACGTGCGGTTGTGGTAAGGTCGGTAATACGGGAGGGTATAAAAGTCTAGGGATTGCGTAAGGGAGGAAGGAAGTTTAGTGCATTACACACAGCGAGGTCTCAGACAAGAAGGTGGATTTAGGATGAGACCCTCAGGCATACGCACAGCGAGGTCTTGGACAAGAAGGTGGATCTAGGATGAGACCCCCAGGCATACGCACAGCGAGGTCTCAGACCAGGGGGTGGAAACAGGATGAAATCGGGGCGGAAAGGGGATCGGAAAATACAGTCAAGAGTCCTTACTCTAACAATCTTGGTGGCTCGGTTGGCTGCTCCTTGGGTCGGCTGTCTGGTTGGTCCAGGAGGCTTCGAGTTCCGGGATGGAACTGAACAAATCGTCGCTTGCACCTACTTATATAGGTACTCTGGGAACGTGGGGGATATGGTAGGAGTGAAAGGGAGCGGCGCACGCTAAATATCGATTAAGGAAGGGACGCGTGCTCTTGCTTGAGTCGGTCGCTAATCCGAACGGCGACTGATCGATAAGCACTTTCATTCCTACACCCAAAACAATTAATAAAATTTAGTAACTTCGTTACATAGTCTTCTCTGGGTTATCCTTTTGAGTTTGAGTTTTGAATTTACTGTCTCTAACCTTACTTTGTGGACCTCCATAATCATAAAATATAATAAAAATCACAGGATTAATTAAAGTTTCACAAGTTTTTAATAAATTCTTAACCTTCTTAAAGGTAGATAAGATTGATAAACTTTGATAATGACATTTAATGTCGAAACAATTGTAAGGTTAAGAATTTATTAAAAACTTGTGAAATTTTAATTAATTTTTTGATTTTTATTATATTTTTCAATAAATTAATTGTTCATTATGATGTATTTGCTGCATTTTACTTTTTTTTTTGGAACGGTCCTTTTTATTTGTAAAGATTCATTCATACAGTCAATTAATTAATATATTTATTCATTTTTAAAAATCTTGTATCACAACGACTTTCAATTAGAAATACTTCATTTTTTAAAGCTAATACAAAAATACTACAAGTAGCACTTTCAAGATTATAAGTAGAAAAATGTATTCTTTTTAAACATACGTAAATATGCTTCTTCTTTTTTTACTCCTATATTACTGTTTGTCATACTTTAGTAGCATCATAATCATTATTATTAACACTGACAACAAAAGCGGAGCAAAGAATTAGTAATTTTGTGGACCATGACATTTTGAACAAAGAAACTGAAAAATCCCGTTTGTGCAATGAAACGACACACTTAGACCACTTCTGAAACTCTTCAACAAGGAAAAGTACAGCAATTCAACATATAAACCATGTCAGAGATTAAACTTGTTTTCCTTTGTTAACTGTGTTCCAATGTTATGCATTTTATAGATAGTGTTTCGAATGAGAGTCTCAGCCGGTTTTCTCTGAACCAGGAGTGTCCTTTGTTCTTAGAAATGCAGTATTTTATATAATATAATCTATCGTGAAACCCTAAATGATGTAGTTCCCAAAACAAAGTATTAGTTTTGCTTTAGTAGCGGAAAGGTACTCGATTCATAGCTATATTTTAAATTAACGAATATGTAAGCTGATCCCACGCAATGTTTTCTTAAACTCAGCCTACAATCCACGATATTATCGATATAGATAGGATTGTACATTGATTTTCAGCTATACCTTAACAAATAAATGACGAATCTAGGTCAACGCGTGATCAAAAGCTGTGAAACACATTAAGATAATATAAGAGTGTAAGCAGCATCTTACGAGGGTGGTCCCAGAAGTACCCGACCTGACCAAGAGGTGGCGGTAGTTGTTTGAAAATATCACTGTATTGGAAAGTACGCAGTCTATAAAGCATATGTTTCAAGTTTGAAAGCGCCACGTTGTTCAGTATTTGTTTGGCAGCCATCAATAGTGAACGTTGTCAGTGTATTTGTGAAAATGGAGAAAATTGGTCATCGTTATGTGATACAATACTTTTATTTGAAAGGCCTCAGCCCAACCAATACGAAAGCTGAACTGGATTCTACTCTGGGTGAGTCTGCTCCTTCGTTTACAACAGTTAAATTTTGGGTAGCTAAGTTTAAACGAGGCCGTACGAGCTGCCAAGACGAGTATCGCAGTGGTCGACCAAATGAGGTGACGACTCCAGAAATGGTGAAGAAAATCTACAAAGCGGTACTTGATGATCGTAGACTGAAAGTGCGCGAGCTAGCAGACATTACGGGCATTTCAAAAAGTGCGATACATCGCATATTATCTGAAAACTTGGACATGAGAAAGCTGTGTGCAAGATGGGTGCCGCGTTTGCTCACACTCGAGCAAAAACAGTGTCGTGAAAATGTTTCAATTGAGTGTTTAGCGAAGTTTCACAGCAACAAAGCAGAATTTTTGCGCCGTTTCGTAACAATGGATGAAACATGGGTCCATCATTTCACACCCGAGACAAAAGAACAATCTAAACAATGAACTCAAAAGGGAGAACCGGCTCCAAAGAAGGCGAAGACCGTTTCATCTGCAGGCAAGGTTATGGCGTCGGTTTTTTGGGATGTGCATGGAATAGTTTTTATTGACTATCTCGAAAAAGGAAAAACTATCAACGGCCAGTGTTATGCAAACTTATTGCAACGTTTGCGCGAAGAAATCAAGCAAAAACGGCCGCATTTGGCTAGAAAGAAAGTGTTGTTTCATCACGACAACGCGCCAGCTCACAAATCCGTTATTGCAATGGCCAAAATTAATCAATTAAAGTTTGAATTGCTACCTCATGCACCATATTCGCCAGATTTAGCCCCCTCGGATTATTTTCTGTTCCCAAACTTGAAAAAAATGGCTCAGTGGTCAAAGATTTTCCAACGACGAAGAAGTGATGTCAGCAGTTAATGGCTATTTTGAGGAGCAAGACAGTTCTTATTATAAAAAGGGTATCGAACTTTTTGAACACCGCTGGGAAAAGTGTATAGAGCTGAAAGGAGATTACGTTGAAAAATAAATAAATCTTTTTCAAAAATTTTTCTGGGTACTTTGGTACTTCTGGGACCACCCTCGCATGTTTCCTCGACTGTTAAAAAAAAGTCAGCAGCGTATGTAAGGATTGTACTATTTACCTTATATAACGGTTAAAAATGGTATTTTTGGATTCAGGGAATTTTTAAGGTGTTCGTGCACCACCAAAATATGGACTAAAGGACCGGTCTTAACAGTTGCCGACGTGAGCAAAAAACCACTAAAGACTCGCAATATATATTGACAGAGTAGAGACGAATAATCCAATACAAAAGGTATAAAAAACACAACAAACAAATAATTAACAAAAAAAAGCCTGAAAACCAGATTAATTTTCAAAATCTCAAAAATAGACCAGCTGACGAGTTAATTAAATAGAAATAAATCACTCACTCAAGATCTTAAACGGCTTGCTTAGATTTCTTTTAGTCTGACGTGCAAAGTCGTTTCCAAAAACTTGTAACGAGATACGACGAATTCTTTAATAAAGAAAATTAAAATAATGTCATAAATAGTCGTAAACTGAAAAACTATATAAAACCTATTAAACCTGCGTACATGCAATTCAAGATTTTCCAACTTAATTTTAAAAAAGAGTTTTTTACACCTACGCCAACTACATCATAAAACAAGCAAATTTCTTCGAAAAAGCCGGAAACAGGAAGAACCCATTTTCTAATCTTTAAAAGTTCTTGAGATCTAGTTTAATTTACCACGAAATCACAATGAAAATGAACTAGAATAATCAAACAAAGTCATAAACGGGGTGAAACACATTACAGAGATTGTTAATTAAGCACACGAAAAGTGTTTATAAATATAATCAAAGACTGCTCGTTTTAATGCACAACGGTGTGCAGGCATAAAAATATTTATGTTTCACTTGCATATTATTTGTTTTTTTATACCTGCGATATGAACTATATAAATAGGTTTATAACAACCAGGGCATTATAAGTGGACATTATGGTTTATAAAGCCCAGTCAGCGTTTATTTTCCAATCGGAGTCGGCGTTACGTTCAATAAACTCCATAATCATAACATATAATAAAAATCAAAAGATTAGTTAAAAGTTTCACAAGTTTTGTTAAGTTCTTAACCTGACAATTGTTTCAACATTAAATGCCATTATCAAATAATAATAACAATAATAATAATAATAATTGCTACAACCCATAGCCTGGAAACCAGGCCCCAGAAGCTATAAGCTTGTGTGGGAGGGAGGGGGCGATTATTATTATTACGTAGGCAGATAAGATTGATAAACAAACACGTTGCTAAGGATAAATACAGAAAATAGGTAATTAAGACTAGTTCGTTTCAAAGTGAGTATTCTGGGTGATAAAGACATGCAATGCTATCTTTATGGGAATTTCGCTCAGCGTTGAAATCCTGGATATTTCAACAAGTCCTCGCGTAAAATTTTATGTAATTTCCAAGTTTCTTTTGCTAATAATTTTACGTAATACTATATATACATTATTTGTTTGTAATAGTAACTTATCAACTTTTATCTTTTTTTAATAGCAGTAGTATAATAAAATGTGCATTTGCTTTTGGTACACACAATAATTATTTACTTTAAAGTTTAAAATAACTCCGGAATACCATTACTTCTTTTAATGGTGATGTAGGAAAAATTTTTAATGAGTCATTTTTATTATTAAATAAATTAAAACGTTTCAATTAGTTTTTTAATATGATCATTTCGAATTTATTAAATCCTTCTTTAGTTGATAAATAAGATAACAGATCATTCAGAGCATTAAACACGTTTTTATCTCTGATCGCGTCTTTTTATTTCATTTAACATAATCATTAACAGTTTATTAATGTAACTCCTTGTTGGTAAACCACTGCTCTACCACAACATTACAGTACCAATGCCAACTAACGACCCTATCTGGCTTCCTTTCGTCAGTGGTTTTCAAACATAAATAATATTTGTTACAACATACTTGGGATAGATTAAAATAAAATAGAAATTAAGAAATGCATTTTTTTGAAAATTTATGTCACTCCAGCACTTTGTTTTTAATTCTACAGTATGTGCTAGTGGTACAAACCATTTGATTGAAGTTACAAAACAGTGAAACAGTGAAATAAAACTAATAAATAAGTTGAAAATAAAAGAAGTAACATATAAATAATTTTGTTTAAAATTTTAATAACGACGTTGTTTTTTGTTAATGGTGATGTAGGAAATTTTTTTAATGAGTCGTTTTTATTGTTAAATAAATTAAAACGTTTTAATTAGTTTTTTAATATGATCGTTTCGAATTTATTAAAGCCTTCTTCAGTTGATAAATAAGATAATTAAAACTGCAACAATACATTTTTTTGTTAACATATCTTTTTTTATTATATTAATAGGAAAGTGAGAGAAATTTCTTTTTTTTATACATATACTTACACTTTTGTTGTTATAGGATTGAGATATTTTAAAATTCTTTTTTCTCAGTTTGTGGTGGAATTAAGCACACCACTTGATTTTTGTTATTTCATTATTATATTTTTCTCTATTGTTAATTGAGTTTAATATTTTGATTGTTAATTATCGTTGTTTCGAATTATTTTGGTTTTCCTTTTTTCGTTAATCAATAATAAAAATTTTTGTTAAAATTTCCAAGTTGACTCGATCGTCACCTGAATTCAACCAATTAAAAGGCAGCATGTTGGTCACGAGACCCACGCTTGTTTATTCGTTAGAAAACGGTTCCTTTTCGTCCCTTCTTGGCGGAGTAAACACGTGAATTTGGTGCGCAACTTAACTTTACAATTTCTTTGTGTAATTTCTACTTTTGTTCGGATAATTATGGTGTATTTAATGCACAGATTGGTTTTGTGAAATACTGAAAGTATTAACTCATTGTTTGGAAGTTATGGAATAACGAAATTATAGTTTTCTTTGTAAAGCGAAGTGACGCTTTGCCGGACACCTTCTCTTTGAATCTGAAATGTAACATTTTTATTTAATTAAAGTTTGCTCTTGTTTTATTGATGTGATCAATAAGTCTTTGTTCTAAAAGGTAATTATTCTTTATAGAGAAATCAATCTAGACTGTAATACAATTTGGCGTTTAAGTCCAGCGTCCATTTTGGATGATAATTTAGTTTGGTGTTTGGCCTTCATAGTCGAAACCGCGAGCTTTACCCCTGTTCGTTTGATGTTAATAGTAAATATACGTATTCGCTGCTGTTAATTATAAAGAAGGTTCGTTAATCTCCTTAATTTAAAACCCCTAAGGCTGAAATTAAAATATAAGGCATGATTAATAATCTTATATTCCGCAAAATGTTGAATACCTACTTATGATTTTTGGGAGCCTTTGCCAAAGGATCTTAACAACCTGGTGATCATCTACTACGAGTCACCTGAAGCAACGTGGGTAAATCAAATTTAGTTTATTGAAATAACCAGGTGGGTTCTTTATCTTATCTTATTTCCATGTTACTAGGCAGCGTTACTAAGTTATTTGTATCAAAATTGTAGATAAAGTTACAATTTAATAAAGATCCATGATATGAAAAAATCATTCTTTAAGATTCTGAATTTAATTTATCAAGTAATTAATTACCTTAATAAAGATCAAAGTTTGATTTTCTAAGTATTTTTTAATTTGATTGTAACATTATTATTATTATTAACTATAAGACATTAGCTAAATTACGACTGAAGGACTTCATCATCAGGCCCGTTCATTATCAATCCAATGATCGTATAACAATTTTTATGTGTAAATAAATAAATAAAGGATATTGGAGTTATTTTATTTGTTGTGTGATATTTTTTTGTTGTAACTGAGTTCAGAAATTCGTTTCTTGCATGGTTAGAACGGATGAACTTTAAAATCTATAGCTCCGTTGTCGTTGTTATGAAGAACTACCGATAACACTTTATTTGCTTAAATTAACCATACTGGCGCCCATGATCCATAGCTCTGTTAAATCACGTGGCATTGTTCAGGCTAAGTCGAGGCCTATAAGCATACCGTAAGTATTAATGTTTACTAGAATTTTATGGATGCAAATTGACGGTAGCGGGGCCAATGTTTTTAAAAATCTTAGGGTAACTTTTTATTGTTACAATGGGACGAATTAAAGTTCTTTTTGTTCATATTACAGGATTTCTGTGTTACCGCTTCGTGGTTTCGCGTGTTTTCAATAATACAAAACTAAAATAAATTTTTTATTTACTCACCAATATCTCAATAAATTGAAACTGATTTAAGCCACATTAATGTGCATCAATGCAAGTTTGAGAAATTTTTACCAATAGGGTTTTTGGAGTTAAAAAAAAGTATAAACAATTTACCTAATAAGAATAGTAGTGTCGATGGTATTACCGTAAAGATTAGCTTTCAATGTAATAGGACAGAGATTTTTGCATCTAATTCAAATGAGTCTAGAAAGTGTATCCTTCCCAGAAACCTTGAAGACATCCCATATTATCCCCATTGAGAAGATAATCAACACTAACAAATGTGAAGAATACAGACCGATCAACATGGTGCCATCTTATGAAAAATTATTAGAGACCGTAGTAAATATCCAGTTTCGTGACTACATTGAAGTGAACAAACTGTTAACACCTTTTCAATCAGGGTTTCGGAAAAATAATTCATGTGAAAGTGTAATACAATCAGTTCTTTTGAAATGGAAAAATGCTATTTACAAGAAGATGATAGGTGTAGTTTTTCTAGACTTTAGACGTGCTTCTGAGACTATTAATAGAGATCTATTATTATTGAAATTAAAAACATATTGGTTTGGCCCAATAGTTATAAAATGGTTTAGTGAATATCTCAAAAACAGATTTTAAAAAACTAGATACTTTAATACTACATCTTCACCTAAAAAAACTACTTTTGGCGTTCCACAAGGAACTGTATTAGGCCCTGATTTATTTGTACTATACATAAATGATATTGTTAATGTAATTAAAAAATGTAACATTCAATTATTTGCAGATGACACTTTAATATATTTTATAGGAGATGATATTGAAAAAGTAATAAATATCATCAATGATGAATTAGTAAATGTATATAACTGGTTAGGTAAAAATAGTCTTTCTTTAAATGTAAATAAAACAAAATTCATGATAATAAAAAATAAGTTTAACGAAATTGATACATCTAGTCATGTGGGAATACAAATTAATAGTCAAAAAATAGAACAAGTTTATGAGTGGAAGTACTTAGGCGTAATAATAGATTGTCACTTAACATTTTCTAGTCATTCAAACTATATTATCAGTAAAGTTGCAAAAATAGTAAATTTCATGGGTAGAATAAGCCAAAATCTTAGCAAGTGGTCTAAATTATTACTATATAAAACAATAATACTTCCCCATTTTAATTATTGTGCTAGTATACTTTACCTCCTAAATAATAGTGAAATTAACAATCTTCAAAAAAAACAAAATTGTGCGTTAAGAATAATATTAAAATGTAGTAGGTATACTAGCATAAGAGGAATGTTGCAAGTTACATCTTTGTTAAGTGTTAAGGAAAATATATTTTATAATACGATGATAATAATATTTAAAACAAAAAACCGAATATATCCAGAGCACATTTTAAATGAATTTACTATTCGTAGAAGATGTTCATGATCATAATACTAGAAGTAGAAATAATTTTTATGTTCATACAGTAACAACAAATATAGGACAAAATAATCTGTTTCATAAAGGTTTGGTTGAATATAATTCACTTCCAGCTAATGTAAAAAACTGTACATCTTTAACAGTATCTAAGAAACAGTGTAAAAAATATGTAATAAATTATATTAATATTTAAGAAATTATAATGTATTATATGGAATTTATCTAGTTATATGCTATAAATATAGTATATTATTAATAAATATTAAAACCTTCAATTTTACAAAGCCAGAGAATATTTACAAATGTGAAAAGAACTCGCATACGAGATGATGTAATTCTTACGTCACTTTTCTCCAACAAATATTAAATGCGAGCTATTATAACCAAACGTATATAAAACAAAGCTTAACATATGCGTCATGGCAATGTTGCCAGATCCAGGGCTTAGGAAGTCTGTAGAACATAGCGGGTTTGATAGCGTCTTGTATAAAAATATACGATATACACTTGAGAAAGGCGCGACGCCCCCTATAGTTCATTGTGATGAACTACGGTTGTATAAAACTTTTTACAGACCCTACTTTTCCAAACCCAAATTGTATATTTTTTTATTGCAGTTTTAGGTAAACCTTATCCTGTAGACATCGAAAACACAGGAGAACGTTTCCAGACCCAAGCCCGGGTCTGAGAGCGTCGAAAATGGTCCGACAAGTCGGTAGAATATAGCGAAACGGGTATGTATAAGCGGTTAAACAAATATATATATATATATATATATATATATATATATATATATATATATAATATCTATTAAAATAGTACATTTCGTATACACTAATAATGGTACTACATACTCGACTATAAAGTAAACATGGTAGGTATAACAACAGTTTAAAAGAATAGATAGTAAATATAACTATATCTAATTATTTTATATAATACTATGTTAACTAAGAGGTTATATACAGAATATATACGCCTGTATTCGACCTCTAGAGGGTTCATAAGACTACAGTAGACCAGACCAGACCAGACCAGACCAGACCAGATCAGACCAGACCAGACCAGACCAGACCAGACTAGACTATAGATGATAGACAGTAAAATCATGAACAATTATACGGCCTGTAATATAATAGAGCTTACTTGATATTTTAAAATTAGTGGCTGAATCTAATTATTACAGAAATTCAATTGTAGAAACTGAAGTAGGTAGATTTAGGTCGCGCGACCTAAATCTAACCTAAAATATATTCGTAGACTGTAACCCAACTAATATAATATGTAAGTTTTTTCGAATGTTAATGACGATTTCGTAAGTAGCTACAATGGTCTAATATAATAAATATTTTATAAACTAATCTTAATAGAGATTTTTTTTGTAAGTAGCTACATGCTCTAACATAATAAATGTTTATGAACTAATCTTAATAGAGATTCTTGAATCTTTGCAACAACCGGAGTCTAAAATCTATAACCTTAATATAATTTTTGGGGGTCTAACCTAGATTGCTTCATTTAATTTAATCATTTATATTAATATTATATCGATTTATCATGCAATTTTGGGTTTTAAAGTAAAGTTTAGAAGTTTAGAATCCTTAAAACTCTCTACCTTCCTTTAACAATCAATTACAAAAACTGGATGAGTTTCTGGCGTATAGGTAGATATTTTCAAATTTTAATTCGTTTTTCATTAATTAGTAGACCTAACAAGGCATTAGTTTTACCACAAGAAGCAGGTACACTCAAAATTGCTCTATAGGAAACAGATAAAAGCTTACAATGCTTCTTATCACCATCGGAATATTATCGAGAAACACGATGGTCTAAGTTAAATATATTTAGCGACTTCTTTTGCTTAATAATTTTCATTACGGTATATGTATATGTCTAGTCACAGTTTTAGCAAACGCATTGTATTCTATCAACGAATCATGTAAATATCAAAAATTCGTAACGGTTATGCATAGGTTTAATACCATCATCAGCTCATTTAAAGGAAATGTTAGATTTTTAACAGTTTACGAGCAATAATCAAAGACTATTCTATAATGATGTATTATTTATTTATAAACGTTACATAGTATAGTAGCTAAATACATGACTGACTGAAAAAGTTACTTTTATTAATGATAACTATTGAATTCGATCTGTCACTAGCTTAACCTTTTAATTTCCACTTTTGACCAAATTATAGTTGATCTGATCAAATATTGCTTACAAATCGGAGCTCTAATCTAATGTCTACAGTAGAATCCTTAAAACTCTCTATGAAGTTTTAGAATTGTCGATTACTAAGACACCCGTTTCTTCTACCTCCTCCCTTAGTAAATTCATATTGTTAGCTTCTACTTTGTCAACTGTTACTAGAATGCTGTTCTTTAGATCCTTTACCTCGCTCTATGTATCTGTAGTCATTACAATGAAAGTTTGTACTGTTGTGTCGAATTGACGATTTGATTTGAAAATTTAATAATGTAATTTATCGTTTAAACTAACCCTTGTTTACTTCTATATATGTTTAATTAATATGTAATTAGTACATCAAAATATGTTCTTAATATGTTTTTCAATTTCCTTATAAAATATAACTATATATCATTGAAATAAAACATTATTAAAATATTAAAAATAATTTTATTTTATCACATCCTAAATATTTACACGCCCTTGTAAACGATTTCTACAGTTTTGTAATACGTCTTTATAACTTTGAAACTCTACGTGATTTTCTCTTACAATATCTATAGTTATGAGAACCTTGAAGACTTAACCTGGAAAAAATAAAACAGATAAATATTTTACTTTTTTATTGAAACTAGTTAACTTATATTCTAACATACAAATATACAACAACAAAATAGAAAAGTATACTTGAGGGTAACAAAGAAGTCCTGGACGCTGTTATAAAAGTTAGAACAACGTTTGTAGACAATAATATTTTATTAAGTGTGTTAAATTCTTCTTGTAGATATAAGGATGATTTATTTTTGAATGAACTAGTTTATAAGTTTAATAGGAAAACTATTGTAGATTTGCAGAACGATCTTGATTTAGATGATAGACTTAAATTTATTACATCTGGATATAATGTATAATAAATATAATATAATAAATGTCTTTAAAACTTATTGTTTTTAATTGTACCTACATCTACTTATTCCAGGTAGTTTGATTGTATGCATATGTAAGACTAACCTAAAATCATGTGTCCTAACCTAATGCTGAACGGCGTCTAGACCTGTTTAATTAAGGGTTACGATCTAAGCTATTTTCATACAAAACATGCAAAAGTTTTATAAAATACATGACATAATGCTCATTTAAGTCAACACTTAATAAAAATAATTGTAGTACATTTGTATATATTCTTTCACTCTGCAGGAAGTCTTTTTAAATAGAACGTAGGGAGCAGAGTAAGCACAAAACAACATACTTTCATACAAGAACGTTTATTGATACAAGTAGTTTCGACTCTGCTTAAAACATAATACATAACTTATATATAATATCTATTAAAATAGTACATTTCGTATACACTAATAATGGTACTACATATCCGACTATAGAGTAAACATGGTAAGTATAACAACAGTATATATACACCTGTATTCAGCCTCTAGAGGGTGCATACGCTAATATAAGGTTAGTGAGAGATTAACGATCACTGACCGAAGGGTTATGGTTGAAGGGTGAAGGGTGAAGGGAGAAGGGTGAAGGGTGAAGGGCGAAGGGAGAAGGGAGAAGGCAGAAGGGAGAAGGGAGAAGGGAGAAGGGAGAAGGGAGAAGGGTGAAGGGTGAAGGGTGACTAGCCAGGGTTAATTATGTTAAACGGAATGTGATATATAAATAGGAGTTCATGTTCAATCATTAGTCAAAATGGAACGGCGACGTGAGTGTGGTGTGTGTCATACGAGCGTTTTACGATCAGGGTTTGCACGTCATATGAATATACACCGTGGACACAAAGTTCAGTGTTCTATTTGTTTAAAGTATTTTACACGTCTCGATAACTACAGAAATCATTTGAAACTTGTTCATAGTACCCTAGATGATGATAATAAGACTTCACCTAGCAATAATGTAATATTTAAAGACGTGAATCTGAAACGTCGACACAGTGACACCACCGTTCATGAAACCGCTATGACAACTACAGAAGTCAATAAAGGAGAAAATAATAATAAAATAATAAACGCCCGTAATTCTATACGTAAGAAATTAGCCTACTTTCACAAAGATAAAACAGAACCTCAGGATATTCCATATATACCTCGACCAGGGACCGTTAATCTCTCACCGAAACTTGAACACACATCTCCAGTTACATCTGTTGAAGATGAAGAAGAAGAAGAAGAAGAAGAAGAAGAAGAAGAAGAAGAAGAAGAAGAAGAATGCTGTTCTGACTTAAAGATTTATCAGGGATTCTCCAACTATTATAGAGCATTATTAGCTAGCGGAGAAAACAAAAACGTAGACAAAACTAGGTACGCTCTATATAACTACATCGATGAGTGGCGGTTTGGTCGTTCGCTAGTACAGTTTCAGGGAAAAGATATTTTAATTAAAAACAAACTTTTCAATGGAACATCCGGCTTGTTTAATTTACTAACGCTTAAACGAATAAGCTCTCCTAGTCCAACAGAGGAAGATATTGACAACTATATGAAACTAATCTCACTTACTAATGCTCATAAGAAAGACTATAGGCGCAACGGTCGACTAATAAGCGTTAAACATTGGAAATACGAAAATGTAATCAGGCCAAATTTATACAGAATAACAGACTTTGGGATTAGTCTCCCCAAAAAGTTAAACAAGATGAAACCGGATTGTATACGTCAGAGAACGCCTGATCAACTGGTGGACCGACTTCATCTGTTGTATACTGTAAAGAAAGCTCTTAGCAGCAGTCTCGAAAACGAAAATGAAATAATTTCAGTCATCGCAGAGCTTAAAGCGAGAAAAATCATAAAATAAGTAAATATTTAATTTGTACTATGTAAGATGATCTTATTGTATTGCTATTTATATGTAATATGATCAAATAAACGATATACATTCTATATATGTTTCTTATTTCTTTACCTCTCTCGCGTAGTAAACGTTCTGGGAGATGATCATTTTGAGTTCCTGCATCATCTTGATACGTTTTATTTCATAGCATTACCAGAGGCAGCAGTATCAGGAGTTTTCCCACGTCTTACATATGCATACAATCAAACTACCTGAAATAAGTAGATGTAGGTACAATTAAAACAATAAGTTTTAAAGATATTTATTATATTATATTTATTATACATTATATCCAGATGTAATAAATTTAAGTCTATCATCTAAATCAAGATCGTCCTGCAAATCTACAATAGTTTTCCTATTAAACTTATAAACTAATTCATTCAAAAATAAATCATCCTTATATCTACAAGAAGAATTTAACACTTTTAATAAAATATTATTGTCTACAAACGTTGTTCTAATTTTTATAGCCGTGTCCAGGACTTCTTCGGCAAAACATTCGTAATTACGATGCATAGTTTTAATACTATCAATCTTTTTCCATAAAAAGGTTTTCATCATGTATAATCTCCCTAGACTTAATTCGGAAATGTAAAATCAGTTCAAAATTACATTACGTCTAGAAAAGTAGAAAAATTGGGGTTAGAATTATTGAATATTTGCATTTTCACCATATGTCATAGGTTTAATTTCTTTTTTATCTCTAATTTTATATAAGACGTTTTGTATAGATCAGGAGTCTCACGATAATTTATTGTCATATACTGCCTTTGAATATTCTAAAACAGATAAATGTTAGGAATTTTTAAATAACGAAATTTTTATTGAATCAACTAAATAGATGGTGTACCTATAAGTGAAGCTGGTTAGCAGAGCTCAGCAGTTACATTAAGGTTTTCCCAAAACACTCTTCACTGTATGTTCCTTCACTAATCTAGCATTTAAGCTATACATATTATAGCATATCGATCGATATCATTCAAGTCTAGCTTACGTTTAGTAGCAATTTATTTTTATTTAATATCATTCAGATATGTCGTGTTATGTGTTTAAATACGAAATATAAAACATGCCTAAAGCTATGTAAAGCTTAGGTTATGTAGGGTTAGCAAAAGATATGAAAATTGAATAATATATCCATATCGTAATACGAATAATACAGGCTCACCATTAGGTTTATGATAAACGACTGCAATTGTTTGAAAAGAAGCTGACGAGAAACGTGATCAGTCGTGTAAATATTTAGGACGTGATAAAATAAAATTATTTTTTAATATTTTAATAATGTTTTATTTCAATAATATATAGTTATATTTTATAAGGAAATTGAAAAACATATTAAGAACATATTTTGATGTACTAATTACATATTAATTAAACATATATATAGAAGTAAACAAGGGTTAGTTTAAACGATAAATTACATTATTAAATTTTCAAATCAAATCGTCAATTCGACACAACAGTACAAACTTTCATTGTAATGACTACAGATACATAGAGCGAGGTAAAAGATCTAAAGAACAGCATTCTAGTAACAGTTGACAAAGTAGAAGCTAACAATACGAATTTACTAAGGGAGGAGGTAGAAGAAACGGGTGTCTTAGTAATCGACAATTCTAAAACTTCATAGAGAGTTTTAAGGATTCTACTGTAGACATTAAATTAGAGCTCCGATTTGTAAGCAATATTTGATCAGATCAAGTATAATTTGGTCATATTGTTTTACGGTAGGTAGGTAGGTAGGGAGGGAACAAGAATTAAAGCAAATGTAGTAAATATTCATGTTTATATGGTAAGTTTGATAATTTAAAATGTACGGACATCGGTTCCGGGTTACATACACTTAGGATAGAACCTACGATTCATTTTCGATCATACATATTGCTCCGAGCGCTTACGATTATAACCGAGAACAACCGATTGCGCTGGTCGATCAGTATAAATAGGCGGGGTAGTGTTCCTGTTTTTTTTTTCATTAGTCGAAACAGTCGATCCGAGGCTTTTTTATATCAGTACAAAATAATTAGATATAGTTATATTTACTATCTATTCTTTTAAACTGTTGTTATACTTACCATGTTTACTTTATAGTCGGGTATGTAGTACCATTATTAGTGTATACGAAATGTACTATTTTAATAGATATTATATATAAGTTATGTATTATGTTTTAAGCAGAGTCGAAACTACTTGTATCAATAAACGTTCTTGTATGAAAGTATGTTGTTTTGTGCTTACTCTGCTCCCTACGTTCTATTTAAAAAGACTTCCTGCAGAGTGAAAGAATATATACAAATGTACTACAATTATTTTTATTAAGTGTTGACTTAAATGAGCATTATGTCATGTATTTTATCAAACTTTTGCATGTTTTGTATGACAATAGCTTAGATCGTAACCCTTAATTAAACAGGTCTAGATGCCGTTCAGCATTAGGTTAGGACACATGATTTTAGGTTAGTCTTACATATGCATACAATCAAACTACCTGGAATAGGTAGATGTAGGTACAATTAAAAACAATAAGTTTTAAAGACATTTATTATATTATATTTATTATACATTATATCCAGATGTAATAAATTTAAGTCTATCATCTAAATCAAGATCGTTCTGCAAATCTACAATAGTTTTCCTATTAAACTTATAAACTAATTCATTCAAAAATAAATCATCCTTATATCTACAAGAAGAATTTAACACTTTTAATAAAATATTATTGTCTACAAACGTTGTTCTAATTTTTATAGCCGTGTCCAGGACTTCTTCGGCAAAACATTCGTAATTACGATGCATAGTTTTAATACTATCAATCTTTTTCCATAAAAAGGTTTTCATCATGTATAATCTCCCTAGACTTAATTCGGAAATGTAAAGTTCAAAACCTTTAGTTTTCGGAACAAATTTGAGACACTTGTTTCCTACACTATGAAGCGTATAATTGGTCAATACGTATCCATCAAGTTCGTTGTGTTTCAGACATCCTAATATGTACGAAGCATCCTCTATAAAATCTTTAAATGAGTCTTCGTTAAACTGCACACCTAGATCAGTGCCTTTCTTCAAGATTCTTATACACACATCAAAATTCTTGAAAGGATCCAGTCCAAGATGTAAATATTTCGAACCACTGTTGTTTAACGGCAGCTGTATTTCACAAAGAAGTCTTGATTTTTCGTAGTTTAGAATTTTTTCATCATCATCCTGAACTTGTATATCGTATGTTTCTTTTGCAAACTTTTTAAAAGTTTTGATGTCTTCGCTATTCGGTTGAAATTGAGGTGAATCACACTTACTAGGCACACTATACGGTTCACATCTACTATTATGTTGAATGCGCTCAGCTTTGTAGAATGACATTTTAACTATGAATAAACAGCAACACCGATAAATCGTGACTAAATGAGTAGGTCTGCTGCTTCTGCTATTTATAATCGTCTAAAGAGGAAGGGAGGAATCACTAAAACGTTTACATTTCCCCTATACCTAAACATTTAATACAACTGTTCTCCTACTAACAGGTTTCTGCCTGTCTCAACTCGTTGGATCCTGTTTGATACGGTCTGTAGATTCCTATATCCCTCACTGATGATGTTTCCGCATATTCTATTCGATGATATATTGTAAAATAACGTTTAAATAAGAGTTTACTTTAGAGGCTACGAATATCTATATGGTGTATAAACAATAAGAACCTATATGTAGAAATCGCCTACGAGGGTAGTAGATATATCGAAAAGGGTTAAAATCCGTTCAAAATTACATTACGTCTAGAAAACTAGAAATTAGATAATTGTAGCATACGCATGTTAAATGTACCTATTCTTCACCTCGTCTGTAGTAGATATAATGAAAAAGGATAAAAATTTGTAGTATAGGGTTTATGCTAATACTCAGGCTCGCAATCATATGTAGCGTATCTATGCTTACATAGTATAATTGTTTTCTCAACGTAGGATATATCGATATTTCTCTAGTTTGATTAAATCCTATAAGTTATATTCACTTCACCCTTTTTTTTATTCTGTTAAGACATTTATAATAATTTATAGATTCTAGAAAGTTCCTATCAATATTAGAACAATGAATGTAGACTGGTGTGTGTGTGTTATATAATACCGATTCTCGCATATACGAACTTAGGAGCTAGCTGCTAACTCTGCATGACATTAGATGATTTGATAATGATAGATGATCGTGATAAAGAATGTTGTTATTTATAGCAGTGACTTTATTACAGTTCTTACTAGAATATAATTGTATGATACCACATCATGATATGTACCTACAATTCGACTACCTACAATTTGACTACCTAAATTAGGCCTTAGTCTAAGAATAATCATGTGTTTTATCGTTATCTTATGATATCAGGAATGCATTACTTCTATTAATCTTTAGTTTAGAGTAGATATAAATCTCTTTGTGTAGCTCAATAAATGATAGTTATAGAGCTGTATTGACTTATATAACATTTCTCTCATATATGAATTCGCATATATCGAGTTAAAGTTAATGAATGAATACAACATAAATCATTACTCTACGTATTCCATGATTAAGATTTCAATAGTTGAACGAGTTATTCGTGCAATTAAGCAAAAGCTGTATATGATTTAGTTGATAGCCCTGTATGACATTCAGAGTTAGATGTTAGTAATTTAAAAGACAAGCTCCGTGATCTCGGGGGTTAAGCTATGGAGTTCGTTGGCCCGTGTTTCTAACTGCAGATCTATAGGATAGAAGAAGAATCAGAAAAAGTATTAGGTAATGTTCATTGAATAGACTCCCTGCTTCATTTCATAAATTATTTGTTTTAATAAATAGACATTAGTCAAACGATGGATATCCTCAAATAGGAATGACAACATAAGATTTATTTTAAAATAGATTTATGAGAGAGGGAGATGAGAGCTGACAAATAATATATAAAAATGAGATTGTCGTCGACGTCGCTATCACCACTGTCAACTTGATAATTTCAGCAGACATTCTATCAGTTTGGAAAACTGCAGTCAGTCTATAATAAATTTCAAAATAAGTTTACACAACATCGTTAAAATAAAAGCAACTTACATGATTGATTTCAAAGAAGCAGGAAATTATACTTTGATGATCGACCTCGAACACAGGATAATGAGATGTAATCTAAAAGTTCAAATGATTAGTTTACATAAACAAATGTAGAACATTTACATATTATAGATATAGCAGGTAAACAGTAGTGGAAAGATCGTTAAACATAAAATCATAATAACTTACCTGATTAAATTAAATATACACTGTTAAACTCTGGATAGCTGTGTTGATAATAGTTGTTTTAAGTTTCTTTATGACTAACTCACTAAATTCCTTTGTCTGTCGTATTAAACAATTCATTTTTACTAGATAATTGTAAATGAAAAGATGCTAAGATAATAATAATGAAATAGAGATAATCTCTAATTTTATATATGACGTTTTATATAGAGCAGGAGTGAGTAATTGTCATTTAAAACAATAATTTATGCCGGTTTTAAGATGATAATCTCTTAACAAATTATTTATAAAATCTAAATTCCTTTCAGTCAGTCATTCGTAAGAACGTTTGTTTATTTATGGTTGAAAGCAGTTTTAAAGAATGTCGAAGACAACCTGGCTAATTAGTTTGTACGTATTTTCATGCAAAAACATTTAGTTTGAAAAGTTATTTCTTAAACAGTTTTAGCTATAGATAATGTTTTTTGAATTTTAAAAACAATGCTTCACAGTGTTCTATATTCTTAAGAAGATTCACTTGAATAAAATTTTATGAAATCATAACGATCCTAATTGTTTTCTTTCAAACTAAATGTTTACGCCATATTTAAACAGGTCTAATGCACCAGAGCTAATCCGACAGTTGATTGACAGTAGCTTAAGAGTTACTTTTGTATAGTTGAAAATAAATTTTTTTATTATTACGTTTCATATTAAATTATTTTCGCAGAATTACATGATGACCTGAAGATAAATATCAAATAGGACTGATTTATTTTAAAATAAATTTATGAGAGAGATGGCAAATAATATATAAAAATGAGATGTACAGAATGAGATATCAGTTATGTAAATGAGAGAGGAGATGCACTAATGATACCGTGAATTAATTTAATTCGCGCATGCATATGAGAAATCATATATGTAAATGAGAGAGGAGATATGTAAATGATACCGTGAATTAATTTAATTAGATCAATTAATTTAATTCGCCCATGCATATGAGAAATCATATATGTAAATGAGAGAGGAGATATGTAATTGATACCGTGAATTAATTTAATTAGATCAATTAATTTAATTCGCGCATTTAATGATGTAACTGTCAAATAATCATATAGATTAATTATGCTTAATATGAATTTTAGTTCGTATAAGATTAACGGTGACGCGTATCTATTTAATAAATACAACTTTTACAGTCTTTTAATAGATTACCTCGTTGGTGTAGTGGATGCATTGGCTGACTACCATTCGACCGGTCCCCGGTTCAAATCCTGTTGGCTCCATTGGTTTTTTATAAAAATATAGCGGGTTGCCTATCAACAGGCGCATAGAAATCTACTATACCGATCATATGACGTCACCGATAGATGGCAGTAGTAGTACTAAAAATTTGAATCTAAGGGCGGGAAATCCTAGATGATAAATTGAAAATGAAAGATACAAAATGGCAGATATGTTCACGCATGCATATGAGAAATTATATATGTAAATGAGAGAGGAGATATGTAATTGATACCGTGAATTAATTTAATTAGATCAATTAATTTAATTCGCCCATGCATATGAGAAATCATATATGTAAATGAGAGAGGAGATATGTAATTGATACCGTGAATTAATTTAATTAGATCAATTAATTTAATTCGCGCATTTAATTCGCGCATTTAATTCGCGCATTTAATTCGCGCTCGCGCATTTAATTAGACCACGCCTCATTTGAATAT
The DNA here is from genome assembly GCA_929113105.1 of Agrypnus murinus. Classification (NCBI taxonomy): domain Eukaryota; kingdom Metazoa; phylum Arthropoda; class Insecta; order Coleoptera; family Elateridae; genus Agrypnus; species Agrypnus murinus. Next base: position 119,615,351 of record OV816027.1, read on the forward strand.
TAATTAGATCGCGGGTCATTTGCATAAAAGGAGAGGGGTTGGACTCAAGGGTCCCAATACCTACTGATTTTTTAGAACACTGCTGTATAAAGTGTTTGACCTTATGTTATCTGACAGGTTACTCACAGTTTTTGCTGACAGTTCTGCAATCTTATCCTTCTGAAGCTGGATTGTATAGTCAAGATCTGTTACAGACTTTTTTACAATTAGTAATTCACGTTTGAGACATTCATTTTCTTTGATAATAACATCATTGTTAATGGTGCTTACTTCATTTATACATAAATGTGTTGTAATCATTGTTTTCATCCTTTCAAATGTTGGCTGGCTCATACCCTGTACACAGTCCATTTCTGCACCCTTTTTTAGTATAATATTTATCAGATCGTCTTTGCTAAGACGTTTTAATACGGCAGTAAGTGCAGACAGATCAACACCGGCCGCCATCTTTATTACTCTTATCTATTACTCTTATTATTTATTAGTTTAATAGGCTTGTAAACATTACATTTTATTAAAACCATGCTTCTTTTGTTTCAGCCCGATAAAACAAACCATGTTCCGTTACTCTTTAGTAGTTTGGATGGTGATTGGAGGGTTATTTGCTGATGAGAGTTGCGTATACTCTAACTATCACTATAACAGCGAAATAGGCTGCTCCAACATAAATTCATTTGACTCGCTAAATATCAAAATGAATGCTGCCTTAACGGAATCAGACATCAAACAGGAAGATCTTACCTCTTTAAAAATTAGTGGAAGCAGTTTTGATAAGTTTCAACCTAGCTTGATAGAAATATTGCCCAACATTAAATATCTATATATTAGTGACACAAATATAAGTACAATACCATCAGATGCATTCACAAATGCCCAATCTCTCGAATTACTATACTTACTCAGAAATAGAATCGAGAACGTAGAAAAAGATGCGTTTAAAGGCTTAGACCAAATGAAAAAATTAGTTCTTGTGCAAAATGAAATTTATAATTTTTTTCAATATGAATTCTTTTCGCAGTTTTCCGGTTTGCAGACACTACAGTTAAAGCAAGACTTATCTCTACAAATCATAGATGAGCATACTTTGTCCTCTCTAGTAAGCTTAATTACTCTGGACCTGTCTTACTGTAATGTAGAGGGGATCGTAGAAAACGCATTTAGTAAATTAAATAGATTGCAAGGCGTATATTTGTCCTACAATAAACTAACAACGTTGAAGAAGGACGTCTTTAAAGGTCTACATGATTTATATGGACTTCATCTCGATAATAATAAATTGGTACAATTGCCAGAGGGAATATTTCACGACCTCGAAAAATTGGAGGATCTTCGTTTACAAAATAACCAAATTACAGAATTGAATAAAGCACATTTAGCTGGATTAAAGAGCATACAAATTTTAACAGTGGAGCGTAATAATATCACAAAATTACCAGTCGGATTGTTCCAAGATTTATCAGAGATCACTAGCCTTAATTTTGAACAAAACGACATTGCGGAAATAGGAGAAGGTATATTTGATGCAGTACCTAAATTAGCTAGACTGTATTTATCAGATAACGAAATAACAAAATTGCCAACCAATTTATTTCATAATAATTTAGAATTAGAATACGTCGACTTTTCTAAAAATAAACTTGAATCTATCTGCGGAGTATTTTTATCGCATTTGCAACGTTTGAAAACCGTCTATTTGCATAACAATAAACTAAGAGCTTTAGGACCAGAATGCATCAAAGACTTGCCAGCTTTAGATAGCTTGAGCTTTGCCAACAATAAACTGGAAACATTAGAAAAAGAGTCTCTTAAGAATTTTTCAAGTGTAAGGTATTTATCTTTTGATCAAAATAATATTGCTGTTGTGCACGATGGAACTTTTGTAAATTTACCTTCAGTGTCTGATCTATCTCTGAGCCAGAACAATATAAAAACACTTGAAATTGGATGTTTTGATGACCTTACGAAATTATCAAATTTGAATTTAGAAGACAATAAGATCGAGACCTTACCTTCTGACTTGTTCAAACATCTGTCAGTACTAACCAATTTAGGGATATCTAAAAATTCATTAACAAGTTTAGATTGCAAAATGTTTAAATATCTACCTAAGCTTGACTACTTGTCAGTTGACGACAATAACTTGAATAGTGTACCAGAAAGTTGTTGTCGTTTAAAAAATCTGGCCATTTTACGCCTAACTAATAACCACATACAAACTATAACTGCATCTGCATTTATCGGGTTGGAAAGTTTGACGCAACTTTATCTATCCAACAATAAGATCGAAAAATTGTCAGAAAGAACGTTTGAGGAAATTCCAAAATTGAATATATTACATCTAGAAGAGAATTCTTTAAGTGAAATAGAACCAAATGCTTTTCAAGGTTTAAATCAATTGCGTAGTATGTATTTGGGAAAAAATAAATTAAAGGTATGGCAACCCGATATGTTCAATGGTTTAGATTCATTGAAGTTATTACATCTGGATGGTAATGAAATTAAAACCGTAACAGCCAAACAATTTGAAAAACTGCCGGAACTCCTTTATTTAAGGTTAGATAGTAACGAAATAGAAAACTTAGAAGTCGACACCTTCTCAAAATTGAGGAAGTTGAACAATTTGAATTTACGAGGCAACAAGATAAGTTCCTTGCCTAATGGTATTTTCGAACCTTTAGTAGAACTAGAAACTCTGGATTTAAGCAATAATACTATTGAAGCTATATCTACTAAGCTTTTCGCTAGCTTGCTTGCTTTAACAGACCTTTCATTAGAAAATAACCAAATTTCTACACTTGAGCCAAAATCGTTTATTGGCCTTTTTAACCTGTACAGACTCGATTTGACAAATAATAAATTAAAAGCAGTAGATGGCGATACTTTTGCGGGCTTACCTAGACTTGCTGCGCTGTACTTAAATAACAATAAGATTACTAAAATATCATTGAGCGACTTTTCAAGTTTCGGTTATGTAGGAGTAGCTGGAAATGAGCTATCAGAAGAACTTTTAAAACAATTTCAACAAAAATATGGTTCTTAGTGTTGTCTGACCTTAGCGAGTTATTTTCAATTTAAAATGTTACTGTAAAAGTATGAGTAATGAAATAAACAAATATTGAAAACATTTTGTATTAATTTTTTTATCATCCCTGTTTCACAAGTAAAACTTAAATTGCTACAAAAGGTAATTTAATATGACTAAGAGTATTCTTAAATATTGTTTTTCAAACTATGCTTGTGATATAGTTGTTCTCAAAGCAATTGTATGTTAATAAACTGATAATCTTTAAAATACATACTATACTATACCATACTATACGTTGCAACGATGCTACGACTTTGGACAAGCCTCACCAGCGGGCGACAAAAACTCAACCCTACGCTATAATACAAATTTAATTACTTTACAAGGATGATTAAACACCCGAAGCGGCTTATACTTCAAAAGCAGAGATTATTATTGTTCTTATGACAAATATATTTCAGGTCGTGGGAGTTAATTGGAAAGTTTATTAACTTCAGAATTGAAGACCAATAAGAATTATACCAAAAACAATATTAACGAGCGCCACCAGATATTATGTAAACTATCGTGATTAAAATTATGTTAAATTTATATCAGTCCAGAATTTGGAAAGGGTAGATCGGATTTTAAGATTAAATCAATATGAGGCAAGAAATATAAGTCTCAAAAATTGCACAACAAATATATAATTCGATTTATTGTTTATGGAACTCCATAAACATGAAATAAATAAAAAATTAGTAAAAAGTTTCACAGTATTTATTAAATTTTAATCTGACAATATTGTTTTAAATATTGACAGCTTAGCTGTCGAGACAATATTGTCAGGTTATATTTTAATAGATACTGTGAAACTTTTTACTAATCTTTATTTATTTCATATATGTAATTTTATGTTTCCAATAATCATCGTTTTCTTATTATAAACACTTTATTCATCTTTAGCCCCTGTTGACGCAATTAAACATTAAAACAACATCATTTGTAATAACACACGATTTATGAACAATATTAGTTCCTTGCGATATTTAACATTAACCAGTGAACTATTACTACATTTCAACAATTGTTCAAAGAAATACTTGGTGACATCTCGTACATACTTACATTTAGAGAAATACGAGTACTGTTAGATTTTATACATTTTATCATAGTAGAGTTTTATTTAGCCAGAAAGTGCCTTAGTTTTTATGTTATTTGTTACAGAACGTCATTCGCTGTTGTGACAAAACTGTAAATGGTTACATCGATATTTAAGTTGTCAAAAAAAACATTTAAGATATTTATTTACATTGTTTTATCCTCCTACCTTTAAAGTCGATTTTCTTGAAACAGCACTTTAATGGTTTAACAATAATAATTTATGCAACAAGTGCATAAAGTAGTACTTTTTTTCACGAATGGGAAGTTTGACCGCACGAGCCGCAGGCGAGTGCGGCAATCCCATGAGTGGCAATGCATGAGTTTCATATAATATTTTTTCTACGACTGTCGGCAGTTAGAAAAAAAAAATGATGTATAGTGTTTACATTATATTTTTGTATAATAACAATTACATTAAAGAACAGCAATTACGAAACAACAAATTAACAATTAAGAAACAGATTATAATTCTTTGGTAATAGTAATATTAAAATTATAGTTTTTGGGATTGTTAATATTAATTTTTGATCCAAGCAATTTATTTTCTGACTGATTTAGGCATATTGATTCGTGTACACTGTTGCTTGTGCTTGGAATATTCAAGTTGTTTTCGTTATCATTTATGTTTGAGGTGGATGGTTGATTGAAAATATCGCTATTAGTTTCATGTCCGCGCAGAATCCTTGATGCACAATGTATGTGCCTTTGAATCTGGTATTGTTACAAGTAAAACTTCCCCCTTGTCTTCAATATTGTCAATGAGTGAAAACACTCACACGAGTTGTATAAAAATACAACTCGGCTCTTCGGCAAGCCCCAGCAATGCCTAATATTAAGGCAACCTAAAAGTTTACAAGCCGTTAAATAGTGAAAGAAATTTAGCAACAATTTTACCTTAAACTTTAAATACTTCTCATCCGGCGCTTCCAGTAAGAACTTATTTATTTCGCTCCTTGAAAATGTTCGAGATTTTTTCGGTTTATACCCAACCGATTGCCGCTTTAAATAGGCTATTAGCTTTGAATATTTGCTTATATCCACATTATTATTAATAATTAATGTCGCCTTTAACTTTGAATAGCAGGACCATAACGTTGATGATTTAAAATTTTTTGATTTTTTCTCAAAAAATGCTAATAATACTCTTTCTGTAAAGCTATGAATTCTATTTTGATTACGCCATTCCATAAATGTGTTATACTCTTTTAGATAAATGTCGAGAGTGGTTTTCAACAAAGTGGTTACAAAAAAGTAACTCGAGACGTTGAAATTTTATCAGCCACGCGTTCCATATACTATTTTTTCTTCGAATTTTTAGTAAATTAATGCACTTTAGAAAAAAATATTACATTTAAGTGACAAAACATGACATTAAAGTGACATTTCTCTTGTCAGCAATTGAATGTCGAACAAAGTAAAACAAAGCCTTGACAACGTAAAAAAAAGACTTTTTTCGTTGACCGTTTGTTAATGTCAATATTAATGAATGATTTTTTCTAAAAAAGGATGTATTAATGGACGTCATTAATACACTCTTTTTTATTAAGTAACTGTTTTGTGAAAAAAGGATGCATTAATGGACCTCATTAATACACTCTTTTTCATTAATAAACCCGTTTGTGATTTTGACGTTTTGATGATGTTTTACTTTGGGCAACCAGATATACGCACAAGTTTGGATTCGGTATTATTTGAAATTTTCTATCTTAAAATCGAAGAATTTTACGGTCAACGAAAAACTGTTGTAATCAATTCGTTTGTTAATGAGCAACTAATGATCTCAACTATTAAAGGCACTCACTCCCTATCGCTCGTTCGTGCTTTAAACAGTTTCGATCATTAATCGCTTTCATTAACAAACTAATTTATTAAATAACTATTTTTGTATCCTTAATGGAAAACTGTAACTTGAATAGGTAGATATTAATAAAGTAAACTGCTATTTTAATCGTTAGCAACACTTTAATCGTTAGCAACAACACTTTACTCGTTAGTTATTTTATTTATTTTGGTAAATGTTTACTGTACAATTAGTTAAATTATGAAAAGATAGTCCACTTGAGGTGGCTCTCGTTGATAAATCGACGCTTGAAGAAGTTGATTGAAACTGTTGTTCCAAATCTATTTGCTGTTGCTCCATCAACTTGATCAATTTAGGAGACGGGGGGTGATGCTTTGACATGTTCTGTTGATGATTCAAAGTACTGAAGATCTTTTTTGATGTTTGAATTTTATTTGTGATAGAGTCTTCAATATATCCTTCGGCGGAAGAAGTTGAAATCCATCCCCCAAGTCTTTTCAAATCGGAAATACTACCTCCGTGATCAACTAACAACGTAGCTGATGTCCTACGCATGCAATGACCTGTATAGCCGCTAGCTTCTGGAAGTTTTAAATATTCAGCTATTTTCCTTGGCATTCCGTAAAATGTGTTGATACCCACTGGTTGCACTGTACACTTGCCCTTTCGGTAACAAATAAAAAATCGGCGATGACTAATATTCTCTGGTCTTAATTTCCGATACTGCTTATACAATTCAATTCCATTAGCTTCGGAAGTTATAGTGAAAACTCGTTTTTTCTTCGTCTTTGTATTACGTAATGTTACGAGGACAACCGATTCCGTCTCTTCTATATCGTCAACTGTCAGTGATCGCAATTCTTCACTGCGGCATGCACCATTTAGAGAAAAAATTAAAGCCACTTTCAGAAATAAAAATGAATCATTTGAAGCTTCATTCAAAAATGTCAAGACATGCTCAGACGTCAAAACTTTTGACTTTTTGGGTTCGTACTTTTCATTTTGTTTCTTCAGAAACGCAATTAATTTTCTATATTTTGAAATATCTAAACCTTCGTGTATTTGCAAGGTGCTTTTAATCATCGAATAAGTCGACCACAAGGATGATGCCTTTAGAATCTTGGACTGCAAAAAAGATGCAAATAATTGAAATGTATTTAAAAACACATCAAACTATTTATTATACCTTTCCAAAAAAGAATGCTAACATAATGTTTTCATCAACACCTTCCACGTGTTGACTTACTCTCCATTCACAAAACTGGTTATAGCACTTTTCATATTTCTCCCGTGACTTTGTTGGTAGCAAATTTAACGTTGCTTCGTTGGCGGCCTCCACAATTTCACGATTTTCACTCGCAAAATCTTCACAGAAACTTTCTGATTCCATTTTCTGTCAGAATTTTCACTGTTTATTTATGGTTACCATGTTTTCGCACAAGCCACTATGACAGTAATTTAAATAATTTACACATAATAATGATTATTGCTTTCATTCTTCATTTTCCATTAAGGATACAAAAAAATAGCATGTTTTACGCGTCAGAAAAGTGAATTTTCTAGCTCGTGAAAAGTTAATTCACTCGCTTCACTTCGTTCGCTCGTGAATCAATCTATTTTCACCTCGCTAGAAAACAATCACTTTTCTTTACTTGTAAAACAATCTACTATTTTTTACCGGCCGACAAAGACTTTTTTACGGGTCATGATCTTGAATGAAATTAGCGTTTATTAGATAATTCGAACGTTATTTATTAATATGTGATTACAAACATTGTTAATTATACATATAATAATACTGAACAAAAGATTCTTAATTATTAAAATGAAAATTGAATGTGCTACCGCTAGCATTATTTACATTGATACCAGAGGAAGATGCAGTAGCATTAGTAGAGGCGCAATTTGTTCCATTTAAAATTTTAAATGATGTTGGCAAGCTAGTTGGAGCAAGAGAAGTACTGTCTTTTTTTTCTTTATGAAAATTTAATATTTTATTACATGTTTTATTTTTTTGCTCAATTGAATTTTCAATATAGTTTTCAGCAACTGTGCTACTCTTCCAATTACCATGACGTTTAATTTCTATAATATCTGCTCCAGAATCTGCTAAAAGAGTAGCAGATGATCTTCTGAAACAGTGGCCGGTATACATTTTCACATCTGACAGCTTCAGAAATTTAGCAATAATACTTGTAATTTCTCCAATTTTATGTATACCGACAACCTGATTAACACATTTTCCTCTGGTATACCTAAAAAAAACGTGGACTAGTCGCGTTAGCAGGACGTAGAGCATAATATTTTCGGTAGAGTTGAATATAATCCTGATGAGTTATTGTGAATGTTCGTTCTTGATGCGTCTTGGAGTCAGGTATGTGTACGACAAGTACGCATCCTCGATCTTCTATATTATTAACAGTCAGCTTTGTCAATTCTTCTCTTCTCATAGCTCCTGAGATTCCAAAAATCAAAACTACCTAAAATAAAAAAAAAATTATGCACACGTTCAGCGGCATTTTGCTTTAATTACCTTCATTAGCAAATGATTGTCATCGTCGGCTTCCTCCAAAACTGCTTAATCTGCTTTCCTGACAATGTACGTGACTTTTTTGGTCGGTAACCTACTGATTTTTTGGGCAGTAGTTTAGGGAATTTACTTATGTCGATATTGTCGTTTATGTTTATCGTAGATTTCAACATGGAATATGCAGACCATTGTAACGGTACATTTTCTATCGGCATTCAGTACGTAAAATTTTTACATTTATACTTATTAAAAATCCGAAGTTCGGTCCTGTAAGACTGCGCTTTATTCAAAATAAAATTTTGTCATGTGAATATTTCCTGTTTTTGAAAGTGATTGTTTTACATTTGATGCATTTGGGGAACGTAGCGACATAAAAATGATGTCTTTTGGTATTTTGTTTATTTGTGTTTTGGTATAATGTCAATTACTTCGCGAGAGACCTTGATAAAAAACTGTGGGAAGTGTTTGGTCATCTACTTTCATAAAAACATTTCTGTTAATATTCTGGGAATACAGGACTCAAAAACAAATTTTTCTTTGTCCTCTATACGTGTTTGAAACCTAAAACGAGTTAGCGCGTAGCAATTTCGGCTAGACGCCAGATGTGTGTTATTTTGTCCCAGTTTGCGCGCTTTCTTGCACTAATTCCCCGCGTTATTTTCTGAGTACTACTTTTTATTCCTTTAGGTCGAAACTTCTGCAGAATGCTAGTTAAAAAACTTCCTTACGGCCAAATAAGATGCATTTTTTTGGGGATGATCAGGGTCTCAGAGGCTGGCATCCTTCGCGCCGTGACAGAGTAGCGTGACTCTACTTGCTTCCCGTTCAAGCATCGAGTTAGACCCCCTCCGTCAGCTCTTGTAATGAAGATCGATATTATTGAGTTTTAGTTCAAGTAATTAAAAATACAGTTCGGCTACAGTTTTAGTATAATTAGGTGCCCTGACCTCGGCGGGGTGCAGTTCTTACGAATTTAGTTCTGTGGATTAATTAAAATGTGTTTGAGAAACTCTTTCGTTAAACTTTATGAAAAACCAGTTGACTTGGGTCAATGTTATCGATTTCCCGTTTGTTAGTGTGTTTTTATAATTAACGCAATTTCTAAATACAATTCCGTATCGTTCAGTTCACTTTCGTAAGAGTGAAATTTTTGGAAGCAATTTATGTTTGACAAATCTCGCTTGAAAAGTTTGTCATTACCGTTTTGTTAATAAACAACTGGGGTTGTTTTATCGTGCCGAACTATTAAAGACAATCACTTCTTGCTGTTTGTGCTCAAAGTTAGTACAGTTTTAGTTAATGAGAATCTTATAGATTGATCTATAAACATAAAGACAGTTTCCAGTTCTCCGTATTTAAAGTTAATAATTAGTGCTTTATGGAACTTCATTTGTATGCTACGATTGTTTAATTCTGTGCATTACTGAAAATGGTTCGTGGAATTATTTGGGCAACCAGCCGTATTTAAGATAAATTCTATCTTTGGGACCTACTACCGTTACGTAATAATTTGAATGCAGTTAGAGTCAATCTTGGTTTTGAAGAATAGAGGCAACCTTCCAATTTCTAATGGTTTTGTTCCAGTATGCTTCGTCAGGTTAACGCAGATAGAAAATTAAGATACCGTACTTTATAGAAAACAAATTTTATCGTAATCTAGCATATGAATCCTTCATGCAAGGAACTTTGTGATTTTTTTGAAGAGAGATCTCATTAGCATGTAAAATTCAATTTATTATTAATGCTAGTGAATTTCAGAATGATAAATTTTGACAATATTTAGATTAATCGAATTTATGTAATATCCTTCAGATATTTGTTTTTGAATTTGCAAGTTTAGTTAAGTAAATATAATTTCAACAATCATTTAAAAGTTTTTGATGAATAATTTAGGTTTATCAATTTCATGTAAATCTTGTTTTTTTGGTCAATTAACGTTTTGTGTAAATACTTTTCGAGTTGTTTGAGTTAAATTCATTTTAGAGCTGTTAAATTATTAATTTTTTGAACTTTGATTTTAATATGTAATAAACCTATGTTGTGTGTGTGCTTTATTATTTATGTGTATTGTTATTCTTTTCTTATTTTTTTATTGTTTAATAAATATTTTCAGTTTACTTTGAGGATCTAAAAAACGGAACCATATAATTATGAGCATATCATTTCATTTTTATTCCAAAATTCTAATACATTAACAAAATTACCATTACTCTACATATAGCGTGAAGAAAGCTGCAATTGCAGAAAGAGCTGTGCGTACGATTAAAACCGCTCTATATAAAGCTTTCAGTCTTAGAGGGAAGTACAAATGGATAGATATCTTAGATAAGATCACTGCTGAATATAATTCACGTTGCCATAGAACTACTGGTAAAAAACCTAAAGATGTTACTCCCTCAACAAAGCTATCTGTTTACAACAATAATAAACAAGTGGGTTTTGCAAAGTATAAGGTTGGTGATCATGTTAGAATTTCTAAATTTAAATCAATATTTGACAAGGAATATACGCCAAACTGGTCTACAGAGATTTTTAAAATTGATAAAATCAAACGTGGTAAACCTGTTACTTATCTGTTGAAGGATGTGGAAGGTAAACCTATCCTTGGACAATTTTACTCTGAAGAATTGCAAAAAACCAATCACCCAAATATTTTTTTAATAGAAAAAGTGTTACGCCGAAAAGGAAGTGGAAAAAATGAAAAGTTATTTGTTCGTTGGCTTGGTCTCTCCAAGTCTCAAGACTCTTGGATTAATAAAACAAACATTTTAAATAAAAATATGTAACTGTATTATGTATAGCATCTTAAATAAAACCTTTTTTTAAAAACATTTGTTTTTTCTTATTACCTTAAATAAAACAACAATATTACATTATCTCTGTATATTAAAATAGCATCTACAATACATTATTTATTTGCATAGGAAAAGGATTATTAGGCAATAGCAATAATTCTTTTCTAAAATCTTCTATAAATTTATCTGGATAAAGGTTCACAATTTCTGTTATAAAAGAACAATCACAATCTGTTTTTCTCCATGATACAACTTCCATCATTGGTTTCATCAAAATACATAAAAATTTGCTCATAGATAAAATACTTGAATCATCTGTTAGATCTTCCTTATGTGCTGCGGAAGCAACAAGCGAAATAAAATTGGTATAAGTCCACTGGTTAGTATATTCTTGAAGTGTGTTTAATTTTTGATTTATTACATCTCTTGTTGAGAACAGTTTTTCCATTTCTTCCAAACTAAAGCATATCCAACCAAATAACCCTATTAGTTTAACAGTCTTTGTTTTATTTTCATCGCTTTCAAATCGAATTTTAATGCAGCTATCTACCGAATATTCCATAAACTTGTTGGTTTCATTATTATTTTTAAATTTTCTAAATAAATGTTCAATTCGAATTGACGATAAGCTTTCCCATTCATCATAATCAAGTCGTAAACAGTTCTTATCGTTAATGTTAGTTATTTGTACGACTGGGTCAAAATTGTTTGTATTAATACATCCTACTTCAACCATTAACAGATTTCTTTTCTTATTGTTTAGAAAGAATACCCATGAAGAAATTAATTCCTTGCGATTGCAATAATCTAACGAGAAAACAGAAGAATATTATATATTGCTTTTGTTATCTACTGTTTAGCTTACCTGCATCGCAGGTATCAATAAATGTATTGTTCATCTCCATGATTCTACTATCACGTTTTACATAGAATTCTAAACTAATGCAGCGGTATATTTTGAACAGCCTTTTATATACACCTGAACGTGCACACGCGTAATTCATTATTTTTAAAGTTTGAAATTATATTAAAATGTGCTAATTTTAGCTTGTATTATTACAGTCAAATATTTGTGGTTTCAACTTCCTTTTTATTGAATGTTGTTTACATACAACATATGTTTGACCGGCTTATCTACTAAGAGCATTTACCATACAGCTATTTAAATCAAGGGAATTATTTAATAATTTTTTATTTAACTAAATATCGTTTGGTTGCCCTGTGTGTTTACATATGCTTGGTGGGCATAACCAATAAGACCATACCGCCATTTAAATCAGCTGCTTTTGTTTACATTTGGGGAATTATTTAGTAATTTTTTATTTAACTAAATATCATTTGGTTACCTGTATGTTTAATTGTTTACATATGCTTGGTGGGCTTATCTACTAAGAGCATTTACATGCATACCGCCACTTAAATCAACCAATCAGCTGCTTTGTTTACATTTCAAATCTAGTGACTTTTAACTAAATATCATTTGGTTGTCCTGAATGTTTACATATGCTTGGCGGGCTTATCTAATTAAGAGCATTTACATGCATACCGCCATTTAAATCAACTGCTTTGTTTACATTTCAAATCTAGTGACTTTTAACTAAATATCATTTGGTTGTCCTGTATGTTTACATATGCTTGGCGGGCTTATCTAATAAGAGCATACCGCTATTTAAATCAGATGCTTTTGTTTACGTATGACGTCACTTCCGGCGGCCATATTGTTTACATCCGGCGGCCATATTGTTTACATCCGGCGGCCATATTGTTTACATCCGGCGGCCATGTTTGTTTACATCCGGCGGCCATGTTTGTTTACATCCGGCGGCCATGTTTGTTTACATATTACCTATAACACATGTGCTTATGACGTCACTTCCTGGTCCAGAAGGAACATAGCTGTACTACTAACGTCCAACATTACATTTAATGCATTTTCATCATTAGTAACTGTTTTTGATTTTGCTAGATTCTTAACCTGCCAGTCTGGTTGAAGCATTTTAATGTTTTACAAACCGTAGATTTACTAATAGGATTTCGATTAGGGTATGTTGCATTAAATAAATTACATACTTCCGCATAACTACGTCTTCTATCACCATACCTTATCATCATGAGAATCTCTATTCTCTCCTTTTCTGTATAATTTTCCATGGTACTTTCTCACTAACTACGCAAATTCAAACAACACTTATAATTTTTGACGTTCAATATTTGTTGAACAATAGTGACGTTCTTTTGTTTTCAGGGCTTACTATCGGTTTCAGTTATTTAATAAATTTTTATTTACAACCTTTAATTTGGTATAGTGAAGTTATTTTTCAAAACTGCCATATCAAGTGCTACATTGTTGGATTCTACACAAAAGCAGCTTTCTAATGATGGTACTTTCGACCCCCATTGTAATTTAAAAAAATAATCAAGTTGGCCGTGCTGCAGTCGTAACGATCGATAAAAAAATTGGAATCGCGAGTATTAGTAGAAAACCGTATGTTTTACTTCTATACCAAATTTCAGAGTTCTATCTATAGCCGTATTCAAATAATACCACCGTTTCCATACTTAATTTACGCTCTGTATATATTTATATAACAGTTGCCCAGATACAAATGTCATCCATGACATTGGATCCAAAACAAATGACTTCTCATGGCAGAGTCGGTAATTAATTACCGATTACATGGTGAGTCTTCGCCTTCGTATGCAACAGTTGCAAACTGGGTTGCTGAATTTAAACGCGGTAGAACAAGCGTAGAGGATGCACCACGTTCTGGCAGACCAAAAACAGCTACTGATGAAGAAACAATTGAAAAAGTCTATGAAATCGTGATGAAGGATTGCTTAATAAAGTTGAAAGAGATAGCAGAGAAAGAAAGCATTTCATACGACATTGCATCTTACATCAACATTTGGACATTAGAAAGCTTAGTGCTAGATAGGTGCCGCGTCTTCTGACAATCGACCAACAGCGAATTCGAATGACCATTTCTCAGCAATGTCAGGGCATGTTCAAACGAAACATTTATTCACCACTACACTCCGGAGACCAAGGATCAGTCAAAGCAATGGACAAGACGTGGTGAGTCAACTCCAAAGAAGGCAAAGACGATTCCGTCTGCTGGGTTGGACTAAATGTGTAAAGCTGAAACGAGACTATGTAGAAAAATAAATACGATTTTCCCCAAAACGTTGTTTTTTCCATCTTGTTATAGAATTTTTTCGACTATCCTCGTATTATATCGTCATAATTTAATGTTTCTTCTCGTAAGTTGATTTTATAAACGAGGAAAGATCACAAAAACGGTAGCGCCTTGCCTACACATTATAGACAAGCGCCTAGTCGGAGCACGGCCGGACGATTGGCCACGCGGTGACGTATCAGATTTAAATTCTCAACGGCGCGCGGCAGCAAATTGGAATGTAAATACCTCCTTATATGATTGTGTGTTGTGCATTTTACATGCGAATTGATTGAAATTATTGAAGTTAATTAAGTCGTGTTAATTAAGAAGTATTTGTACTTGGGATTTAATCCTGTAAATACTTTACATTAAATAAATAAATAAATAAAAAAACATAACGGGTATAATAAATTTGCTCTTCAATAATCCTTTCATTATCTACAATTGTAAATTAGAATGCGTCAGCAAATAACCAACAATATGTTAAAAAGCTGAAAATTTATACTCTTTTTAACTCGTAAAGAAAAATAAATCATACGGGTCAATAGCAATAAGAAATGATGCGTAGTGGTATACCTGACATGTTTTTACAAAAACAAATAAAATAATTAATAATTAAAAAAATAACATACTTTCATTCATAAATAAAGACAAAATGTAAAAAATGCACTGCTCCAAATATGTATGATCATTCAGATGTTCAGATAATTCATTGATCAGCACTGTATTAATCAAATTTTGTCTTTATTTATGAATGAATATATGTTACTTTTTCGTAAAATTAGCAAACTCAAAGTTGAAATTTCTTTAAAATCATTTTGCATTGCTGTTGTTGATATTCTGGAACTGAATTCCTTAAAATTCAGTTTACAACTTCAAACCTGGGGCCGTGCATAATAATCGATTAACAATCGATTAGTCGGACCTTGACCTAAATTCACCTTAATTAAACAAATATCTGGACTTCCAGCAAATTTCAAACAACTACCACCGAACTGACTTAAAGCTCCACATTAGCCCGACGGGTTGTTCTCGTGCATTTTAAAAGTTTCTTCGGTCGAATAGCACATGAGAGAAAAAACACTCTAGAACATATAGGTTAAAAAAAGAAAGATAATGAAAAAAAATCTGCTGTTATGTTAAACATGCTGTGAAAAAAGCTGACATTGTTAACCAATTACAGATATGCAAGTAATATTTGCATAGACAAACTCAAAACTTGAGTCAGTCATTTTTTGCATATTGATTATGAAAATTGACTTTTTTAACGAAAAATCGTAATGAAAGTAGCATTTTTTA
The DNA here is from genome assembly GCA_929113105.1 of Agrypnus murinus. Classification (NCBI taxonomy): domain Eukaryota; kingdom Metazoa; phylum Arthropoda; class Insecta; order Coleoptera; family Elateridae; genus Agrypnus; species Agrypnus murinus. The sequence continues at coordinate 119,631,123 of OV816027.1, forward strand.
TTATGTTTGTAAAAAACAAACTTCAATCTCCTCGGAGATTATTACCAAAGAATACAATGTTTTTCTAATTTTTTTTAATTTATCATAAATCATTTTAGGACAATTTCTCAACTTACAATATGCAAAAAAATGTCGTGCAACACGTTATGAAAGTCTCTCTTTTTCGTTCATTTGCTTGATAAATTCAGGCTTCGCCCTCGTTAATCAAAAGTGCAAATTCGTGAAAAAAAAGTATGACTTTCATAACTAGTTGTACAATATACTATTACTACATTAATTTGTTTTCATCATAACAACAAACGAAGTACTGGTGGTAACTTGAGGCAACATTGTCACTTTTTCACTACTCTAGAAGCGTATAATTTATTTATATTCTAGAGAGATTTGTTTATTTTTTAGTGGCTACATAGTAATATTATTTTATTTTTACGAAGAAAAAAGTAAACTTCTGATAAAATTTCTGATTAAAAGAATTGTTTTTTCGTCATTTTTTCACGTTCTTAAGTTTGGACTACACATTCAAATGTTAATTTTTGCCTTTAAAAAGACTAATAATTAATTAAAGCCATATAATTAATACCAACCCACCGATTTGGCTTTAGGAAAAGTCACTCAAGTATACAATAATGCCACAGGATCGTTAAAAAGTCATGAAGTGAAAGTATTATATACAGCTGCCTTCTGGGACGTTTAACAAGCTTGCTACCGAATATGGCATGAAGGTCTCCTGTATAAACTTAAACCATCCTTTCCCACACCGCACTATCTCATCCTAAAATCATATCTCATAGACCGATACTTTCAAGTAAGGTTTTAGGTTATGTGCATCTTCTGCTTTAAGCCTTTTTACATTTATAATGGTACGTTGATTTAACCTCTGAATTAACTTAGAAAATTGCACTTTAGCCTTCTTGTAGGACACTAATGCTCTGCTTTTTTAATAACACTTTCACAAACCTGTTTGGTTATGTAATTGATAATGCTTCTCCCTTCTTCCCTTCCCAGGAACCGGTACGTCGTCTGCACTCTTACACTGCCCTGGATTCAGGAATCTGCGTAACTCAGGATACGAAGGATGGCCAGACAGCTAAAAATGTTGTAGGTCAAGAGTACCTGTTTGTCGTTACCTTTATAATTGAAATAACTATTCTCTTCTTCTAGGATCAAAGTGAAACTTTGCAGGTCTTGCGCCTGTATTCATTTCGGACATCTTTTGGTAGTAAGTATTCTTCCATGTTTTAAAACTTCTTCTGTAAACTGCTTCTGGTATTTGTTGGTTAAATAAATAACACCTTTACTATATTTTAAACTGGTTTTTAATCTTTATTTTTCATTAACAAAAATTATTACATCTTCCATTTAAAAAAATTATTATATCCATTAAACAAAATGTTTTTTCTAACAACCTCCCTAGAAACCACCATTCTTATTACCTTCATATTTTTCTTTCTTTGTTTCATGATTTAAAATACAAAATTAACTTTTCTTAGATGATTATTTAGTTTCTCATTATTTATATATCTCCATTGCAACCATGCATTATTATTGAAGAATGGTTGTTATGGATAAATTTTGATTGATATTTAAAATGTAATGCTATGTTTTGACTATTTTTAAATGTACTAAAAGCTATTTTACAACTTTTCCTTAATTCTAATAACAATTTTCTTTTCAGGTTTGAGCTTCAGATGTGATAACCTATATAGCCCAAATACTTCTTTTATGTAACAACAATAAACTAAATAGATAAATTTAAACTTGAACTCTGTTTTCATTAATGATTTTATATGAAAGTCGATGTTATGAATGTTCAACATCACAACTACCTCTTCTCTGTTCATCAAGCAATTTTAAAACAATAATGAACTTTTATTAACTTGAACTTGGTCAAAATATCATTACATAATTAAGCCCCAGTTTTGATTCAAAATAAAATAACTATAAACTAAACAAACTTTAACCAAGACATTTATGCGATTGATTATTATTTTTTTGGAATCGAAAAATAAACAATATTTACAAAACTTTAACTATTAACAATATTATAAAACTTTAACGATTAATGAAATTTTAATGTTTAATCTTTTATTTATAATTCATTAGAGTTTATTTATTCAATTATCATTTTATTTTATCAATAATCATATATCATGTTATTATTTTATTATATCATTATATTCTCATTTATATTTAATTATTTTGGTTTCATACCATTGTATTATAATCTTTTCATCATCTTTATTAATTATTATTATTCATTATTATTTATTTTATTCTCATTTTATCAATTAATCATCATTTTGTTTTCATTTGCATCAATTATTAACTTTATATAACATAAATTCATATTTTTTTTTCTTTTATTTTATTTTCTTCCGATTTATCTTTCTAAATCGTAATCAATATTTAAATTATTTTTTTTCTCAAAATTTTATAAGTAGGCATATTTACATATTTACACAATCACATTTTTAGGTTATTCTGTCATCATTGACCTGTCATAAAATTTCATAGGTTAGTTTTCAAAATATTTGAAACTATTAACTTGAATTATGTCAAAATTAACATCTTTATAGGTTATAACTTAATTTTTTTTAGGTTACCTTTTCAAACATCGTTTACATTTTTACATTTTACAATTTCAAAGTTCTTAACGTTCCTAAAATATTAAACTTTATATTAGTAAACATAATTAAATATTATCCATTTGATCAAAAATAATAAATTTTATAATTATCAAATAATTGTTGTTCGAAAAATAATTGTGAATTTTGAAAAAATACTTTCTTTCATATTTTAAACAAAAACGTATCTCCCCATTCTACTTTGGTATCACCAATAGCGGATTAACATAATTTGTACTAGACGACTCTATTATACCATTTTCTAGCATCTTCCTTATTTCTTGCTTGACTTTTGGTCGATGTGCATATGGAATTGGATATATTTTTGTATTAAAACCAACCGTTTCTTCAACTTCCAGCTTGTGCTCATACGTACATGCTTGTCCATGTTCTTCATTGAATAAACTTATATTTTCCATAATTATTTCATTTAATCGGTTTGCATACTTTTCCTTCTTCTCACCTATTTGATCTTCTCTAAACATTCTCTTCATAACATAATTCAACATTATCTCCTCTTCTTTTTCTATTTCTTGCACGCCTTTATTTAGGTTCATGCATAAATCTATATTATCCACATGAGGGCTACTATTTTGCTCAACATGCTTCTTATCAATTTCCTTGTTTGCCTCTTTTGGGTCAATCCAAGGTTTAATTAAATTCCTAACTCTTATACTCTTCATCTTCCCATCAATCACCACTTGACAATCTTCAATGAAATCTACTCCACACACAAAATCTATCTGCAAACCATCTACGATTAAAAAACTTACTTCTATATTTTCTTCTCCAACTTGAACTCGAATATTCACCATACTATTTATGCACGAAATCTTCTTATTAACAGCTGACTTTAAATTAACTTTATTTATCTTACAAATTCTATTTTTTTAAATATCCATATGTTTCTCAACTATATCTTTCTTCACTAAGGATGCTTCTGAACCTGTATCAACTAATCCAAAATATTCTTCCCCATTGAACTTTAACTTTAAAAATGGTAATGTTGATCCTTTTTCTTCTTCCTCTTCATCTAGTAAAAATTCTGCTGGATCCCCTTATATCAAGTGTACCTAAATGAAGAATGGTTATATTATTGGTTACATCGAAGTTTTTTTTTCACCGAGTGATGGTTCTTCATGTATTTCCACCACTTCTATTCCATCATGGTTCCATTTATTCCTACCATCTCTTCGCGTTATCTCCATGGTATTTATAAGTCTGTCGTTTTCTGGTTTCTTTTCTTGTCGCTCTAGATTTTGTTGATTCTTTTGGAAATACCCGTTGTTATTATTGTTTTGGTTGTAATATTGGTTATTAAAGTTCGGTCTATTACCATATCTTGCATTGTTTCCAAATCTATTATTGTTATACTGATCATTATTGCGATAATAATTATTCCTGTTCTGAGGATAATAATTATAATTGGGTTTCGGCTGCTGTTCATTTCTATTTTCGTCTCTTGTCCTGTTTCTTGTCTCTTAATACCAATTTGGATTTCTTTTTCTACTCTCTTCTTTTCTAATCTCTTCAAACCTCCCTCTTTGTCTAAAGTAGTTTGTCGTGTCATAGTTCGTTCTCTTCCTTTCCTGTTCTTTTTTGTTTTCGAAGTTGTTCGTGGCCATGTCATAATTTCTAACGATCTCCAGTAAATCTTTCACCGTCTTGACACTTTGGACTGCTACAGCTCTGGTTATCTCGGTCTCCATATGTCTCGATATATGTTGCACGATTTCTTCTTCTAACCTGATTGGCGTTAGATATTGTGCTTGGTTATACAGATGCATGACATACATTTCTCTTGAATTCTTATTCTTATCGTAGTTTCCCGTAGTTAGTAATGTCCTTACCTTGGCTTGGTGTGAGTTACTCCAATATTGCTCTTGGAATAATTTCTTGAACTCCCGGTAACTATGATATTGATTTTTAACTATGCTGTGCCATACGTCTGCATTCCCTCTGAGTGCTTGATTGATAATTTGAAATTGGTTATTTGGAATCAGTCAAGAACGTGAAGAGGTTGAAGGTACAGAAGAAGAGACCACGTCAATAGAACAGGCAGGAAACAGCGAAGAAGAAGTAACACCAATAATGGTACTTGAAGAACAAGAAACGTTACAAGCAGTTGAAGAAGAGAAAGAAAAATCAGAAGTAACACTTAACGATCTGATGAGAATATTATTAGAAAGCAACAAAGATATGACAAAGTTAAGTGGCAAATTAGAAGAAAATAAACAAGAACTAATTGGTAAATTACAAGAAAGTAAGCAAGAAGTAGCCAATAAATTTGAAGAAAATAAAACAGACATGGCAAAGTTAAGTGGAAAATTAGAAGAAAACAAGAAAAGTTTACTAAACACTTTAGAAACATACAGGCAAGAACTTACCCAAAGAATGGATGAAGAAATGAGAAAAACAGCTGAGAAGATGGAGAAGAAGACGCATGAGGAGATACAGAAGACGGCAGAAGGGATGAATAGAAGTTTGGGGGAAGAGATAAATAAACGGGTTAACAACACGGAGATGAAAATTCAAGAGACCATCATCAATGTGCGAATGAATCTTGAAAAGGACATAACAGAAATGCAGGAAGAAATCCAAACAAGAATTACAAGTACGATGGAGACTAGCCATGAAAATAGTAAGAAGATCATATACATTAACGATAAAACTGACAAGATCATCGTAGAAGTGGAGAAAATAAAAGGTAATGCCGAGAGCAGAGATGGTTGTAACCCTCCTTTGATGATCCTTAGTTGTGATGGTGCTAGATGATATAGGGTTGCACTTACCTTAATTTCGCTTCCTTACAGAAAGGGAGAGGTAATCCAAATAATATAAACACAGTTTATAGTTAATAATTAAAGACGAGTTTATTTATTATTGTTAATTAAATTAGTGAGTCAATTTATAACATTTTTCACACCAAACATAAATTATTGAAGTTTTATTACTTTCACGTAGCCAGAAGTAATATATTGAATTTAAATAATTGAAAATTGAAAAATTATAAAAACTTAAAACCGAAAGTGAGTTTCTTCTTTCTTGAGGACCTAATCAGAACTAACTCAAAAGAAAAACCCTATGTAAAATGTAAACATTTAGAAAACAGTTTAGAACACAAAACAAACTTAATTAAATTAACAGTTTACGTGTGTTTTATAAACTCCAAGACAAAACTTACTTTCTTTTGATTAATATTAGAAAAATGCAATTATGCACGCCTTGAAGGAAGAATATGAAAGAATCATCATTTTGAATAAAATGTAGAATTTCACAGTTTTCGCAAAAGGGAAATATAATGTCTATTTCCCGTGGGAAGCTAAATTTGCAATTTCTTCATATTAGATATCCAAAAACTAAATTTTAATAAATAAGTTGTACCTTTGAGTTCATTTAACCCTAAATAAATATATTATTATAAATGCAATTATTATTTGCAGAACTAAGTAAATATGAACTTAGCTAAAATAGTTTAAAAATAAATATTACAAATTAATGAACCAATCATGTTAGATAATTATAATAAATCAATGTAGCCGTTCGGGTACAATACCCCACCACCAAGGTCAAACATTAATCCTTAATGGGTTGTGTTTGATTCGATTGCCAAAGTGCCAGGAACTCCACAGGAACCGTCCATGTCCAGGTGTTACTGATAACGAAGAACGTTTGGAGCTGGACTATCAGATGTGAAACCAATAGCCTTTCATAATTGAGGAAGTTTAATGGAGATAGGTTTGTGTAGCGGGAGGTTTCGCCACAGATTTAGATGCCTCTCAAAAAAAATAGGATTGGTTTATGGAAATCTTGTAAGGTTAAAAAGTGTCAATTAGGTATGATTAGATTACTAGGCTGTAGTAATGATATTGGTTTCATTTGGTTCATGTAGCTGGGCTGGTCTAATGGCTGATAGCAATAAAGCAGACATTGATCTCGAAAGGTTTCTATGGCTTATCTTTATATGGTACCTATACAAAATAAAAATGTTTTTAAGTAAACTGTAACTTACTTAGATAATAATGATAAAAAAAAAGATGAATATAAATTGTTAGTAAAATACTAATTTATTAAATAAAAATTAAGAGCAAGTAAAAATATACTGTTTGTTTCCCATGTTTACCTGGTATTCAAAGTTAGTAATAATATAGCGAAATTTTTAAGACTGAAAGACTGAATTATTAAGAGAAAAAAAATATATATCTTTGATATGGTACGTCTTTGATCTAGCTTCCTGGAAACAAAGTTGATATGGGTTGATCCAATTGTAACCCTTCCATGGTATGAGTTGATGCAATCTACCAATGTGATTGTGCATGCCACAATACTGAATGTGTCTGGTGATTTCCACCAAACATGTGAAAAAAATTATTTTTTTTTTCTTTGTAGCTTGTAATTATTGCATTAAATGATTGGCACTTGTGTATCTTCTGTTGTGAAGTCACTAGATTACTCGGAGCATTTTGCTACATCTCAAATTGGTATTTGTTTTCTTGCTGATACAATCGAACCCAATCAAAGCATATGTTGAAAAAGAAAAATTCGCGGAAATTGATATGGTTAACATAGGAGCAAACATGTTGATTGCTGGAAACCAAAAGTTACCAATTAAGTTTGTATTATATTCAAATTTCTTTTTAATAAAGAAGGTTTAAAAATTTTTTTTTTTTTCGTAATGACACTATTTTAAATAATGTTACATAAATATTAAATTAAAATAAGTAGTAGTAAGATGTACTTGGTGCACTCGACTTCTTTAATTTCAAAACAAAAGTCGAATAGACCTGGTAGTGTTTTGTTGCTAAATGCAAAAAAATGAATTGATAAATAATCAACGAGTAATTAAATGTAATTGATACATATAATGAATACATGCAATGTATGAATGTATTATATTTATATTTGTAATGTTGAATGAATGACTAAAAATTGTAAATTTTGAATATTATTGGCGAACCTATAGACATCTGAAATTTTGAAATATTTTTGATTAGTACTATTAGTAGATTGAAGCTAAAAAAAAGAATTATTTTTGATGTCTGGTAGATCTTCCTAAATCAAATGATGATCCATATTTGTTTAAATGTTTGAATTTTCTGTAGTTATCTTTTATAAATGTTTCTGACTTTCTGCCAATATCATGCTTTCTTCTTTTATAGATATTAAAATCAACATTATATTCTTCATCACTGCTATATTTACGTTTTCGAATGTTTTCGAAATTTATGAATTGTTGGTAAATGTAGAAACCAGTAAGCATTAATGGAATTAGAATTTCTACTGGTAATGTAGAATTTTCCTCGTGTTCTACATCTTCTGAATTGTGATCTTTTGCTGATAAACAGTTTTGCTGTCTTACTGTATGTTTCTTGAGGCGATTAGCATGAACAATTTGTTCTTTATTTTTATGTTGTTCTCTTATTTTGAAATCTGTATCGCCAATTTGTTCGATTATTCTATGCGGGCCAGTCCATTTTTTAAGTAATTATCTAAAAGAAATGCTAAGTCTCCAGGTTTTAACTTTAATTCTTTAGAGTTTTTATTGTATTGCAGAGCTTGTTTGCTAGCTGCTGTTTGCAGATTTATTTTAGTTTCTTTAAAAACAGTATTAAGCCTTGCAAGTAATTCAGCTACGTAGTTGCTGTCGATAGCATAATTAATTTTTCGTGGTTTTAAAATTTCTTCTAAGGGTAAAATAGGATCACGACCAAACATTAAGTAGTAAGGTGAAAAACCTGTAGAACTGTGGGTGTTAGTGTTGTACGCTAATTGGAATAATGGTAACCATGCTTCCCAATCAGATTGATCCTTTGAGATATAATGAGATAGGAAGTCTTTTAAAACTCGATGAGCACGTTCTACTGCATTAGATTGAGGATGAAAAGCACTTGTAGTAATTTTTTTTATTTTTAACTTTTCGCATAGAGATTTAAAAAGTTCACTAACGAAGTTGGTTCCTTTGTCTGTTATAATTTGCTCTGAAATTCCAAATCGAGCAAATACATTGTTCACCAGAACTCTCGCAACTGTTTCTGCTTTCTGATCTGGTATAGGTATGACTTCTAACCATTTGGTAAAATTACATTGAAACGAAAGTATATATTTATTACCATTAATTGATGTTACGAAAGGACCGCAGATATCCATGTTACAACGTTGCAATGGACGGTCCAATGAAGGAAATTGTTGTAAAGGCGCTCTTTTTAAATGTGGGTTGGTCTTTCGCTGATTACAAAAAATGCAGCTAGACACATAATTTGTAATATCTTTTTGCATGTTTTGCCAAAAGCATTTTTGTTTAATGTAGAGTGATGTTTTCTCAATGCCTACGTGCCCCTTTAAAGCTGAATCATGAAAACTATATAAAATTTCGTTAACTAGTGTTTTTGGAACTACTAGTAAGTCGCAAAACTTTCCATTTTTCTTCTTATATAGAATATTGTCTTGATCTAAATAAAATTCATTATTTTCACCATTTTCTGTTAAATCTTCTTTTGCTGAAATGCAAAATTCGTCTTTTTGTTGCTCTTGATAAATTACAGTTTTATCCAGAATTGGTAATAAGTCTGGTTTACTATTGGTGATTTTAAAAATTTGTTTCGATTGGTTTCTTGGATTATTTTCTTTGGTGTTTAATGTTTGGGGATCTTCATGTAAATAGTAGACGAGTATTTCTATGTTTGTATTTTTAAAGATATATTTAATCATGTCTCGTACAATTTCCCAATTTAAAGAATCTAGTCCACAAGCAATTTTTGGTATTGCGATGGTTTTTTCCTGAAGTTGAACAGCCTTTTCTTTAAAATCTTGAAGTGTTTGCCAAAGATTCTCATATAAAGGTTTGTGATGAAATTTCTTCTTGGTAATTAAATAGTAAATGTTTCTTTTAGAGAGACATAAAAATGCTGTTTCTCCTAATTTTTTTCTTTGTGCCAATAGTTGTCTTGTTGAGCCAAATTTCTTTTTGAATTCAAGAGCAATACCTTTTCCCATTCGAAATTTCCCATTGTTTTAAAGTTGTCGAAATGTTTATTTCAGAATATGCTGGAATAATAGTATCTTCTAATAAAATTGTTGAAGTATTGCTGTTGTTGAAATTTGGAATTATGATTTCTTCCTTCTCTGGAAGTATTTTATTGCAGGTTCTTGACCTACTTTCATTATGTTGACCTATAACGTTATCAAGTTGATGTAGGTCAGTTATCTCGACTCTTTGCTGTTCTTTGTTTAAGTTTTCTTCTAGTAGATTACACTTGTTATTTTCACTGTGTATTCTTTGCCTTTCTTTGTAAATTTCTAAAAAGGGAATATCATCAGGTTCATCTTCGCTGATGTATCCATTTTCAATAATGGTAATTTCGGGAATAATGACTTCATTATTCATTTTAGCAACTCTATTATAAGTATTATTCTTATGTTTATGAACTATTTCTTCATAGTTTTCAGTTTTCGTTGCATTATCCCGCTTTATTATTGTATATTCTGCATAATTTTCTTTGTTTGTTGATTTGGTACCCTCATGTGAACAGTTGCAAAAATATTCTATTTTTTTCATGTAAATTATACATTTTGATTTTATAGCCCCACATTTCTAGGCAATTTTTTCCATATCGTTGTATGGCATTATTATGGTACAGAAAATCTCTTCCGAGTATGCCTTGAGCATCTACTTTTAGTAAATCATCACATATTATAAAATCATAAGAGCACTTAATTTCATTTTTATGAAATCCCACTGTTGCGTTTATGCAACCAATGACCCCGATCTGATGATCTGAAGCATCTGTCAATTCTATGTGGCCATGTGGTCTGGATATATGTCCGGGGACGACTCCACACTTTAGAGTGCTGACCTGTGCGCCACTATCGACCAAAAACTTTGTAGGGTGTTGATTTAGGAATAAATAGATAACTGCTGGTACTTCTGCCATTGCAAGTTTATCTTGTAAATGTGGGATGCTTTCTTTGATTTTCTGTACTGTAATTGCTTCTTTTACTGCAACTTGTTCATTCCGCAAGCAACTTGGGTTGCAGGTACCTGCGGGTACTCGTTTAAAGAATCTTCTTCAATTACGTTTATATCTTCAAACTGAATACTGTGGACATTTTTTGGTCCAATTTCTCTATCTTGATGTCTTCTTCTATTTATGTTGAAGCCCTTTGGATAATTTCCCTGTGCATTTGAGAGCTGTGGTTTGGGTGTAGATTTAGAAGTCTGATACCCTGGATTGTAAGTACGAATTACACCATTGTGTTGATTTGTTGTGCTCCTTTGTGGAAAAGAATTATTTTGATGAGGTGAAAATGTATTTGTATAAGTTTGCTTTCTTGTAGCATTGGAATTATTTCCAATAGTAGGTCGATGCCTATAATTTGATTGTCCATAATTTATTGAGTTCTGATTTCTATTTATTGACAGGTTCCTCTTTGGTTTAGTTCTTCGGCATTCTTCACGTGAGTGATTTGACATGCGGCAATTTGAACACCACTTTTTCTTATTAATGGACATCATTGATAATTTATTTGTTGTGCCATTTAGCATCTCGTCACACAATTCGTGTTGTAATGCGATCTGCTCTGCTTTGTCAATTGTTAAAGTTTGTTCGGCTACTAATTTAGGTAATATTTGTTTCTTTAAATCTCGTCTAATACCCATTTGGAATTGATTTAAAAGGATATCACAATTCTTCTTTTTAATACCTTCTTTTTGCTGCTCTGTTGCCGTTCTTATATCTTCTTCTAGCATATCTTTAGCTAGAATTTTCAATCTTGTAATGTATTGTGCTACGGGTTCATTCATGCGTTGATAACATTTTGCTAAGTGGAGTGCTGATTCACCAGGTAGTTTTTTGGGAGCAAATTTGTTTGTTAATTTATCCTTGAAAGTGGCCCATGTGAGAGTATTATCACTGGCTAATTCAGTATCGTAAAAATTTCTAGCGTCACCTTCTAAACGGTATCTCACTATTTTAAGTCTTGTATCGGCTGTCCAGCCATCTAGTTCTGCACGCTCTTCAATTTCTTTGAAGTATTGTTTTGGCGAAGATTTGCCAGAATACCCTTTGACGGTAATAGCAATCATGCCTAATGACACGTAGGGCTGATACTGTATTTGTTGAAGTGGAGCTGCTGGAGGATTTTGCTGTGTAGCCATTGTATACAAATTTCGTTTCACAAAATTTTTTTACACTTATAATTTATTAGCACTAAATTAATACACTTATTCCTAATAATTTCACAAAAATTCACCTTGTATTAAACACTTATTAACGAAAAGTGCATGTAAATTTAAATGCTTATAATTTCACAAAAATTCACTTTATATTAAACACTTATTAAAGAAAAGTGCATGTAAAATTAAATGCTGAAATAAAATTGTGTTAAGACAAAAGCACAAACATAGGATTTAAATAAATCTGTAAAAGAAAATGTAAAGTAATGTAATTATTTACATACAGATAATAAAAAATAAATCTTCGTTGAATGTTGGCTGTAAAAAAGTAGTTAGTTTTAATAAAGAATTATATATCGTAAAATTAAAAAAACTTTAAATAAAGCACCAAAACTGTAGTGACAAAAAGAAAAACAATGAAATCTGGAAAAAAACTGCTTTAACCGCTGCTTGGATTATGTGGATTGGTTTAGTGTGTGCATATTAAAGAGAAAAATATTTGTTTTATTATAGATTGAATGAAGGAATATTAATAATAAAGCCCGGATCACATTAGACGTCCCCAGCTGACACCGATGCCTACCTCTCCGCTTTCTCCTTGCGAATTTCTCGGTGAACAATAGACTGAAAGAGAAAAAAAAATCTCCACGATTTGTTGGTAATCGAGGTTATGAATTGCACAACGATTTTAGAAAATCATCACAAAATATCACCAATATGTAAAAGTTTCCAAAAAAAAACTCCAGTTACCGCTGCTACAACGATGTTAGAGAATCACTACAAAATAATATTTCAATAAAACAATAAATTAGAAGTTATTCTTCCCACACTAATAAAATAAGAAAATGATTAATAAACGAATAGGTAAAACTGTGTGATTTCTCGTTCCAGTTTCCGCTGACACAAATGTGTAAAAATTCGGTTGTTTTTCCTTCGAAGTTCCGCTGTCACTAATATGTAAAAATTTGGTAAAAATTCCAGTTTCCGCTGCCACCAGTTGTAACCCTCCTTTGATGATCCTTAGTTGTGATGGTGCTAGATGATATAGGGTTGCACTTACCTTAATTTCGCTTCCTTACAGAAAGGGAGAGGTAATCCAAATAATATAAACACAGTTTATAGTTAATAATTAAAGACGAGTTTATTTATTATTGTTAATCAAATTAGTAAATCGGTTTATAACATTTTTCACACCAAACATAAATTATTGAAGTTTTATTACTTTCACGTAGCCAGAAGTAATATATTGAATTTAAATAATTGAAAATTGAAAAATTATAAAAACTTAAAACCGAAAGTGAGTTCCTTCTTTCTTGAGGACCTAATCAGAACTAACTCAAAAGAAAAACCCTATGTAAAATGTAAACATTTAGAAAACAGTTTAGAACACAAAACAAACTTAATTAAATTAACAGTGTACGTGTGTTTTATAAACTCCAAGACAAAACTTACTTTCTTTTGATTAATATTAGAAAAATGCAATTATGCACGCCTTGAAGGAAGAATATGAAAGAATCATCATTTTGAATAAAATATAGAATTTCACAGTTTTCGCCAAAGGGAAATATAATGTCTATTTCCCGTGGGAAGCTAAATTTGCAATTTCTTCATATTAGATATCCAAAAACTAAATTTTAATAAATAAGTTGTACCTTTGAGTTCATTTAACCCTAAATAAATATATTATTATAAATGCAATTATTATTTGCAGAACTAAGTAAATATGAACTTAGCTAAAATAGTTTAAAAATAAATATTACAAATTAATGAACCAATCATGTTAGATAATTATAATAAATCAATGTAGCCGTTCGGGTACAGGTGAAGGTTGCTGTAGGAATAACATTAATAGCAACAGGGCTGACATGATACCATATTTTGATGGACGCAAATATGAAGCACCGATGGTATTTTTAACGAAATTGGACGAAGTAATGAAGAATATAAATAATCCAAATAACCAATTTCAAATTATCAATCAAGCACTCAGAGGGAATGCAGACGTATGGCACAGCATAGTTAAAAATCAATATCATAGTTACCGGGAGTTCAAGAAATTATTCCAAGAGCAATATTGGAGTAACTCACACCAAGCCTAGGTAAGGACATTACTAACTACGGGAAACTACGATAAGAATAAGAATTCAAGAGAAATGTATGTCATGCATCTGTATAACCAAGCACAATATCTAACGCCCATCATGTTAGAAGAAGAAATCGTGCAACATATATCGAGACATATGGAGACCGAGATAACCAGAGCTGTAGCAGTCCAAAGTGTCAAGACGGTGAAAGATTTACTGGAGATCGTTAGAAATTATGACATGGCCACGAACAACTTCGAAAACAAAAAAGAACAGGAAAGGAAGAGAACGAACTATGACACGACAAACTACTTTAGACAAAGAGGGAGGTTTGAAGAGATTAGAAAAGAAGAGAGTAGAAAAAGAAATCCAAATTGGTATCAAGAGACAAAAAACAGGACAAGAGACGAAAATAGAAATGAACAGCAGCCGAGACCCAATTATAATTATTATCCTCAGAACAGGAATAATTATTATGGCAATAATGATCGGTATAACAATAATAGATTTGGAAACAATGCAAGATATGGTAATAGACCGAACTTTAATAACCAATATTACAACCGAAACCATAATAACAACGGGTATTTCCAAAAAAATCAACAAAATCAAGAGCGACAAGAAAAGAAACCAGAAAACGACAGATTTATAAATACCATGGAGATAACGCGAAGAGATGGTAGGAATAAATGGAACCATGATGGAATAGAAGTGGTGGAAATACATGAAGAACCAATTGGACAGGTGAAAATATTGGCAAGCGTTAACAAATAACCTACATAGCCCGAAAGTCATTGTTTGGTACAGTGTAGGATCGTTTGGAATTATAGGTCAATACTGTCTCAAACACGAAAATGACATTCCGTTACAGTAACCTTCCAACTCTACTGACATATGTTAAAAACCTATGCTGTTCCCGGATTAAGAAGCCGGGGATTACTAAATAATGGCCTATTGTTCCAGCAGAATGTGACAACTCATACAGCTGGAAATTCAATGAAGATCCTCAGGCAATATTTTAATGGCCAAAGCAATTCACCTTTTGAGTATTTACCGTGGCACGTGTGGTCGATCGATCTAATTATAATCTAACCTATTTGAAAGCGAAAGTGTCGTCTTAGAACCATTGAGGAACTAACAGCATGCATTTATAGAGAAGTCGCTGTAATAAATGAAGGTTCACTCCACTGGGTAACGAATGTTGGTGAGGGTCACTTAGATGATCTAATCTTTAGAGATTAGGCAAATATCCACCCTGAATGCTAAGTTTCAAAGATTAGGCTTAATTCCATCCAATAAATTTTAAGAAAACTTATGGGCATAAGTAAATCGCCAGGTATGTGGTAGCTACCGTTTCTCTTCTTTCTTGTCGGACATCGGCAAGAAATCCCTGTTTCGGATATCGCACACCACACCAACATTTTATCCGGAATAGCTTTTGCCTTATAGTTTACATTATCTGGTAGTTCATTGATGTTATCAGATGTTATCAAAGAAACCTTAATTTCCTTTTATTCAGGAATTACCAAGAGTAAAAAATGTCTCATCATTCTTAATAATGACTCTATTTTCCGAAAAGTAGTTTCTGCTCAGTGAACAATAACATACAGGTATCCGTTGCAGCTGGATTTGGATATACTTACTTGGACATTTTTTCTTTTTCTGTATTTTTGACCATGTCTGGACATCTGGACAAATTGTTGATCTTGAAACGTTGAATTGGTGAAATCATTTACGACTTGAGATGACGATCCTGCCTTTGGCTCTATTTATCATTCTGTTTACCACAGGTTCTTCGTAATATATTAATTCGCAGAGAGTAATATAGTTTGAGGTTTGGGCATCCGTCTAAACAAAGCATGTACCACATTTTAAAAGAAAATCTGGATCATTGTCTGTACTAGTGTAGTGAGGAGACGTTACTTTTTAAACCTCGACTGTTTATCTGATTCTATCATTTTGCCAATTCGTGGGGGCATGCAATGTAAAATCTATTCTGTTTTGAAAATGCATTCGTTTGACATCATCATTCAACGTAGATTCATTAAAGATATGACTATAAATATATTTCTATTGTCGATACATTTAGTAGGGTACAAGAATATTTTTTCATATTGTGTGTGGAGAGAAAGAAATCTGCACAAATTTGAAAGATAACTAATTTCTTTACTATTGAGTTTAGATAAGTTGAAATTTTTAAACTGATGGGATGTACATACAACAGAATGAACACCTTAGAAACTTTCGGTTATCGTCTTTTTCACAACCAAAAGAGACTGTAATTTTACTGCATGGTGCGGTTGGATTTTTATTTATAGGTGTCGCATCGGGTACCATTTGGTGCTAATGTTAGTCATTGGTTTGTAAATAAGCCAGGATGATGTGCTTAGGTTTCACAGATGAATAGCTCCAGCTGATGAGAGTACAACAAACTTGAAACAGTCTACCCTGAAGTATCACTTGTGAATTCTAGATATTTCATTATTACTGTGGGTTAATTGTGTTATAAATCTTTTATAGTTTAAATTTTCAATTTCTTTACGATGTTTTGTCTTTGCTCCCTCCTAGACTTACAAATGGCAAATTTGTTGAGTTTGTCGAAGTTTTTAGTTACTTTTTTTTAAAATCCCTGTCTTGAGGTCTTCTAATCTTTACAGCCAATTTTTCGTTTGAGATTTTTATAATATTCACGCTATTGGTTGATTTATGGAATTGTCAAAAAGTTGTACCAGTTTATAAGAGTATTTTTACAAACCTTTTAGTAGGTATTTGATTGTAATTTAATATAAATCTTTAAGTTGCTAATGACAAACCTTTTTTGTAGTAAATGCCACGATACTTTATTGCAATATTGAATCTTTGACCTAGGATTTGTATTGTTTGATCAAGCTTCCCAGAAGCTGCATTCGCCAATACCTCACCTTTTTTGGAAAGAGGTTATATGTCTTTCAAAATCTCATCTTTTCTAGTACGTATCTTTTTCTAATACAATACAAATATAACATAATAAATGTTGTTTCCAGAATTTCAATTTCAGAAAAATTTATAGCAGAAGAGTTTTTCAAAATTCCATGCCAAGTATAAAATTTGGCAATTATCTTCTGGAGTTAATTCTCGAAAAACCGTTGTGTTATGGGTTTGTCACTGGCGTGAAAATGGTTAGGTGCTTAATTTGAAAAACTTGGGCGCCACAGAATTTATTTAGAATGGTGTAATTAACAAACAAAATTTTAGACAAGCGTTAAAAGCCTACATATCCCGAAAGTTCTTGTTTGGAATTATCCTTTACAGTAACCTCCCATCTTTACTCACATATGTTAAAAACCCTGTTCCTGGATTAAGAAGACGGGGATTACTAAATAATGGCCTGTTGTTCAAACAGAATACAGCTGGAAATTCAATGAAGATCCTCACGCAATATTTTAATTGATCTAATCGATTCACGTTTTAAATATGGTCCGTGGCCCGTGAGGTTGACCGATCTAACTGGAATCTATTTGAAAGTGAAAGTAAGTAGTCTTAGAACCATTGAGGAACTAACAGCATGCATTTGTAGAGAAGTCGCTGCAATAAATGAAGGTTCACTCCACTGAGTAATGAATAATTTTATATCCAGACGTAAAAAGTGTATTGAAGTTGGTGAGGGTCACTTAGATGGTCTAATCTTTAAAGATTAAGCAAATATCCACCCTGTTTGCCAAGTTTCAAAGATTAGGCTTAATTTCATCCAATAGATTTTAATAGTACTTATGGGTATAAGCTAATGCTCATGTATGTGGTATTTCGTACATTCGGAATAAATAGATGATAATGATTTATTATAGCGGAAAACAACTTGAGTTAGGTAACATTACTTGGTAGTGGCACTTCCAGAATCGCCTTTTTTCTCGATTCCCCGCGAATTATGCGTTTATCGATACCTAATTTTTCCTAAAATTTCAAAAACTTTACACAGTCTTTCAATATGTAACTTTTTGTTTGGCGTAGATTTCAAAATTCCATCCCAAAACAGATAACTCAGGGAATATTAACAAATAAATGATCAATATTTCTTTGAAAGATTGAACCCTGGTATACTTTATCCTTTCGAGAATGTGTTTATCTATCTAGATCTAAAACCTTTTGGAACTTCGTCCTTGTTTGTTTGTTTTTATTTTTAATATATGTATTTCAACGATAATGATTGATGTGATGGTAATGGTTGATGTAATTTTTCGGTTAAATTTGATTGTCGTTTTTAAAATTAAATTGCAACAGACTTTTTAATGCTGTAAACGCCTTAAAAAACCCTTTAGTTTTTGGTTATTCTTAGTTTTGGTTTAGTTTAGATTTTGGTTATTTACGAGTTGGATCTGTATTTTCAGACCAAATAGTTTTGGTTCAAATTTGACATTGATATTTGCAATAATTTCAAAACTTAACAGGTGTACAGACAAAGACAAAACCAACAGGATTTTTTTCCCTCCAGGGATGTCTGTTGTGTTATTTAGGTCATATCGTCGGCATCAATGCATACTGGCGTAACTCTGTTTCAGCAACTTTACAGGAGAGCTGTTTAAAGTTTTTACCAAAGTTTCAATGCTTATAAAAACTTTATTACGGATGATATGAACTTAATTTTCTGAAATGTTGCAACTAGCAACAGGCAAATTAATGGCATAATGATAATATTTTTTACACCAACAAGTTTTTTTTATTTAGGGGCAAATACGACATACGCCTATATAAGTTACGCACGTAGAACGTTACAAAATTTAAACTTTTTATAATTTAATTTTTTCACCTTAATTGAATGCCTTATTATACATAAAATTCCCGCGTCTCGATTTATTTTTTCCGAGACTTGAGACAACAAAAAATTGAGCCAATTGCATTTACAATTAGATTAGTTATTATGGTGTAATATTTTTAAATTATGAATAATGTCTAGTTTTTGCTAAAACGTATTTTGATTCTTATTATTAAAACTGAGAATTAACTTATGTTCATCTAAGATCTAGATAAACACTTTTGAGATATAATCAAAAATGTGTATGATAAATTTAAAAATGAGAATGGCCGTAATAGTTATTACAATTACCTGATGGTATTTATGATTCAACAAGAATATATTATGATGTATATACATATAATGAATTATTGCTATATGTATTTATTTTATTGGTACGTACACTCTAGACTCTACAATCACTTACTTGAACACCCCAAGACATAATGACGAATTTTTAAAATTTTCTCAAATACAAAATATGCAGCTAGTTTTTAAAAATAAACAGATGTAAATACTTACCATAAATTACAAGCAGGTTTGCCCAGATGGATTTCTATGGTTTATTGCAAGTTATAAATCTTTATCACAATTTAAGAGTTTATTTTGCTGCAAAGAGAATTTCCAAAATACTAAACCAACATTTTTGCAATTCAAGTATTTTTTAGTTAAAACAAGTGTAGACACACTTTTTAAGTAATTACAATAGAATACGTACTATGCAATAATTAAAACCTCTAAGCATTGAAAACAATGACGAAATACGCCTGTTTGTGACATAAAAATATTTTAATTTAGGAGTTAGGTTCTTTCTAAATAATATCTTCTAATCAGTAAACAATTAGGCTGTAATTGTCTAATATGTTATAGACAATATCAAGATGAAGCGTTGTGAGTCATTATGTCATTTTTGCTATTTTTTGAGATCCGCCCCTTTGCATTAATGACGACGATATAACGTCGAGAAATGAAAAAAGTTATTTTTTACAAAAACTCGTTCTCATTCTGTGGACTTGTACATATATTGTGAGAAAGCAAAAGCAAAGAAATGGGTTTAAAGAATAAAGTTTAATTGTTTTCAACTACTTTGTTGTTAGAAATGTAGTTCTGAAATGATCCTAGCTACTTACCACATCGCACATACCTTATACAGTAAGGAATGTCATCCTTTGTTAATTATTTAAAAATACAAAAAAATTGTAGGCGTGACATTATATTATTTAATAAAATATTAAACATAAATGATTTTCTTTCATTAGAATATAAACGAAACAAATTTACATTATTATAATCTGAAAATTCGTTTCTAACAGAACTATATCTCGAAATATCTTATATGTATAAATTTAAAGGTCCGTTTTGTTTAACGGCATACTTTCAGCAGGTGTCCTCGAACTCAGCAATTATAGCAGACATAAACACGGACTTGATAAACAGAATCTGCTGAATAGTAATAAGTACCATAGTTTTATACCTTGTAAACTTGACAACGTTGATGGAGGCGTATTCGAACGCTTGATTTGCCAAAATTATATACACGGAGGTGAATAGGAGCGGTCTATGTACGGAGGCTGACACGAACGCGCACTATACAGAAGCATGTATATCTAAAAAATTAAATAAAATTACCCCTCTTGGTGGATTTAGGAGTGTTAGTTCAAAAAAAAGTCTGTGAGACTAGAATAATTAATATACAATCATTATTAATGGCGGAGTTGTGGTCGTCTGTTCAGTATACGGAGGCGAACACGATACAAAAGCACATATATATATATATATATATTAGGGTGTATCGAAAAATTTTTTTTTCGCCGGCTTAGCAAAAAAATAATAGTTTTTGATGAAAAACAAGCCTTCATGATAATAATTCGTAATTTAAATTATGTTTAGGGGTGCCACCAGTGGCTCAAAAACCCAATTTTTGACTGTTTTTGTGGTTAGCCTCTTCCAACTTCTACCAGTTCAATCAGATAAACACTGATTTTGGATATTTTGTGCCCAGACCACTACTCTATAATTCCACAATACAAACCACTTAATACTATTATTCCCTAGTATGAAAAAAATCCCCTAAAAGTTACTGTTTTTGCGATTTTCTGATATTCTTTAGCTAACTTTTGTTAATTCCATCACATAACAATGCGCGTTGGGGGTTTTGTGCTAAAACGAATACCCTATAATCCCACAATACAAAAAGCTTAATACTGTTACTTCCAAAAAAAAATCCCCTAAAAGTCACTATCTTAGCGATTTTCTGATATTCTTTAGCTAAACTTCTGTTAATTTCATCACATAACAATGCGCGTTGGGGGCTTTGTGCTAAGACGAATACCCTATAATCCCACAATACAAAAAACTTAATACTGTTACTCCCTAGTGAGAAAAAAATCCCCTAAAAGTCACTATTTTAGCGATTTTCTGATATTCTTTAGCTAACTTCTGTTAATTCCATCACATAACAATGCGCGTTGGATATTTTGTGCTAAGACGAATACCCTATAATCCCACAATACAAAAAACTTAATACTGTTACTCCCTAGTGAGAAAAAAATCCCCTAAAAGTCACTATTTTAGCGATTTTCTGATATTCTATAGCTAACTTCTGTTAATTCCATCACATAACGATGCGCGTTGGATATTTTGTGCTAAGACGAATACCCTATAATCCCACAATACAAAAAACTTTATACTGTTACTCCCTAGTGAGAAAGAAATCACCTAAAAGCCACTATTTTAGCGATTTTCTGATATTTTTTTATCTAACTTCTACCAATTCCAACAGATAACCATGTGCGTTGGAGATTTAGTACAAAGATCAATACTCTACTTTCCAAAATACAATTAACGTAATACAGTTATTTTAATTACAATAAACTTACGTAATTATCTGGGAATACAATCCGAGCGCGGACTTAGATTCAACTAAAGGGGTCAAGTGTTGTATGGAATTCTATTAGTCAAAAAACACTTTGTAATAAAGATCCAATCTGGAAGCATCAAAAATATACTAAAAGGACAATTGAATTGGTCAAAGCAGAAACTGAATATGTCCCAACCACCTTGTTTTGAGAAAAACAAGAAAAACTGAATTACTCAATGTTGCTTTTATGGACTTTCGTGACTTTTTGGGATATGAAAGAAGGGTATCTATTAGGTAAGATCACATAATTCAATTTACTTAAAGTTTTGTATTCTAAGAGAAAAAAATTCATATAAGACGTGGACATGTTCAGTTTCTGCGTTGATTGCAAAGAATACGCAAGAAAGTATTTTGTGACCAGTCCGACCTTTGAGGGGGTGCGAGGTCGGGCGCAGCACGAGGGCGCTAGGCTGTTTGGACGCCAAAGTTGGTAAAATCATTAAAATCATTCAATAACAGTTACTTTTTAAAGTTAATAAGGGCGCTCTGAACGACTCTTCCCGAGGGTGCCGAGAGGCCTAAGACCGCCACTGTTTGTGACAAAACAACAACTGAACTTAATATTAACAAAAGAAATCTGAAAATCCTAAATACAAATAAAAATATTTTTAAACATTATCTGCTTTCACTGCGCTGTCTTCCGCTTTCTCTTTCATAGGCCATTTTAGGATAAAATTGCTGGTAAAATTCGTCAAATTCTTTCTGAATGTACTTCATAAATCTTTCAGTTTTGGAGAGGTTGTGGAGTCAGTGGGAAATACCTTCAACTGTTTCCTAGGTTGTTCAGTTTTACTTTCTTCTTCGTAAACACTGTTACTAGTTGACTTAGAAATTTTTGTTGATTATTTTGTTGATTCAGAAAATCGCTAAAATAGTGACTTTTAGGGGATTTTTTTCTCACCAGGGAGTAACAGTATTAAGTTTTTTAATTGTGGGATTATAGGGTATTCGTCTTAGCACAAAATATTCAACGCGCATTGTTATGTGATGGAATTAACAGAAGTTAGCTAAAGAATATCAGAAAATCGGTAAAATAGTGACTTTTAGGTGATTTTTTTCTCACTAGGGAGTAACAGTATTAAGTTTTTTGTATTGTGGGATTATAGGGTATTCGTCTTAGCACAAAGCCCCCAACGCGCATTGTTATGTGATGAAATTAACAGAAGTTTAGCTAAAGAATATCAGAAAATCGCTAAGATAGTGACTTTTAGGGGATTTTTTTTTTGGAAGTAACAGTATTAAGCTTTTTGTATTGTGGGATTATAGGGTATTCATTTTAGCACAAAACCCCCAACGCGCATTGTTATGTCATGGAATTAACAAAAGTTAGCTAAAGAATATCAGAAAATCGCAAAAATAGTAACTTTTAGGGGATTTTTTTCATACTAGGGAATAATAGTATTAAGTGGTTTGTATTGTGGAATTATAGAGTAGTGGTCTGGGCACAAAATATCCAAAATCAGTGTTTATCTGATTGAACTGGTAGAAGTTGGAAGAGGCTAACCACAAAAACAGTCAAAAATTGGGTTTTTGAGCCACTGGTGGCACCCCTAAACATAATTTAAATTACGAATTATTATCATGAAGGCTTGTTTTTCATCAAAAACTATTATTTTTTTGCTAAGCCGGCGAAAAAAAAATTTTTCGATACACCCTAATATATATATATATATATATATATATATATATATATATATATATATATATATATATATATCTATAAAGGCCTACCATGCGTCCGGTCCAAAAGCGTAGCGCCCAGCGTCTGGCGTATATAAGTGTATATAAATGATGGTATCAGTCAGCGTCTTTTGCAAGCTATAGGTTTATTCAGCGTCTGTTTATTTTATGCAACCTATAGGTTTATACAGCGTCCATTTATTTTTTCAGTATTGGCCAGCCTGCTTGAATTCCTTTGCCTGTCTGCGGTGTCGAGTTACTCTCTGCATTTCTGAGTAAAGATTGCGTCATCTCAACTGGCAAAAATAATTCTATTTTATTAACGCTATGTAATAAATACTTTTAGTTTCGTTTCTGTATGTGTATGAATTTTATTTAAAAGGCTTTCAGATTTAAAATATTATATGCATAAAAACATCATAAAACTCGAAATATTATTGGATTTGTATGAAATTTTCTACAAAGGGGTTTTTCAGGTCGCTGATTTCAAGTTTAATGTCAACGTTTGCAAATTTTAAAGCGCGGATGAAATATGGCGGCCATAATAATTAAAATTTGATTTATTTGCATAAAACTTAACATCTGGGAGTATATTCGAAACTCTCTGCGTTGCCAAAATACTATGTGTGTTTCTCAGTAAGGATTGCGTCATTTAAAGTGACAAAAATAATTATGTTTTATTAAAGCTACTTAATAAATCTTTTACTTCCATTAATTTGTGTCTGAATTTTATTTAATTCAGTTGAATTTAGTTGATTTTAATATGTATTTTCTAGATGAAAACTATTTAAATTGTGTAGGTTAATTTATTATTATAGGTTAAATGCATATAAAAAATTGTGATGATACTTGATTGCTAGTAATACCTAGTTCTATATTTTAAAGAGCCAAGCGATTTAATGTGTTAATTAGAGCTTTGTGGTTTAAATCGTTATATCTCCAAACATATATGAGCTAGAAAGCTGATTCTTTTTTTAAATTAAACCTTAAAAATGAGCGCATGCAACAATATTATCAAATATTGCCTAAAGAGAAATTTGACAAAAAAAGTTTGGGTAGTGATAAAGATAGTTTAGAAGGGAATTTCAAGGTCCAGCGGTCAGTGCAGATGTATTGTTTTGTATTTATGTTTGTTTATGTACTAGAAACTACGTTTTACATGTCTATTAAAGCAAACTATAAAAAGGAATTTGTAGTTCTTCTTAAATTATCTTCTTTCTGTCACTGTTTTACAAAACAGTTACTATTCGATCGCACAAGGTAAAACTTATTGGTTATTTATAACGACTAATAATTGATTTTATGAAATAATGAAATATATTGATTTTTGATTGACTTGTTAATTTTTATTGGAAACGCATTTTAATTTCAATACCTAATTAAAAATATCAGATTCGTTTTTTTATTTCTTATTGACATTCTGTAGTACATTTTCTCGTTCTATATTTTATAGAGCCGAGCGATTTAATGTGTTAATTAGAACTTCTTCTTCTAGAGATTCTTCTTTTAAATTAAACCTTAAAAATGAGCGCATGCAACAATATTATCAAATATTGCCTAAAGAGAAATTTGACAAAAATAATTTGGGTAGTGATAAAGGTAGTTTAGAAGGGAATTTCAAGGTCCAGCGGTCAGTGCAGATGTATTTTTATGTAATTTAAAAATATTTAAATAAAGATGCAACAAAAATATTATTGACTAGCAATCTCTTAAAATGACGTTTTTGTTTTCGTTATTAGTGCTTACTTTATTTTAATCAATTACTGATTTTTTATAAATTGAAACCATTATTAGTTTCAGAAGAAAACAGCTGCGCATTCATAATACGTAGTAAATAATATCATATCTAACATGTAAGATCATGCTAATCTATTCACCTATTTTTGGTATTAAACACATTTCTTGTAACCTTGTTATATATAATTGTTTATTTCGGATCATTTTCATTTGTGTTTGGAATAATATTTTGAGAAAGAAATTTTTATTACTTGCAAATTTTAGTTTCATGAGCAACCTTTATTTATTTTATTTACCTTTTAAATATACATTCTGGTATTAAGTTATCGATGTTCCTCTGTGAAATTTACAAAACATGTACGAGCCCTAACAACTAAATATGTATTTGGACAGTTTCATGAATTCTGTGTTTATTTTTCCTACTAGTGTACACCACTTACACCATTTTCAAACAATAACCATTAACTTCTGTAAAAAAAGATCTGCAGAAAACAATTTTCAAAAATTCAACAAAACTCGCTGACAACTAAATATTCAGATAGCAGTTTATAAATACAATTCAATAAGATTTAACATCTCGCTTTGCTTTATTCGCCGCTTAAATTTTGGCTGACATACTTCTAACTTGGGGATTACAATTATCTAAATTGGATAATGCCCCACTTGCTGATAATTTCAAATTCAATAACACTAAAGATCCGAACTGCTTGAGCATCATTCAACAACTTTGAAATTATGATTTTCAAACCATTTTTTGGTCGTTTTTGATGTGTGGTAAGAAGCACCATCTTGTTGAAAGATTAAATCGCGGTCAAGATCGATTTTTAACGATTGGTAACAAGTTGGCGTTAATAATTTGCTGATACTTTTCAACATTAACTGTGCCGTCTATGGACTGAAATCATTCTAACCCTCCAGCTGACATATAGCTCTAAACTATTGCACCTTGAGGAAACCTAACCGTACGTTTTAAGCAGTACTTATGGAATGCTTCATGTTTAGCTCCGATCACTCTTTTGCGAGAGTAACCAACGAAAACACCAGACTTTGACTAGTCGCTGAATATGACCTTATACCAGTCATTCTCTGGAACATTGTCTAGGACAACTACATATTTAGTCCATGTCACTCGTCGTTGTTCTTGTTTCTCGGTTAGAAGTTTTACTTTGACTAAATACAAAAACCGTTTATGTTACAAAGATAGTTAAGGAATACTCAATGCATCAAAGTTTAAAGATAACTACCTTATTAAAGAATGGATAGTCTATCTGAAAACAAATAAACTGTTTGGATTCTTGGCAATTGTTGCGACAGAAAGGTAAAGACAGGATTAAGTGTGCCCAAATAGCTGCAGGACATGATCTGGACTTGCAGAAATACATAGAACAAAATTAAATAGCTTATCGGTATGTCCAACGTAAATGACTGCTTCTTCACGGCTTGCTCCAAAATGATAAGTCTGGATTTCTTCCGTTAGTTTGCAAGGATAATTTTCAGAGAAGACTATATGGAGTAACCCTTCACTCTTACTAAGACTCTTTTTCAGTGTGTTGTAAGCAGTATTTTTATTTCTAATGTTAAATTTATATTTATTTTTAAAGTTTTCATTTCTTCTTGAACCTCTCCCTGCAACTCTTGAACTTCTGCTGAGCCATACCTAAGACTGATAATAGAGGGCAAGATTGAGGGTAGAAGAGAACTGGCAGGAGACAAGGCTCATGGTTGAGAAATGTGAGAGACTGCACTGGCCTAAACTCACAGTTATTACTAAGAATAGCAAAAGATAGTGAACGATTTGCCGAAGTTGTTGTTAACCTTCTATAAGAAGACAGCACCTAAAGAAAAAGAAGATATAAAAAACGCCGCAAAGTTAGAAAATGTAACAGTTTTATCGACCTTACTGAATATTTCTGAATTTGTTTTAACTCATGCAGTTCTATACAATATCGACTCTTTTGCCTTCTTCAACATACCAATACAAATTAGCTTGGGGCAACGTATGATAGCCTAATAAAAACAGGATGCCAATAAAACTGAAAAGTTTTTCCCTTGTAAATATAAAATCGTGTGTATTATTTATCATGAGCCATCAAAGAGTTTTAGAAAAATATCCAGCGGTGATTGACCTGCCACATGATTTTTTAGCTGTTCAATTTTTTTGTGTTCTCTTCGTCGGGCAAGTTCAGATACAAAAAGAAACCTCTCTGTACTTGGGTTTCTGGTTATTTGTTTTGAGCAAATTTGAGAATGTGAAAAGAAGAAGAAAGCATTTAAGTAGAAAAAAACTGAAAACAATACAGTTATGAAAACACCTGAAGAAAAACTAATGCCCATCTCTGAATAAAAAAAAACTGCACGGAAACGTTTTGTTGGACTTGGACCTGGAAAAGGGAAAAGCAATGAGAAATAAGCAATCCGTACTCTAGTTCTGCATGACTCGCTGGTGAAACCTTGGAGAGTTTCTGGAGGTCAAAAAACCAACGGAAAAGATTTTTAAGTGCTTTGTTGATGTCCATTGATATTCGACACTATCGTCTTTATAGTTTAGCAAATAAAACAATTGGCCTTGCACACAAAACAAAAATATCCTACAGTACATTCTCTCGATGCCATCCCTATGTTATTACCGTCTATATTATGTATGCAAACCTAATGAAATAAACAGAGCTACCTGTTTGTACAAGCAACGCGCAAACATAAGCTTCAAACCACAAAAACTAAAACCACTAATACTTGTAGATAATGAAAATTCATATGAACTCCTGTAACATGTAGTAAGGCATTGCATATGTATGGCAGGCCTCTGAAATGTCAAAATAAAATGAAGAAAAGGTTCAACTTAATGTTAAGATTGCAGCTAAAATCAATGTTACTAAACCTGTCCGAGAGTTGCAGGGAGAGGTTCAAGAAGAAATGAAAACTTTAAAAATAAATATAAATTTAACATTAAAAATGAAAATGCTGCTTAGAACACACTGAAAAACAGTCTTAGTAAGAATGAATGGTTACTACATATAGACTTATTAGAAAATTATGCTTGCAAACTAGCTGAAGAAATCCAGACTTATAATTTTGGAGCAAGCCGTGAGGAAGCAACATTGTACGCAGGAGTCACTTACGCTGGAGATACCGATAAGCTATTTAATTTTGTTTTATGTATTTCTGCTAGTCCTAGGACCTTGAACTGCTTCTCTAGTTCCAATGCCTAAGCGAAAACCAAATTGTTCTTCTCCTACATATTGTCCGCATTTTGTGTGTACTCGTTGATGCATGTTCTTAGCATTATCTACTGTACATGGCTCATCAGGCTAATCAATCGGTACTGTAAGCACTGTTTTACTCCGCTCTTTTTAGGTATCGGAATAAAAGTAAGTTGGGTCCAGTCGTGTGGTACGATTCCTGTATAGTATATTCTATTTAAGAAAGATGTTAAGATGTTGAGGCTTTCATCGTCTAATACTTTACGCATCTCAGTATAGATGTTATCTTCACCTGAGACTCTACGTGTTTTGATAGTTTTATTGCGTGTTTCACTTCTGTTATAATAATTTTCAATGGCTAATCTTCTTGATCTATTTCTCTTGGTTCTGGTTACATTCTGATATCATCAAAAAGCTCTTGTATATAGCTTGTCAAAATCTCTTCTATCTCGTTTGGGTCTATTGTTTTTTTGTTACTATCTGTAACTAAGATATCGTGTTGATGGGTTTTATTTCCAGTTATTTCTTTTATCTTCTTTTTTGTGTGTTAAAGAAATCATGCTTTCTTGGCAGCTCTTCGAGTACTTGACAACGTTTCTCCATCCAGGTCTCCTTTGCCTCTCTTATAAGCCTTGTAATCTTTTTATGGATTTCTTTATATTTATTATAGTCTTTATGTTTGTACTTCCTTCTTTCGTTCATCAATAAAAGGATTTCTTCCGTCATCCATCTCTGTTTTGCTCTCTGCTCTTGGTTTTCCAATTCATTTTCTTGTACTTCATGTTTACATTTTTAACAGACTGCCAAAAGTTTTCCATTGTTTCTGTTTCCAATTATACCGTTTCCCTAAACTTACTATTCAAAACTCGTGTTATTTCCTCTTTTATTTGTGGTTCCCCCAGTTTCTCAAAGTTAGGTCTTGTTTTATTTCTCTTCCGGATTTTCTTCAATTTAATCTCACGTTTTTCAGCTACGGGGTTCTGATCAGATCATATGTCTGATCCAGGATAAGTTCTTACAACTTTAATTCCGTTTCTATATCGTTTATCAATCAGTATATAATCTATTTGATTTTTTATGATATTTCCTTCATTGTCTCCTGGTCCTAAGTACACTTCTAAGTGTACAATCGCCTTTCTGGAAGTTGGAATCAGGTGTTTGCTACCATTAAGTTTTCTTCATTACAGAACTGTACCAGATATCCCCCCTATCGTTTCGTTTGCAAATACCATGGTCTTCAACAATATATTGCACTCTTCCTTTACCTATCTTTCCGTTGAAGTCACCCATGATTATATTCACTTCATTCTTTTTGGTAAATCTTAGTAGGTAATTTTTACATCATGAATGAAAAACTCATGCAGTATGGAGTATTCTCGTGCAACTTATATTACTAGATGAACAGATAGTTCCATATTTTGAACGGCACTCGCAACAAAATGCTTCTAAAAGTGAAACCGGTAAGATTCGGTTTCAAATTATGGTATATCTGTTCAGATGAAGGGTACTTATACAAGTTATCCTCCAAATAATAAAAAATCCAGACTTGAGTTGGGAGGTGACTTTGTTTTTTATCTACTATCTATTGTAGAGAATAACCCTAATCATAATATTTTCCTTGACAACTTCTTTTCTTCATATAAATTATTCGACAATAACACACTATGGTGTTGGAAAATTGAAAACTGCAAAAAATTATGACACAAAGGAAAATAAAAAACTACTGTACTGCTCAAAAGCTACTGTACTATCAAAACAAAAGGAAATAGTGACGTTAACGAAGAAAATGAAGTAAAAACCTTCCCAAGGATCTTGTATGGTTTCTCTATTTCTTAGAAAATCAAATGTAACTGAACTAAAGGGTTCATTGTAATGCAATGAAGAAGTACATCACATGCTCAAATAAATTCAGTGTGTCTAACAAAAATCCCAACCTATTGCTTGGTCTTGGAGGGATTCATCTCCTAAAAGTGGTACTCTCATGCATTGGGCTATACCTCAAAGACAGTGGAGCTTCGAAAATCCTTGTTGAGACAGTATAATTGGAATGCTGTTTTCCATTTTGAAACGCTTACGGTGTTATACCAGTGTACGAAGATCAACGCTTGTTGGACAAATTTAAATTGCTATAAACTACACATAGTGACATAAAAAAATATTTTGAGAAACTCGTAGAAAATGACAGGCAGAAAAAAACTGGGGCCTGCGTGCATGCAGTATAAGAGAGTGTTTGCCACTTTCCTTCTTCTTTGATAGAAAAAACTATGCACGATGGTACATTTTATACTACAATGATTGCTTGAAGCTGGACGAAGGTCCTATAATTTATAATTCCATGTCACTCTTTTAAACAAAAAATAATAATGTTAATTCAATCCTATTAACGCATTTAAAACAATAATTATTCAAGACTTTTTAACCAAAATTTGTTTAGTTTTCAAGAAAAAAAAATTTCAGATTCAAGAATATAAAGAAAAATTTAAAATCTGGCAGCATAAATAATTAAGATTTTAATTTGCATGGGCAACTAAAATCTTCAGTAACATGATATTTGATACGATGTTTGATGACGCGACGTCAAATTGTTCATCATACAATTCTGAGAACCTAGAGTGTTTACTTTAGAGATCAGCAGTCTGTTAAAATGCGTTACAGCATACACAAAATTACGTCACTTTATAGACTTGCACACCTGCAATCAGTAAATAAACATAGTCATTTTGGGAAATTTAATCCATGCTTACAAGGAAATATTGTCTTGCTAACAACATTAAATTTTTATAAGGACGTCTTTTAAGCTATAATATTGAGTTATATTCCTGATTATCTAATATCCATTTTTTTCTCGAGTCCTCTGACTTTAATAAAGCTTAACTTTAGTAAAATATTATATTTCTAAATGCTATAGCTACTTTTGTTTTTATCAGACAATAGGTAATAAAAGGTACCCATTTTTAGGGACAATTTTATTAAAAACAAATTAGTTTTTATCTCAGAAAGTACATGCCATATATCTATGAAATTTTTGTAGGCGTTATAGAAAGAAACCTTGGGTTCTAATTTTCAGACCAAAAAGCAATTCATTTAAGATTTATATAAAAAATAGGAATTATGTTTTCTTGTTTATTAATTTTTTGATTTCGTTTTGGTTAAATGAACACTTTTCATGTAGGCATTATTTTTCTCAAAGAAATGTTCCTAATTTTAACAATAACAGTGCAATAACAAAAAAACCAATTTTTTGTCCAAACCGCTTGTCACTAAATTAATTTTTCTGCGATTCAGAGGAAGATATTGAAGACTATACAGGGTGTCCTGTTTAACATTCTACACTGAATCATTCCAACAAGCTTGTTACTATAGCAGTGGAATTAAAAGAACTTTGTATACTTTGACCTCTAGTTTACGAAATCAGAACACATCTTAGAACTTGTGCTGGTGCTGGATATCATCATCAGGATTTTTTTAAATTAGAAACGATTAGATTTGAAGTATGGAAATCGATAGCAAGTGGGATTCTGAATAAAAAAGTAATAAGGTACTACAGGTTTAAAGTGAATGATAATGAAATAATAAAGTGAATGTATTCTAATACTGTTTTCGTAAACAAGAAGCCGAAATCTACGAAGTTCTTTTAATTCCATTACTATAACCAAAAGCTTGTCCGGATGATTGAGTGTAGACTGTTAAATAGGCCAGAACCCGTTAAGTGGCTAAGTGTTTACTATTTTTTTCACATTTAAACATTTGAAGTGGTGACTCGTACACCTTTGAAATCTGAATTTTGCAAAATCTAAAAAGTATCTTGTATATTATTAACCATAAAATATGCGACTTCGACTTCTTATGTTTTTTCATGATAACCATGAAAATGAAGCGCAACAAAAATCGTTGCTATTTTTTCACATTTAGAAATTGGCTGCTACCCCCTTATATCCTGAATTTCGCAAAATCGGTGAAGCATGTGCGTTTTTATGTTCTTTCACGCAACCCATTCAACAATGAAACGCAAATAAACTGCTTTACTATTTTCTCCACATTTGCAAATTCTAAGGGATGGCTGGCTACCCCTTAGACCCTTAATGTCGCAAAATCCGTAAAGTATGTAACTTTTTATGTTCTTTCACGTCACCCATTCAAATATGAACCGCAACAAAGATTATTTACTATTTTTCCCGTATTTCAAAATTCTAAGGGTTGGTTGCTACCCCCTTAGACCCTGAACTTCGCAAAATCTATAAAATAGGTGACTTTTTATGTTCTTTCGCGGCACCCGTTCGAAAATGAAACGCAAAGATTGTTTACTATTCTTCCCGTGTGTAGAAATTCTAAGAGGTGGCTGCTACCCAAAACAGAACAAAATTTTGAAAATATAAATATGGGTTTTTTAACGTTTTTTTAATTTTTCGCTAGACGAGAATCCGAAACTCTGTAAATATACCAAATTTCAAGTTTGTATGTACTCTAGAAATTCGGAAGTTATAAAGACTATTTAATTTCATTACTTAAATACATAAAGTGAAGTCCCGTTTTACAACCCCTAAAGGGGTAGCGGAGGGTTAACATAATAACAATTTTTTATATTTTTCTTTACGAGAACTCTAAACCCTATAACTAAACCAAATTCCAAGTTTTTATGTCATCTAGAAGTTTTACAACCGCCAAATGGAATACGGGGGTTGATTTAATAATTTTTTTAAATTTTTCTTTAGGAGAGTCCTAAATTCCATCGCTATACCAAATTTCAAGTTTGTATGTCATCTAGAAGTTTTACAACCCTAAAAGGAGATGCGGGGTTGACATAATAACATTTTTTTTAATTTTTATTTACTAGAATCCTAAACCCTATAAATATACCAAATTTCAAGTTTGTGTGTGATCTAGAAGTATTACAACCCCCAAATAAAGTGCTGGGGTTGACTTAATAAATTTTTTTATGTTATTCTTTACGAGAGTCTTAAACCCTATCACTATACCAAATTTCAAGTTGGTATGTCATCTAGAAGTTTTACAGCCCCCAAATGGAATATGGGGGTTGATTTAATAATTTTTTTAAATTTTTCTTTAGGAGAGTCCTAAATTCCATCGCTATACCAAATTTCAAGTTTGTATGTCATCTAGAAGTTTTACAACCCCCAAATGGAATATGGGGGTTGATTTAATAATTTTTTTAAATTTTTCTTTAGGAGAGTCCTAAATTCCATCGCTATACCAAATTTCAAGTTTGTATGTCATCTAGAAGTTTTACAACCCCCAAATGGAATATGGGGGTTGATTTAATAATTTTTTTTAAATTTTTCTTTAGGAGAGTCCTAAATTCCATCGCTATACCAAATTTCAAGTTTGTATGTCGTCTAGAAGTTTTGCAACCCCAGAACGGGGTGCAGGGGTTGACATCATAACATTTTTTTTATAATAATCTTAAATCCTATAATTACACCAAATTTCAAGTTTCTAAGTCATCTAGAAGTTTTACAACTCCTAACAGGGGGTGCGAGGGTTGACATAAATATATTTTTTTATTTTCCTACTTACAAGAATCCCAATTCCTATAATTGTGCCAAATCTCAAGTTTGTATGTCATCTAACAAATTAGAAGTTGTAAAAGTTATTTAATTTCAATATTTTAATGCATAAGAAGTCCCGTTTGAAATGATGTCACTGTCTGCCTCACAAACATATGAGTTTTAAAAATTTTAAAATATAATATGGGATAAGATTAAACAGCCAGATTTATTACTAGCTAACAGCATCAGTGATTGATTAAATACTGAATGATAATATAATAATGGTTACGTTTGTTTCACTTAAATCAATAGAGCTTTGAATTAAATCTTATTAAATCTTACGATTTTATTAAAATTATCGCCCATTTGTAGGAGCAATTAAAACCGGTTTAAACGAAATTTACATGACGCATAAATGAAACGTATTAAAAGTGTTTCTTAAATAGCTTTAACAAAATATAATATGTACGAATTTTTGTCACCGTAAATGACGCAATCTTTACTTAGAAATACAATGCATAAAGTGAAGTCCCGTTGAAATGACGTCACTGTCTAGCCACAAAGGAATCAGTGTTACCAACACAATTCTTGTTAAATATGCGGACGCAGGGTAAACCTATGCCATAAATTTGTATACAAATGTATACAAATCCCGCGCTATTAGCGCTGCGTGTGGCAAACGCTCGAACTACGATTTTATACACGAATCAGGAATGGGTGTCAAACTGCGCACAGCTAATTTTTACATTTTCGCCATCTAGACACTTTAAGCTTCATATGGTGCAATTTTGAGGCACTAGTCACCCAGCGTCCGTATATCCGGACGCCGAGTGACTTCGGACGCTGCTTGAACCTAAGATTTTACATGGGGGGACGCATAGTGGTGCCCTATAGATATATATATATATATATATATATATATATATATATATATATATATATATATATATATATATATATATATATATATATATATATATATATATATTTACATCAGTCTAACAAATGGACGTCCTTTCATATCTAAGTAATTGGAGGTCCACCACAACTAATAACGTTAGAGAAGATTTAGTTCGTGTATATACACTATCTCACATAGTAGTGTTGCGTGTGCGAGTTAGATTTTGAATAAAATCAAAAATAAAGAAGTTAATATACACCGCCATTCGACGTCCGCACATAATACAGTCTTACAACGTCCACTGTATATCCATATAAGTATTTCCGACTAAAGGACGTCCCAGAGATATACGTTAATGTGGAATTCGGTATTTTGACGTCCTGCAACGTTGTCGCTGTGAAAGAAACATCTGGCTCTTTCTTACTCTGTTGTACTGTATGTTGTCTTATTCTTTTTCGCTGATATTGAATTTAAGGCGAAACGAATCGTTAGACATATTTATGACGCTTTAAAAATCTGGTGTTCGTAATATTGTTATGGAAGTAGGGAAGAAACGTTAGAATTCCTTTCTTATCTTATTATATTTCAAGTTAATCCTGAAAAAGTCTTGATTCTTAATAATCCATTTATTTAGTTTGTAAAAAATCATTGTAAAATAAAAGTGTAAACTTTTTGATTGATACATTATTAAGAAAGAAATATTAATTTACCTGAAATTTAAATCATTTAGAGAACTTAAAAACATCTTTACTTTAGCATTTTAAAAACAATACACAAGAATACAAGAACACAAATGTATTTTTTTTTAAATTATAATATTGCACGCCTGTATTATTAACTACATGTATAAGAAGTACTTATTAAATATAAGTAGATACATGTATCAATCTGAAGTATTGATATCCAATTAAATTAAATAGAATATGTTGCAGCCAAAATGACTCATTCAACAAAATAATTTTTTTATTTCCCTTACGCCAATTTCAAACAAATTTTTTTTCGTTATTCCTAATATTATGTATCTATATAATCTCTTGCGGTAGGTAATTATAAAAGTCTAGGAGTGAGATAAGTAGAAGTTCTTTGTCCTCCGGATTTAGTTGATAATGGAGTCTTAAAAGTAAATAGTTTTGTTCTAGTTTCATAGTTATGATCAATTATGATCTAGTTTTGTTTATTTTGATATGTATATAAGACTACTATTAAAAAAATATCTGAAGAGAATGTAGTATTTTAGCTTCTTGGTAAAAACATTCTCATGAGCAAGTGGGTTCTTTATTTAAAATAATACGCACAAATTTTTTTGAATGATTTGAAATTGTTTTACGTAATTATTAACCCAAATTAATCAATCCTGGAATAATTAATTAATCTAGTAATTCCGTAAGATGTATTTTCCACGTTTCCGTTAAAATTAAACAATCTAATTCTGTTTGTAATTGACTTAAATATATTTTTAATTCGTCGAAATTTTTATTTATGCTACGAATATTCATATGATATAAATTAAATTTCTCAATATTTGGAAATATATTATTAATTGCTAATGGACCATAGATTTAAATTGCTTCAATTGATACCAAGTTTACATCCGTAATAAATTGGTTCATGGACCTATTTAAAAGAATTGTATATTTTATTTTATTTGAGTAAGTAAATTAAATCACTGAAGAAAATTTGATTGCAATTCAAGAATTTGTTTAACTTATTTCTCCTTTAATCAAAACAAGGAAAAAATGTAATTTAAATTTAAAACTAAAGATGAGTAATGTACATAAGTAATAAACGGTATATTATAAATTAAACTATGGTAAGACTATTTAAACTAGTCCTTTTTTCTCTCTATTATTTAATATTAAATAACCAAGTAAGTACAAATTAATTCAAACACAATTCATATAATTTTAAAATGTTTGCTTGCAATAAAACTTATTTTAGATTGGAAGGTAGGTATATGAATTGTTTAACGTGTAAATGACATAAAATTTCATACAAAACTAAAATAATTATTTATTACATCTTAGTAAGAAACAGAAATTTACTATACTTTTAGTAAACATAATAGCAACATAATTAAGTATTATTTTATGCTTATAATATAAAACAACAGTCCCTAATATAATAAAAAGTCAAAAATCAAATGCCATTAATATTTTCATGGTTCAAATAGTTCTTTATAATACTTAACGAGAAAAGGCGGGTAAAATTGAAAGCAACAACTACTCTTTAGAGGTCAGAACAAATATAAACCCTCGAAATCGTTTTACAACCTTTCTGACATGTATTTATTACCTTTCACACATTTCTTCAAGCGAACTTTTAGAATTTTAAAATAAATCACATTTTATAATATTATCACATAATAATAATATCATCTAATAATCAGAGCTAATAACAAAATCAGTACATTAATAATACTATTTTTTTCAGGGTTCACTATAGATATACCATACTGAAATAAAACATTTTTTTAAACGCCTTACCCGGGAACACAAGAATGAAAAGTAAGACTCGCTATTTCTTTCATTTGTTCTTACGCGTATTGTAGCATCTTAAATTGATTCTAAATTCTAATAGATAAATTAAAAATTAGTGTAAGTATATTTTATTATAAACAAATGCATATACAATAAATAATAAACCTATGTGACATGTTATATAAAAGAGTAGGTATTGCGACACCTGGCCCAGACGGAAATTGACATGCCATGTGGCATGCCAATGGCATGGCTCCTCCCCTTGCTTCTGATTGGCTACCCCCACTCCTGTAGCTCCTCCCCTTGCTTCTGATTGGTCGCCGCCATCTTGGATTTCCCCGCCTACTTCTCTCTGATTGGTTAACCCCCACCCCTGTAGCTCCTCCCCTTGCTTCTGATTGGTTGAAGGCAGCCATTTTGGAACGTCTGGCTCCATTCTACCACGCCCTGGCGCCAGGCTACCACGCCCGCCGCCATTACGGGAATCTGTATTACCGGCAAACTGAGTGCTACCAATAGAGGGCGTAATGCTACAATTAGTGTGTATTGCTAAGAGAGGGCGTCATGAAGGGATCTGTATTATCGTTGCGTTGTGTACTACTACTACTAGGTGGCGTGTCATGAAGAAGAAGAAGAAATCTGTATTACTACTACAGAGAGGCAACCATTTTATATCACAGCATCTTGCGTGCGCGCGCGCGCTAAATTTGAATCTATTTTAAATATTTGTCATTTTTGCATATGTCATTTTTAAATCTGTCAATTTTACTGCTGTCGTTTTTACATCTGTCATTTTAAATCTGTCAATTTTGCTTCTGTCATTTTAAATTTGTCATTTTTGCATCTGTCATTTAAATCTGTCATTTTGAATTTGTCATTTTTGCATATGTCATTTAAATCTGTCATTCTTAAAGCAACCATCTTACCAGATTTGAATTTTAGCGCTAACTCTGGGATTGGATCCTTTCACTAAGCTGAAACGTTTCCACCACTACCTTTTCTAGAAGAAATAATAAAGCCATATAGGAATTAAAAAAAAAATTATGTTTATTAATATAGTGTTAAGGCTACATTTAATTTATAATAAAAAATGTTGATAGAATGCTGGTGCTTGAGGACTTCAGGACTGACCTCTGTTTTCTATTTGCGGTTCCAGGGGCTGTAACAACAACGACAACAATAGAACGTTAAAAAGGGGTTTATTGTATAAAATTGATGTTTACTCGTACCTTATTTAATTCCACAAACAGGCAGTCATCATAACAGTGTGTTTTCCCCATGTACATCAAACCTAGAGAAATCGTTTTAGCTTCAATCTGCTGGTTAAGCTCTGTAACCCTTTGATCTGTTAACTTATCGCTGATTCGCTTTGGTAGAAATGTAACATGCTTTTCAGCAACAATAATCACACTTTGACGCTTATCACGGCAAACGACTCTTTTGAATTGTAGTATCTCTGCAATTTCTTTTATTTTGTAATCACATAACTTCTTGATTGGCTTTTGGCTAACGGGAGATTTGTTCAATTGTTGTATTAGCAAATCCATTTTTCTTCTATGTAAAAAAATAGACAAAAACTTAACACTCACAAGAATAATAAATGATTATTTTAACATACCTAGTTCAAGCAAACAATAACAATATTACTATCACCGTAACCGATGTCAAGACCAAACTAAAACGGAAGGGGGGTTTGACTGAGCTTTTATAAACTTCGAACCTGCGCGAATGAACATGATTTTAGATAAAATCTTAATTTATCACCCTTCAGAACAAAAAGGGTATTGTTAAAAAAAAACCTGCACTGTCAATTAATTACTTGAGACCAGATAAAAATCTAAATTTATTACCCTCGAAGATCGGTCACATAGATAAGTGCTACCTACATTTACAGCGCAGGTGTTCTTTAGGGTATTGTTAAAAAGGGATCGACACCTGCACTGTCAAAGTAACACGAGTAGATAAAATCTAAATTTATTACCGTCGGAGCAAAAGGATATCATTAAAAAGGTAGACACCTGCACTGTCACGAGTAGATAAAATCTTAATTTATTACCCTTCGTAACAAAAAAAAGGGTATTGTTAAAAAAGGGATCGACACCTGCACTGTCATGTAACACGATTAGATAAAAATTTAAATTTATTACCCTCGGTATCGTTTTTATAATTTACTACAACATTAAAATTTTAAATTAAACTTTTAGATGTAACTATTGATAACCATTTAATTTATTACACACATACACACAGACCCTGAGCAAAGAAACTCGTTAACGAATAAAAGAACACCTGCGTTGTCCATGTAGGTAGCACTTATCTATGTGACCGATCTTCTAAATAAAGGTTGACTGTGTTAGAGCATTAAAACTATTTTTTGTCATACTTTAGACATTTTTTATTAAAAATATACCTATTTAAAGAAATGGTTTTTTCGATTTATCATAATCACATTTAACAGAAAAGTTTCAATAGATTATAATATTGATATACTGTAATAGCAAAATAATCAAACATTTCAGCACTCTTTGTATTATTAAGTACCTGTAAATCTCGCACGTTGACGGGTCTGATTTCTAAAGCTATTTCCAGGTAAAAAGACCTTTCTGTCTCTTAGAGCATTTAAAAGAACACACTTTAAATTTTTATAGAATTTTAATTGCTAATAAGGCGGTCAAAGGGGGCCTGATAATGTATTAACAAATTATCATAGGTACATATAAGTGTATATTATACATGTTCCCATTGCATGTTACGTTTCAATTGAAATTAATTCAATTAGAAATCACTCGTGAGACTTCTCATTCGTTAACATTGATAGTATACACATTATTATTAATTTAGATTGAACAATAATAAATATATAGATGCATTATTTTATACGGTGCCCTTTTTATAGCGTTGAATCTGCTTAAAAAGACTTATTGTTCTTTCGTTTAAATATTTAGGTGAATTTTAAAAGAAAACACAAAACGTCTACCTGCAGGAACAGATTTAGAAATTTATTATCTACCGGACGGAATACACCCTTATTTTTATGGTTTGATTGTTCAATGCTGTCGCCAATATATATTTCTTGAAAAACGCTATCTGATCGACCCATCTACCGCAAAAATCCTACCTTTTTGTTCGATTAAAGCTGTAGATTTCATTATATATATATATATATATATATATATATATATATATATATATATATATATATATATATAATACTGCATGTACGAGCTCTATAATATTTACCATTATTATTATTTAATCTGCCTGAGAATAAAAAACTTCTTTAATCTATCTGTGAGCGTTTTCCGTGAATTTTATTTTTTTTTTGTAAACCGTTATAAAAATTTAACAGGGGTAGAACTCGTATTTATTGTGTATTTCATTTAATTATTATTATGCAGTCGTATTTAAGTGAACCTGTCTTCTCGACATGATAGAACAAACAAAAGGCTTTAAATCAAGACACACAGTCGCATTTTTTTTCTTTTTCATTTCATATTTGAAACTATTTACTAGAAAGCTGGTAATTATGAAATTTGGTTTTTTAATAAATTAAACTGTCAGTGTGGGGATTATATACAGATCTGAAATTTGATACAAATAATAATAATAATAAATAAAGGCAAAGGTGTACATTAGAATTTTACAAGCCCTTAAAGAACGCAATATTAATTACAGAGATGCATGGGTCGGGTGTCTTAAGCTATTTACATATGTTACACTCATAAATATTGCGAAAATGTTAACGACACTACCACGTTAAGATATACTACGTGAGATATACTAAAGCTATTCGACGACAGTTACTACATACTTTTTGAATGTTAGCAAGAGGCGATATCGATTGTAACCTTTATTTAATACAAATGGAATTATTGCCACGTATATGTATCACGATTGCATAAACTAAACTTTACAGTGTCATAATTATTGAACCCAGACGACGTTTGATTGATTAATAACTTAGAGTTCCTTTATGATAATATTAAATTAGCTTAATAATTTAACATTTTTTATCAGGGGGTGGTTATAAAAGTTCTCTTTTTATGGGCTCTGTCAAAGAGTTTGAGAATTATCGCCCCTTCTATGCAATAAACATTTGAGAGCATCGTTTAAAGATTTCGATTTAAGACCATCGTTAGACAAGAGTAACAAAATTGTCAGAAAGGTATTTTGTTTTCACAGTTGTTATCTGCTAATCAGCTTTAAAAAGGCCAGTTATACATATAGCTTATTTACGTAATCGAGTGTTCTATTGTATTAGAATTTATAGACATGACAATTTTTCCCTCATAAACTAAGAACAGCTCTTAATAAATATAAACTGTTGACCCTGGGCAGGGGAATAAAAATTATCTATGTTGAGATCTACATTTTAAACATCAGTAAATTAATAGGCAGGTGTTCTCGTGGGAACTTGATTTTTACCCCAGCTCTCAGGTCTATCAAAGGTATGCTGCGCATCACCAATGATAACCCTATGGGATATTACGCAAGATCTTGTAGTTTGGTAACGTAACCAGGGAGGGGGCTTGTTCACTGTTTGGCTATAAAAACCCAAACTCATAGCAATACCTGCTATATAGATGCTCGACTACAGTTCAAGAGCTTCATTACGTTTAATGGTAGTAAAATAAAACTCTGAGTGTGTGCGTGTGTGTGTGTGTGTGTGTTGGTACCTGTCTAAATCAGCAACTTTAGCCAACCATAAGGTAAGATTTTTCTCTTATTTTTGTAATGATTCATTTGTACTAAATTTACGCGTTGATGTTGTTTTAAGAGAGAAAAAAACATCATGTCGCTATTATCATTAAACGAGTTCGAAGACGGTAACAATCTAAATGAGTTACAATTACAACAACAGTTTCGACAGTGTATCTTAGACGCAGGAGTCAGCATACCTATTTCAGTAGCAGCGCTTATTTGTTATGAATATGACCATCTGCTATCTAGCGGGGAGCAGCTGTCTGATTCACGTCGTTATACATCGGCCCCTGTTCAAATACAGAGCAGTGACAGTGAAGAACACATGATCAGTGCGTGTAATCAGCTTTTACGGGAGGTAGAAACAATAAATAGACGTTTAGGAGTGAACTGTATCACATTTGTTAAATTTATTCGTTTATAAGTTGATAGGGGCTACTTCTACATTCTACTATGAACCATATTATTATTATTGACATATCATTGTTTTCTAGTACTATAGTATATACATCATTTTGTTATATGAAAAACTTACATTATCTTATATCCTAACCTAAATATTACATTGTACAACTATTGTCAGGTATGCTATAGTGCCTCAAGGTAGAGTATCATATGAGCCCGGTATAATATAGCTCTTATCGTCGTGAGGGCTTAGCGTGATTATATACATCATTTTGTTATATGAAAAACTTAACATTAACTTATATCTAAACTTAAGTATTATTTTATACAACCATGTTTATCAGGTATGCGATAGTACCCTACGGTAGAGTGTCATGCGAGCCCGGTATAATATAGCGCTTATCGTCGTGAGGACTTAGCGCGATTTTGGTTTGAGAGATAGTTGCAACATTATGTTTATTGGCTCTGAATAATTTTTGCTGTACAGATGTTTCTTTGCCATCTGATAAACAACTCACATAGTCATCAAATGTGATGATGTTTTTACTATATGTTTCTTAACACCCTTCGCGCTTCGATAGTGTTTTTCACTATGTGTTTTTAATACCCTTTTTTTTGCCTTCTTAACTGTTCGTTTATTTGCCAGAACCCGCTGAATGTTTACGGATATATTATTTAATTTTTCAAATTTGTTAATATCCTTTAACTTAATAGGAAATTCCAACTCGTTAAAATGTAGTTCATTCTCATATATTATGTGATATGATTTTGACTATATGTTTCTTGATAACCCTTCGCCCTCTTAACTATTCTTTTATTCTCAAGAACCTGTTTTACCTCGCACCACTTTAGGAATTCTTTACGAGCTTTTGGTTTCATGGTATCAATACTGTAGAACTTTACATGCGGAAGAGGGCCAATGTAGTTAGCGTTAGAATACTC
Organism: Agrypnus murinus; assembly: GCA_929113105.1. Lineage (NCBI taxonomy): Eukaryota > Metazoa > Arthropoda > Insecta > Coleoptera > Elateridae > Agrypnus > Agrypnus murinus. The sequence continues at coordinate 119,674,241 of OV816027.1, forward strand.
CACAATTTTGATCGGAATTTTGAATGTTTATTACAGCTTTCTTCTGATGGATAGGATCGGGAAGTGGTCTTCTTGTAATCAGAGCTATTATCAACATAGGCCTTCCCTACGATCAAAGCGCTGGGTAGACATAGATTGTCAGTATTCTTGATAGCTACAATCCCTCTACGCTTGCTGCACTCTTCGGCGAAGGTACTGCGGTCTGAACATTCGACGCTCCGGGTATGCAAGCCATATTATCGCTATAACAAACTCGGGCCTTGTCGCCGAAACGACGTCGAACAGTCCTGTATGAAAGCCTTCGGTTCGATATGCTTGGTTTTAGTTATTACAGCAGTTCGCATGCGTCCCTTAAATGCTGATTTCATATCGGCCCACTTCACGCGATCGCAAACTGTCTCTTTTCACTGACTATTACTTACACCTACAGTTTTAAGGTTTTAATAATCTCCCTATATGATCTCGCTTGGGCCAGGCGGGTTGATAGATGATTCTTAACCCCTATAGATGTTTCTTTTTTCCAGTGCTCTATTGATTCTCCATATAGCCGAGGTGACATCTTATAACATAATCCGAAACCCGTTTGGGAACTCTCCTATTAGATTCGTGTGTTGCTTACGTGTGCGGTATACATCTTGTTCACTGGTGTCGAAATGTTCATGAACGTCTTGTTTAATTACTTCATACAGATTAGGCGTTTCTACAACGTATACTAGGGAATCTGTATCGCTATAACAAATTCGTGCTTTGTCACCGGAACGTCGTCTCATGTATGAGTAATGAAAGTCATATAGTTTCAATTTTTGATATATCCAATATACACATGCCTACATATATGGACTTGTTGAAGTAAACTTCCGTTTTATCAACTCGACAGCCACTAGATCTTCGAATTTTTAACATTTAATCTATAGAATAACTGGAACATCTTTTTGCATAAAGAGTAATGAAAGTCATATAGTTACAATTTTGATATATCCAAAACTGTGTGTCGAAAGCCTGCCCGTTATGAGCAACTGCTACAACTTTTTTTTTAAATTTTTTACGCATCTCTAACAGGTGTGTAAGAAAACCATCTATACATTTTCCACGCAAGATCTGTTCTCGCAAACCATATCTTACACAGGTGGTAGCAGCTCATGAGTCGCTCTCGGGATGAGCGGTGTGTTCAGTAGCAAGGGATGTTTCTCTACCTGTTGTCTGAATTCGGGTATTCTTTTCAACAATGTCTTCATCTACTACTACTTAGTGTACTTACCCCAGAAGGAATTCAGCATCAGTTTGAACATTTTTATGAGGCGACAGAAAAGACCTGAACAGTCCTTTAGGAATTCCCTTGGATACTTATGCTTAAGATTGCTTGCTAACCATGTTCGTATACGGCTTGAGAAAGCAGTTTGTGTATCCGCCCAATTAATACGGTCTAGCTAGGCTTTTCCTTTCGTCGTCACGCTGTACCTCTACCAGCAACTAATAAGGCTCTCGTGGTTGTCAGGGTGTGTAAAAGACTTAGGGCATTTAGTATATGGGATTTTATATCCTTCATGACTTGATTTGAAATGGTTTTCATAGCAGTCAGCACGTGAAAATGACTTGGGGCATTTAGTACCCTGAACTCTGTTTCCTTGGTGTGTCTTCATATGACGCGTGAAATTGGAGCGTCGAATGCTCAGACCACTTATATCAGACAATTTTTGTTCCATCTTGGCTAATGAACAGGAATAAGAACTCTGACCTCGGTATGATTTAGGACGATCCCTTTGACATCGACAGCCGCGTGTATCTGCCCGGTGGTAGGTGAATATACCTTATAGGCGTAGTTTTTAGATCCGCCTGATATAAACTCCGTTTTTGTTTAACTCGATAACCACTAGATCTTCGGTAAAAATATTGCTAGATCTGAAATTTGTTCTTGAGATGAGCTCTTCAACACCGTAACACCCTTCCCGTTTGTTTATTAGTTTGACTATTGATTGTTTTCTAATATCCTTCATCGTCTCGTCGAAAACCTGGGGTTAAATTATTTAAGAATGTAATAATTAGGTAATTAGTTGTTGCTGTAAATTGTTCAATCATCTTTTGTCAGTATAGTGTAGTTATAATAATAATAAGTGAAGCTGACAAGAGTTATACCTTATGTACAGTAATTATTAAAAAAGATGGTGAAACTTAAGGGTGATTGAATGTAAATCACAAGAGGATACTCAGGGGAACATACTCATGAAATAGATCTGATAAACGCGATTTTGTTCTTTTCAATTATGTAGTAGTAGTAGTAGTAGATCAAGACATTGATGAAAAGAATATTTGGCATAACAAAGCGTACAAAGCATTCAATAGGATGTTTCATGAAAAAACGAGTATGTCTTCATGGTTATCCGAGCAGATTTCAACCTAATAATAATTGTTTAGTTATTTTGATTATTGTCTAGTTGTTTAATAATTTTAAGAAACATTGTCGTCGTAGAATAAAAGATGTTCTATCATGGTTATCCGAGAACAGATAGTTGTTTAGTTATTTAATTATTGTTGTTTTGTTGATGTTCAATAAAAATTTTGAGAAATATTGTCATAGAATAAAAAAGATTAATGTTTTATATGTGTGTATTATTACTATTCTCACCCGTCTGTACCAAGGTATGAAAAAGGTGATAGCTATAACTGAGAGAGAGAGAGAGAGAGAATGAGGTAATTACCTACGAACACCTGCCTGTGATGATGATGACGTGTCAGCGACAGGATGAAACTTGTCTGCCAGCGATGCCTGCCTGTTTACCGTATGCGTGTTACTGAGCATGCGCTGGATCTAGGTAAGTATAGGTGACTATATAAAGCCGACCGTTGTTAGCGTGTAGCAGTAGACAGTACGTGTGCAAGAGCAGCAGCAGCAGCAACAGCAATTACGATGATGGCTAGCAGTCCTAATTATTGTTATGATAACTGTGAGAGCGAACCTCTGGAAATAGGTAAGTTATTGTTGTTTATAAAACTTCAAGTTTGTATGCTAATTTGTGTCTATTTTGTTGCTTCTTTATATGAAGAAGGTTCGGATGTTGCAGATCATGCATCATCATCATCAACAGCAAGTACCTACAACGACGACGGTCAAGCGTGGAACAACGAAGTCGAAGAAACAGGTAAGATGTTTAAGACTTTTGTGTGTGTGTTTATGCTTATATTAATCGATTATTGTATTATTATTGTTTAGCGTTCCTGTCGCAGCAGCAGCCTCTATACTACGCTGATGACGCTGTAGCAGCATCAGCAAACTTTACCATCATAGATACACCGGTAGCAGCAGCTAAACGTGAAGTACGTGTTCAGCTGCTCGGGGCTGTCCAGTATCCGTTGTATGTTACGAGACCTCCAGGGGAAAAAGAAAACTACGATCATATACACAACATCCAAGTAGGACTTATTCCGCCCGATGACGACGCCCAGGGAGAATTTGCCGTGGTAGTGAAGCTTGAGTGCGTGAATAACGTATGTGAGTATGGTGAATTGGTGTTGTCGGAACGGGACTGGTTCGAGCTGTATGATATACGAGTCGAGGCACTGTTTAAAAATTTCTTTCATGGTTGCTGCTGTTGCAACAAGGACAACAGTGTACTACATTGCGATAAACATTTGAAATTCCATCTATGTGACAATTTATACATCGAGATTATTCACAACGAGTTTTTCGGCAACAGGGTTGCCATACATGATACACAGCGGACTATAACCTTAAAAGATTACGAGTTTCAGTCTATAATGCATTTAGCACCGTTGATCAATCATCATGCTCGAACGTTACGTCACCTCGACTTTTCACGTTTCTATCACGCAAACATAGAGAACGTAGCAGAAGGTCAACTGAGACGCCATGAAGATGCCTATAAATCGCTCCCGACATCCGATTCAATTTTATTCACGTCCGAACTGTTATGCGGTTACTACTCAGCTACCAGTTTAATAGACAACACAGCAGCAGCAGCAATTGGTGGTGGATTGAACTCGTTCATTTTATTAGAAATAATAAAACATTATCCGCAAAAGTTTATCGATGCCGTACGTACACGACTGCAATCATATCAGCAACAGCAGCAGTCGGAGACGTCAACGACAACAACGTTTGCACCGTCGTATTAAGAACACCATGGCGGAAATAAACTATCTTAGAAATAGGTTGCAAAAATATTTGAACAATTTGCAAGTGTTACGCGATGATCTCAACTCATACTGTGTAATGAATAATTTGTCAAATCATATGTTACAATTGTCCATTAAATATCAAAATAAATAATATGTATAAACATTGTTGTTGTTGTTTCATTTACTAGCACAGGGTGAAGGGTTGACTATATAAAAAGGTAGATCGTTGTCATCAGAGAGAGAGAGTACACGAATAAAGCCGAAGATTTCCGACGGCGAACATCCTAAGCTACAACTCCGGTATGTAGTCATACTATGAGAGAGAGAGAGAGAGAAAGAGTTTCAACTTAGTGAAAGGAGGATCCAATCCCATAGTTAGCGCTAAAATTCAAATCTGGGAAGATGGTTGCTTTAAGAATGACAGATTTAAAATGACAGATTTAAATGACAGATGCAAAAATGACATATGCAAAAATGACAGATTTAAATGACAGACGCATAAATGACCTATGCAAAAATGACAGAATTAAAATGACAGATGCAAAATGACAGATTAAAATTGACAGATTTAAAATGACAGAGGCAAAAATGACATATGCAAAAATGACAGATGCAAAAATGACAAATTTTAAATGCATAAATGACATGCAAAAATGACAAATTTTAAAATAGATTCAAATTTAGCGCGCGCGCGCACGCAAGATGCTGTGATATAAAATGGTTGCCTCTCTGTAGTAGTAATACAGATTTCTTCTTCTTCTTCATGACACGCCACCTAGTAGTAGTAGTACACAACGCAACGATAATACAGATCCCTTCATGACGCCCTCTCTTAGCAATACACACTAATTGTAGCATTACGCCCTCTATTGGTAGCACTCAGTTTGCCGGTAATACAGATTCCCGTAATGGCGGCGGCGGGCGTGGTAGCCTGGCGCCAGGGCGTGGTAGAATGGAGCCAGACGTTCCAAAATGGCTGCCTTCAACCAATCAGAAGCAAGGGGAGGAGCTACAGGGGTGGGGGTTAACCAATCAGAGAGAAGTAGGCGGGGAAATCCAAGATGGCGGCGACCAATCAGAAGCAAGGGGAGGAGCTACAGGAGTGGGGGTAGCCAATCAGAAGCAAGGGGAGGAGCCATGCCATTGGCATGCCACATGGCATGTCAATTTCCGTCTGGGCCAGGTGTCGCAATACCTACTTAAAAGGTTTTTGACATGACAGTTTTTTAATGATTCTCTGAATTGTTAATCAAAAACCCAGCCCCTAGCATTTTATCGATAACCAAAACTATACATAATAATATTAGAGTAAAAATGCGACATACATTTTATTTACAATCGCCCACTATCTCCTTGAATACTACTGTAAAGTGTACACCTGTAATTCTTTATCAACGGGCCGATCTTATTTGAATTTTTAGAGTCCTCTAAAGCGTGTTTGTCATTTTTGGGACCACCAACGTCGGATGAACACAGTAATCCCAACTAAGTAAATTCATTTGGGTACCCATTTACTGTTGAACCTGATTACACAAGAGTTAAGCAGCGAAATGTGCATGCGTCTTTTGTGGGAGCAGTACTTCAGATTACACTTGAACTTTTCGAAGCCGAATCTCATTTAGTATATTATTATGCTATTACTCGTATCCACCGTCCAGAGACTCTACAGCTCCACGTTTTCCAGAATTCTTCTCTGATTTCCTCCTAATTTCTTTGATTGTCCTAGTTTGAAAACGACTGCTTGTTGTTGTTGAAAGTGTGAGTTTACCTTTTCCTAATCCAAAAACTTTTGGCATTGTATCACATACTAACAGTGCATTGTCAAGAACAATGTGAAAACAAACTTATTCACCAAATTCTTGTTTAATTTTCTGGGCGCCCTCGAGCGGTCTAGACAGTCTCGTTTGTGGACCCCCTTTGGCTCTAAGTAGAGAAAAATGTTATAGAAGAAATTGATGATGCACTAAAAGAATCTACATAATGCGCAGGAATGGAATTTCTAATTAGCCCAGTAACATTAGCATTTTACTTCCGAGAGATTTGCACCAATGTAAATTTTCGCGCACACCTTTATATAGGTTTTATAAGTAACGTGCAAAAAGTCGCCATCGATATCATGTTGGGTTCGAAAGTAATACAAGGTCAAAAGTCACGAAAACTGATTTCTATTGGTCGAACGATAATTACGGTTATTATGAAAGTCGTATATTCAAAATTACAGGAGTTATACAAAATCGCATTTCCTAACGTGTATCCTACAAGATTTGTTTCTAATTTTGTTAAAAAATGGGTTTTAAACTTTAAACCAATTTAATCATTAGTTTCATTAATTGTATTAAACATCAAGTAGGTACGTTTATTTTGCGTTAACTCTCTAGGAAAAAGTGTTTTTTCCATTCACGAAGTGTTTTTGATCTGGGCTCCGCCACTCTCTCGATCTCGTCCAGAATGGAAAATATCCCAATTTCTTAGCTTGTTGCACAAATAGCTATTTTGGTTTTAATCAGTAGTCTGTTATGTTATACTATGTTACTCTTACTGCGGCGACATGATAAAAAGTAGATCCGCAACAAAACTCAAACGCCGTGCTTTGATAAGGACATATCACATACAATTGTATTGTATTTTAACAACGACCGTCATATGCATTCTATAAAATATTGTTCGCATCTCGCGAATAAGGAATTTTACGTAAAGGAATCTACGTAACATATGAAATATGGGTATATTCCTACAAGTCAGAACGTGAGCTTGTGTCCCTCGCCAGGCGGTGTATTCCAATTTAATGTTTCGGATAAATCGCATTGAAATCGCAAAACTTTTAAACTGTTTAGAAAGTCAGTATAGGTGGATCCATATAAAATAAGAATGAAAGCTAATAATTTTATAAAAGCTCTAGAGGAAAGTGCCCAACAAGAAAAAACTAGAAAAAACATCAACAAAACTAACAACAGACAAAATAGCTTTTAGATGCAAGTATAAAAATATCTAGCATGAAAAGCTAAACTTAGGGAAGACAGGATAAGCGATGAAACAAAGAAATTAACGTATAAAAGATGAGAACTTACTAGTAAAAGGAATCTGTTGATGCGGAAAGCAGAATAGAATTATAAAGAAAAATATCAGAGAAGACATAAGGAAATATAAGAAGTAAAGATTGGAGATGAAGAAGTAATCGAAAATAATAGAGGTATGAAGTGCCTTAGATGAACGTCAGGAAGAACTAGCATAATTTCCATAAAAAATGAAAACGGAAAGGAAGAAAGAGATAAAAGTAAAATATCGGAGATAGTTATACACAACTACAAAAAAATTGTATGCATCCAAAAAGCACCAGGAGCTTAATATACAGGAAACAACTCACAAGAAACAGAAACGTAAATTCCAAAGAAATACCGACATAGAAATCTAGGAAATATCTATAACACAAATAAAAAACAACAAAGCACCCGCCCTAGATGGGATTCTAGAAACTCAGACAAAAATTTTATATTAAAGATCCTTATTGTTTATGTTTAATTATGTTTAATAAATGTCTCCATAAAGCAGAGTGATTGACATGAAAGTATAGATGTTTTATTAAACAAGAAGGGAAATAGCGACGAATTAAAAAACTATCGAGGTATTTCTTTGCTATCTTAAATCGACAAGTTTTTCATAATAGTATATTATACACCAAGGTGGTTAAGACTGTTATTATTAATAATAATAATAATAATAATAATATTTTATTGCCACTGATCAATACAATGATATGGACATTGTCAAATTTGGATAAATACATAAAATATATAAATCGTACACAGTCACAAATACAATAAAGGCTAAATAAAAGTGCAATGATTTAGCATAGATATTCGTTGACACTATAAAATGTATTACATATAAGGTGTTCTTTTACCGCTTTTTTAAAAGGTTTTACAGGTAAGTCTTTTATTTCTTTAGGTAATCTATTATACATTTTTGAACTAGAATATAAAGGTGATTTTTCAAAGCGGCTGCTGTGATGTAATGGTAAATTGTATAAATCTCCATGTCTTGTAAAGTGATTATGATTCGAACTTACTCTAGTAAACTGGTTTTTATGAATATGAGCATATAGAACAGATCTATAAATCATTATGCACGGAAAAATTAATATATTCTGCCGAATAAATGTCGGTTTACAAGTCTCTGTGGGCTGCAAATTAAAAATTAGTCTTATTATACTTTTTTGCAGAATGAAAACTCGATTACAATCAGATGAGTTGCCCCAGCAAATAGTGTTATAAGACATATGACTGTAAGCGAGTGCATAATAAACTGACATTAAAGAGTTTGTATCTAAACAGCTCTTTAATTGCAGTATTACAAAAAATGCAACTTTTAATTTTTTACAAATGTGGTTGACCTCCGCATGCCATTTTAAATCTTTATCAATAAAAATTCCTAAGAATTTCGCAACATTTGCAATATCCTGTGTTTTGTCAAATTGTGCTTTCCCAAAGTACATACATACTGTTTTGTTTTTATTTACAATTAACTGATTTTTGTTACACCATTCTTCGAATTCCGCAGTGCCTTTGTTAATTTTGGCATTTAATTCTGCAACGTTAGGGGCAGAGATCACTATAGTGGTATCATCTGCAAAATTTACTAGGAATCCCGATTTTATAAATACAGGCAAGTCTGCCACATATAATAGATAAAGTAGGGGTCCAATTACGGAACCTTGAACTACTCCCAAATTGAGATTAAAATGTTTCGAGACAGTTGAGCCAATTCTAACTTTTAGTAGCCTATTTGAGAGAAACGACTCAATCCAATTTAGAAGTTGCCCCCTAAATCCTAAGTTATGTAACTTCTTTATTACACATTCAACGTTTATCGTGTCGAATGCACGCGAAATATCGAAAAATAGTGCTGCTGTACAATAATTCTTTTCTAACATTTCGTGTACATGGTTTAGGAAGCTGAAGCTTGCCGTTTCAGTAGATTTACCGTTACGAAAACCATGTTGAGAATCGCCCAGTAGATGATATTTATCTACAAACGACCAGATACGTTCACTTACAAACTTTTCGATAACTTTCGAGAAAACACTTAAAAGCGATATAGGCCGATAGTTAGATATACAGGTTAAGTCTCCATTTTTGGGTAAGGGTATCACAATCGACAATTTTAGCACTTCAGGGACAGTACCTTTATTTAATGATAGATTTATGAGATGCACTAAAACTGTTGACACTTCTCGAAACACATATTTAAGAATTTTTAATGAAATGCCATCTTCGCCTGATGTATGGATGTTCCTGATACTATTTATAGCAGCTAAAATCTCTCCTGTAGTTGCTGGGTGAAGGTAGAAACTATTTGGTTGCGTTTTGCCTGAAGTAGGACTTGCTGGATTCGCTCCAAAATGTCTAAGAGATAAATTTTCAGCAACTGTCGCAAAATAGTCACCAAACAAATCGCATACGGTAGAAGGGTCCTTAACAGTGTGGTTATTATGTAATAGAGTAATATCTGTGTTGTTACTTTTTTTAGTTTGCCCTTGCACTAAATTCCATAATGTTCGGGGTTTATAATAATAATAATAATAATTACTACAACCCATAACCTTAACCAAGGCCCCAGAAGCTATAAGCTTGTGCGGGAGGGAGGGGGCGATTATTATTATTATGTAAGCCCAATGTGCGGCTGCAGCCGACTTATAGATGGAACAGCGCAAATCTCACATTTGTGTCACAGCTAAGGGAAACTGCAGAAAACCTTAACCAGATCTGCCAGCGCCGGGAGTCGAACCCGGGCCGCTTGGGTGAAAGTCCGGCACGCCAGACATTACACTACCAAGGCTGTTAATGGAATTATTAATTAAGTTTTTATAATATCGAGATTTCTCGGTTTTAATTTTATATTTGTATTCCTTCTTCAATACATCATAATGAATTTTAAGTTCATCAGAATTTAAGCTTTTGTACAGTTTAAATGTTTGTTTTAATCTTTCACTCATCTGTAAAATCTCTGATGTTATCCATGGTTGATTATTTATTTCTTTTCTTCTTCCGGCTCGCTCTACTTCAGGACAAGTCAGATTAAAATTTGATATAAAGATTTCAAGAAACTTGTTAAATTCCAAATTGACGTCTTCTTCACTAAAAACCTCATGCCAGTTATAGTCTCTTAGTGAAGTTTTAAATAGTTCTAAGTTATGCTGGTTTAAAACTCTGGTCTTCTTTTTAATACCACTATTACTTTTATTTAGATTGGTCATAGTTGGCTCGTCTATTAATAATAAGTTTGCATAGTGATCGGATAACGTAGCCATTACCGTTCTATATGTAAACTGTTTTTCACATATATTTGTGACCATATAGTCAATCGCCGACTTCGTTGTTTTTCCGTTTTTGTCCGTGTGTACTCTTGTAGGTCCAGTATTTTTGTTTATTAAATTAAATGACTCAAATATGTCAGTGAGGATTTTTATTGGTTCTGAAATCTGCAACGAATCTATATTTAGATCTCCGTTTAACACAATGTGATTTGTACTTTTGTATGCCCATGCCAAAATTTTGCATAAGCTGTTGAAAAAAATATTCAAATTCCCCTTTGGGGGTCTGTAGATAGTAATAATAGAGGTTTTTATTCCGTTTATTATCGTTGTTATTGCTGATACTTCGATATGTTTTTCGATGCTTAATTCTATTATGTTTGATGGGTTTTGAAATTTGTACTCCTGCTTAATCAATATAGCTGAGCCACCATGTACGGTTTCTTTTCGACAATAGTGCGAAGCTACTTTGTAGTTTTTTAGGTTAATAAATTTCATATTATCCGATTCCATCCACGTTTCTGTGAAACATATTATGGTGGGACTTATTTCTAACAGAAATATTTCTAATTCTGCTATTTTATTTGTTAGAGATTGTATATTTATATGCAATATTTTATAAAATCTAAATTTAAAAAAATTTTTTTAAGAAGATAAATTTACAAAGTGGTACAATAGATCAATAAAATATTTATACAGTTGTAAGATAGATGTAAATTTCTATAGAAAATATATAATTTTTGGTTTATTAATATAACTAATCAAGTAACAACTATGCATATTAACAACAATATTAATAAACCAAAAATTATATATTTTCTCTAGAAATTTACATCTATCTTACAACTGTATAAATATTTTATTGATCTATTGTACCACTTTGTAAATTTCTTCTTAAAAAAAATTTTTTAAATTTTATTTCACATATATTTATCTAGTCTGTATATAAATTTGTTAGTAATTTAAGCACAATAATTATTTGATGTGGTAACACTGTGTTTAAAAATGAATTACTACTGTCAACCACTACTATTATACAAAATTGTTATGTGATAGAAATCTAATTTTTCATCTACTATTATGTTTTATTTAATTAAACATTGATCATTGATGTTATCAATTATTCAACTAAATGTGTTTTCCTATATTAGATTACTTATGAAACCGCGTTTTTTAATGTTAACCTCAAATTTCTGTAAGTTTATTCAAAGAAATTTTTTAATTAATGTCCTAATAGTTTTAAATTATTACAGAGTCCTGATGAAGAAACAAATTGTTTCGAAATATTGACATGAAATAAAGAGTAATACAATTATTGTGCCAATTAATTGAACGATAACCCGTTATTAATCAATTTTAATTATCAATGAGTCGTTCGTGACTACCAAAGGTTTATATATATATATATATAATATATATATATATATATTGCTGTGGATGGTAGTTTCAAAATTTTGGAAAATTTTGAAGATTTTGTGAAAATCTAAAATCTTTGCTAAATACTAACACTTTTGAAATATTTTTATCAACTTTTCCAGTTAAAAATAAATTTGAGCTATTTTATGGTGTGTCATTGATTATACAATCAATGTGTATACTTTTTAATAAGATTAAATAATACATGTTTGTTTATTTATTATCAAATAGCTTACTCACCGATTACTTAAGTGTACGTAACATCCAGTTGTTCGCAAGTTTTTGTTATGATGTAATTCAATTATGTAAAATTTCAAATGTGTATATCGACGGGTTATGTGATTCTTTAAGGTTTTTGTTAATGTAAATAGATCGTTATTATTGCGTAAAAGTATTGTGTAATTAATGTGTAATAAATGTGTCACTTTTATAAGAATATTAATCTGCTATTATGTATCATATGAGTGTACAGTTTGTATTAGTTTGTAAGGTGACGTCAAATTGTGTAATATAATTATGTAAATAGTCTATAGTATATAAGTTTAGAAAATCATAGTTTTAGGGCACTTACTGATAGAAAGCGACGGTGTAAAGTCGTGTAAGTTAAAAGACACTTACTGTTAAACGACGAAAGAGTAAAGATATTATAGTAAATCAAGCGACAAAGTAAAGTCGTGGCTGATAATATTGTAAAAATTTATATAGTCTAGAATTAAATAGACAAGTTAAGTTAGTTGGTGATTTGAATACGGCAAAGGTGTAAAAAGTATAAATTGTAAAAGTGTATATGATTATAAAGAACCACCTTTAAGATAAATTACTTGCTAAAGTTAAGCAAGATAATAAATCAACGTTAAAACCATAAACGGGTGTTTTATTTAATTAAACACAAAAACAACTATAAGTATCCTACGAAAAAGGAAAATTGTACCCGCAGTTAATAAACAAAAGTGAGTTCCAAAATCAAGTGTGTGGATGATATTATATGGAAAATCCATGCAAAAGGAAGAAAGTCAACCCTGAATTGGAAGCCAGCCCTGTGTCAACATAAAGTGATCTACTCTGCCAATGGTTTGGGAAAGAGGACATCTATACTAAAAGGAAAAAAGAAGTATTATAAAAAGGTAGGAAGTTATTTCCTTTTTGTATTGGCATTTGATGAAGAAAAGACTATCGTTTGTGAAGTGAAATAAAGTGATTTGAACAATTTAGTAATAATTAAAAATTAATTAAGATTTCAATTTTAAAAGTGTTTTTAAATTTCAATTTGTATATTTTTTAATACCACAAGAATCCACATTCACCCTGAGATGAGTCTTTATTAAATATAATTCTGTTAATTTAAGTTATTTAACTGGCGCCCAACTCTCTTACGTAAACTTGAGTTAGTCAAGAACTAACGTAACATTAATTTTATATAACCATTGCAATATTAAATCTATTAAAAGGTATTTTCAAATCATATTAGAATTTATAAAAGAGGGAAGTTGAAAAGCATTTCCAAAGTTCAATTTATTATAAAGTAATTATCTACGATCAAACGGCAATTATTCACAGTTTCAAAATATATAATAAAATTTTTAAAAATAATTTATTATTTTTAATTATCCAATATCACTGCAATATATATATATTTGTCAAACCGCTTATACACACCCGTTTCGCTATATTCTACCGACTTGTCGGACCATTTTCGACGCTCTCAGACCCGCGCTTGGGTCTGGAAACGTTCTCCTATGTTTTCGAGGTCTACAGGATAAGGTTTACCTAAAACTGCAATAAAAAAATATACAATTTGGGTTTGGAAAAGTAGGGTCTGTAAAAAGTTTTATACAACCGTAGCTCATCACAATGAACTATAGGGGGCGTAGCGCCTTTCTCAAGTGTATATCGTATATTTTTATACAAGACGCTATCAAACCCGCTATGTTCTACAGACTTCCTAAGCCCTGGATCTGGCAACATTGCCATGACGCATATGTTAAGCTTTGTTTTATAAACATTTGGTTATAATAGCTTGCATTTAATATTTGATGAAGAAAAGTGACGTAAGAATTACATTAGCTCGTATGCGAATTCTTTACACATTTGTAAATAATTCTCTGGCTTTGAAAAATTGAAGGTTTTAATATTCATTTGAGTCAGTGTTGGGCATCAATCAGTTAAATTCTTAATCAATTAATCAATTGATTGAAGATTTAATTGATATTTCAATTTCAATTAATTTAACTGCAATTAACCTCTTAATTTCAGACTGCAACTAAATTTATATTGCAATTAAACTTAGTTTCAACTAATACGTCAATTGCAATTAAAAATCACAGCTAAAATTGTTACAATTAAATACTATTTATGAAAGTTTTAATGTAAATAAAATAATAACTATGAAGGTCATTCTAGTATTGTACTAACAGCAGATCGCATCTCAACCTTGTCCCAGACCTAAACAAACCCTAATAAATAGAAAGAGCAATTGAAATAGTTTAATATTGGGTGCACAAATAAACTTTGTAAACTATTAAAAATGTGTTATCTGCACAATCTCTATAACAATATAAATCGTAAAATGCTTTTAATAAAAAATAGCAAAATATATTGTTTGTTGCCTGAATACGTAATGTCGCAGCTGTAGTTACAAATAAAAAACATCTGATTTCTTAAGGGATGCATTATTAATTTATTATACAGCAATATCCAATTTTTCTAATAAATATCAGGTTAATTGTCATCATACTGAAAATCAATTGTTAATTGTAATTACAAATCAATTAATAATTTTAACTAACAATTAATCAATTGTGAATTGTCGGAGCAACTAACAATTGATTAATTGTTAATTGCAATTGACAATTAACAATTAATTAATTGTAATCATGCAAAATAAAAAATCTTCTATTAAAAAAATGTAATATCTTCTTTGTATGTTTGTTTGAAAGACTGATTGTGGTTAATAAAAACTTTATTCTTTTACTGTTAAGATGAGAGAATGGATACTTGAACTATTTGGTTTCTGAATTATTTTCTGATCCCTGTTTACATTCGTTTCCTTGGATACTACAAAGTATCCAAGGCACCGGTGATCATCACATTTATTGCCCCCTTGTTTTTTAGAATTCTTTTAGAAAAAAGAATTCTAAAAAACAAGGGATAAATGAGAAAATAAATGAGAAATAAAGGAGAATTTTAGAAAAAGCCTCCATCAGTTTGCTTGAGGACAGGATTGGAAAGAACTAGTGAATGTACGCATAAGGTGCGGTTGTGATTGTAAAGCAACTTGATAGATACGTAAAAAACTGCGTTTTTTTCGTTGGCCGGTTTTACAATTGATTAAAGTTAATATAGGGCTCTTAATGTTAATGTTCGTTACAATGATAAGAACTTAACCTATAGAAATGAGCTAATAAGAATAACGTGAGAATCGAATGAGATAATTGAAAACGGTTAAAATTAAGATAGCGGATTCTTAATTTTAGGGCTCGTTACAAAATGTAAATAACTAAAAACTACAAAACTTAACCTAAGAGGAACTTGGACTTGTAGGTTGTTGGTTGGATCATTATCGTATATGCAACATAAAAGGAAAATGGTAAATATATGTACATAAATATATCTAACAGGTAACAAAAAGCAATTGCGAACGTTCTGCGAGCCCAGTTGCATATTAATTGGCCTACATCGAAAATTTCTTAATAAGTTATAATATATACCTTGTCAATAATAACCAAGGGCAACCACATGGTTGCTGAATGGGTAGTTGGGTGTCCAGTTGGTTGGGCTTGATAATAACATTTTGCTGGCAGATTAAAGAAATGGTAATCTT
Organism: Agrypnus murinus; assembly: GCA_929113105.1. Lineage (NCBI taxonomy): Eukaryota > Metazoa > Arthropoda > Insecta > Coleoptera > Elateridae > Agrypnus > Agrypnus murinus. The sequence continues at coordinate 119,689,921 of OV816027.1, forward strand.
TTGAAAATAATAAATATAAAGAATCAAATTAACTCAAATTTATTGTTCTTTAATTAATTTAAACATGTAATAAAAATTAACAAAATTAATGATATCGTTGCTAAATAATTGGCCTAACTCAATTACGTAGCATAATAATAGGACTAATGCAGTGTAGCATCTCGTTTTCTTTTAATAATTTCGTTAATTCTTTTGGGTATGGTATAAACCAATACTGCACAGTCCTCTCTAGTAAATCCATTCGAAATTTCTTTTACTCTTTCCTTTAACTCTGCTGTTTGACGCAGGATGCTTACGAAGCGCTTTCTTCATCTTATTCCATAATGTTTCAATTGGCGTTTCAATAAGTCGGGGCTGTTTGCTGGCCAATCCAGTAGAAGGATTATTACTCGCTGTAGACCATTGTTGCATTTTCTTTGATGTGTAGCATGCTGCATTGTCTTGTTGAAAGATATAATGGCCGTTTTCAGTTTGTAACATAGTAATTGATGGTAAGAGTTGCGCTTCTAATATCTCCTTATACTTCTCTGAATTTACTGTGCCGTTTATGATGTGCAGCAATCCAACCCCTTGATATGACATGCAGCCCCATACCATTATTGAAGTTGAAAATTTGGATTTTCTTTTTAAACAGTCCCTATGAAAGGCTTCTTTTTTCGTTCGTATAACTCTACTTCTGCTGTCTCCCACTAAAAGTTCAAATTTTGATTCATCACTCCAGATGATACCTTTCCACTGCTCTAACGTCCATTCCCTATGTGCCTTAGCCCAATCAAGTCGTTTTTTCTTTTGCTTAAGAGTTAAGAGTAATTTTTCTTTGGCCTAAAATTGTTTACATTTGAATATGTTTATATATATAAAATTCTTTATTGAATAACTGTCCAGCACACTGGTTTGCCAACAGACACAGTAATGACATACATAGCTAATTAACTAAATACCAACACTAATAATGAATTAAGACTAACAATTATTAACAAAACTCTAACATTAACATTAATTCACAATAACATTAAAAATCAAAATTAACAAATTATAAATTATTTCTTCCCATATAAATGATTACGCAATATGTACACTGAAGTCTTTAAAACTTTTGTTACAATTTCATTGTCTAAAGCTTTCGGCAAACCAAACATTTTTCTAAATTTTATGTAATTTTGAACTAATGTATCCCGCGATCCAAACAATAACCCAATAATTGTTAGTTCACTCACTTGAAATTTTAACTTTAAAAATTTATAGTTGGATTGTAAATTTTACTTTTTTCATTTTGAACTTCATTAGGTTGATTGTTACCCTTTTCAAATCTGATGGTGGGGTCAATTATAAATCCTTTGTTTTTAGTTCTGTCTATAGCGATAATATCAATTCGTCGAATACTGTCCTCCTCCGACAATCCACAAATCTCTTCATGCACCTCATACCCCTTGTGAGACAAAGCTGCAGCTAATAACTGCTTTATTTCATTATTAATTCTAAGAATTTCTCCCTGATGGCAGAAACCTAACACATGCGCAAGTGTTTCTTTCTCACTGCAGTATCTGCAATGGTATGTGTTGGCACTACGACCAGGGATAGTTCTTACTGGAGCTACATTGCAGTTCATTTTAATGCAATCTCGCCATTCAGAGGTGCTTAAACTACCCTTTCGATAAATCCATGTATTCGCTCGTTTTACTTCCTGATACATTTCTACACCTAGCCCTTTCTGGGGAAGTTTACACCACTCCTCATACGAACGTTTTCTTAAAATCTCACGTATTTTAGTACTTGTAATTTTACCTTTTACATTCTCTAAATCATCCTTCTTTATGTTTAATTTAGTCAAACAAAATTTCTTTTGAGTTTCCAAATCTTTCGAGTAGTATGTTATATAAGGACAATGTGATTTTTCAAGACAAACTTATTAAATTGTTGTAGAAACGCTTCCCACGAAGTATTAAATATTTGTAGACCTTTCACTGTTTTAGCTGCATATAAAAAATCATTAGGAGTATCTCCAGGTAAATGTAAAATTTCCCTTACGCAGCTTCGTATAGTTTTGTCCACATCTTCCAAAAAGTTTTTAAATAACTTTTTAATTGGAGCTGTTTGCAGACCGTATATAAGACATGGAGATATATATTGATTTAATAAATTAAGTTTTTGTTCGCAATTCAAAAGATTAGATTTACTCAAAATTTCAACTTTTTGTGAAAGATTTTTTAAAAAACTAATATGATCAAAGATTAATGTATTTGAAAATTTAACACCAAGATACTTAATTTTCTCATCACCACTGATCGATGTAATTTTATCTGTAGAATTTAAATAGACGTGTTAGTTTACCGTTATTAACAGTAATAGCAGACGATTTATGTGGATTAATTTGTAGCCCAATTTCTTCAAATCTGTGCTTTACCATATCTAGTAAATTTAAACTACACTCTTTATTCTTTGCTATTAAAGCTATGTCGTCCGCAAATCCACGAATTGATAATGGTTTCATGTTATCGACTAAGGAATAGCCATTTTCCAATACAACTGACTCTTCACTTAATTCATCGAATATATAATTAACACATAAATTAAACAATAAGGGTGAAAGTGGTGCGCCTTGAAACAGGCCTCTATTAATATTAATAGATTTAGATTTCTTGACGCCTAAATCAATAACAGTTCTATTTGATGTTTGTAAACTAATTATAATATTTTGTAATTTCTTCGGTAATTCTGAATTCCGTAAAACGTTCTCTAAATGATTGTGGCCAACTGAATCATAAGCTTTTTCCAAGTCTAAAAATACAATCGCTACGTCGTCTTTAGAATTTTTTACTTTCGTAACACGTTTTCTACTATTGTAGTATTGATATAACATCCCGGCATATGCATAAATCCTCTCTGATTTCGTCACTACTACTACTACTACTGTCACTACTACTACCACTGCTGCTGCTGATGGAAGTTCTTCAGGATCATTATTTAGTACTACAAGTACAACTTCATCAATAAATGATCCCGTTTTTGCTAAATTTCCACATTTTAGGGGGCCATATTTCCAGATAAATGTTAAGTCTTAGGGCTGGTTTTTTTGTTAATGGTACACGGTTAGGGGTAGTTTATGTATAAAATATTTCAAATCTAAAACTTTACTATTTTGGTATTTATGGGCTTTTGAAGTTCTCGTTCTTTCTATTTTTGGTCAACTTTAGTCCTCAATATCTCCAATGGGCACTGATGGATTATATTACGTAAGAATGAAGTAGTATATGGCGGCAAACTGTGGTATAAATCCCAACCTTGATATTAGCCTGAGAACAGAGTTATGCTCAGTTGAAAACTGTAAATAGATCTTGTAAATAACTATAAAACTCGGCCATTATTCAACCATCTCCATTAGTATCGTTGAGTAAATTTATTTTATTCTAGTGCTAACATTGTTTTGAATGATAATTATTATTATAATATAATTATATGCCATTCGTAAAGGTTCTTGCAGTTATAACTAAAGCAATTAATAGAATATATATTTATATGTACTTTTTCCTTGTATTTTCTTCCCTGATAGATTTTTCTATGAATCCATGTAAATTATATGATAGTTTACATATACTAATTCACGAAATCTGAAATGCCCAACTCATTATCAGCCCGACTATTAGCCCCACTCAGGGGCAGGGTTGATGAGCGCGTTTACATTTGCTAGAATTACAGTAAATAAAATATCATTACATTGTGTTGATTATCTAACAAACTAAATATTATTACTTATTAGCATAATGTCTACAGAAATATATTTGTTTAATTAGAAGTAGTTTAAAACAGTAAAAACATACTCCTGGAATTAAAAAGAATTAAAATACCATAAAGATTTGCGTTTTAAATAAAACTGTTTAAAACCTTTTATTATTAGAATTGCGGTAACTTTATTGCTTGTTTTGGAGCTTTTCTAGAAAAATTCCCAAACAACCCTAAAAATGAAGGGGTTGCAATAACTCAACATCTTAACAAAGAGAAAGCAAAAAAGGTGAATACATCTGGAATAATAACTAAATTTATTTTTATGATTTTTAGCAGGCCCGTCTTTTACTTTATGTAATAAATTACGCACATGTAAACCGTGTATCGTTACAGTTCGTCCGTGAGGCTTTCAGTTTAATCCGTCAAGCTGTTGGCTGTAGTTGGAAGAGGTGATCTTTAAATCTTTATGGTATTGTAACAAAAGAGAAAAAGAAAGAACTTCTTCTCGAACAACAAATGGAAAATTCTACAGCGATCGAGAGCATTACTCATCGCACGAAGCCTGTGAAATAGACGCGGTTATTCTAGAAATATACCGGTATGTTCGAGCGATTTCTAGAAGATTTGTATGGTGGTATAAAAGCGACTTTGCGGATAAAAAGGGGCAGTCAACAGCAAGTCATTAACTGTGTATCACAAAATAAATAGTGAATGTAAAGATAAATGTTGTATTAGAAATTCATAGTCTGTAAATAATAGTTTTTAATGGTTTATAATCATAGCGTTAATTTATAGTGTATTCATTAGTGTTTGTAAATAAATATTTCTTATTAATAGACGATTTAACCAGCACTTTTGTTATTATTTTAAAAAAAACGTTACAGTATTATAGTAGTTTTAATTAAACAAATATATTTATATGAACATTATGATGCTAATAATATTGATTTTATTAGATAATCAACACAATGTAAAGTCTATCTACAATCTACATAGGATTCATAGGATATATTAGATACATAGGATATATTGGATACATAGAATACATACAATACACAAGATACATAAGGTACATAGGATCGATCCGTATACTATGTATTCTATGTATGCTATGTGACTTATGAATCTTATGTATCATATTCAACCTATGGATCCTATGTATTCTATGAATCATATGTATTCCAAAGAGGGTGTAGAACAGGGTCACGCATAATACAGATTTACGTGCATTTTTTTCAAACCTTAATATTATCTCCCCTAATTATTTTACAGTGCAGTTATTATGTTAAGCTATAAAAAAATAAGAATCGAATGATACCTCTGATTTCGGATTGCATTTGATTGTAACCGGAAAAAAAAGAAAATAAAACTTCTATTTATGCAAAAATGAGTTATGCCTTGGAAACATTAGAACTATGAATGGAAAATATTTGGTACCTAAATGTCCTTTTCGAAGTTAGATTTAATTGCTTGACAGACAATATAACCTTAGAAATGAGATTTAGGTAGCAAATATTTTCCTTGTTTCCAAAATGTTTCCAAGGCATAACTGATTTTTGCATAAACGGAAGTTTTCTTTCTTTACCTTTTCTGGTTGCAATCAAATGCAACCCGCAACCAAAGACATCATTCGATTTACAATTTCTTTATTTAAAGCATTCCTCAACATCTTTATTGTAAAATAATTAGGTGAGATAATATTAAGGTTTGGAAAAATTCACGTAAAACTGTATTGTGCGTGAAGCGATTCTACACCCTGTATATTCTCTGATCCTGTGAATCGTATGTATCGTATACATCCTATCTATCTTACCTACGTATATATCCTATGAATCCTAGGTATTCTATGAATCCTATGCATCTTATGAATTCTGTAAATCGTATGTATCCTATGTATTCTATGTATCCTATATGTCTTATGTATCCTATGTATCTCAACTTATAGCATACTTAATATAATATATGTATAATAATACAACGGTTACAACTATTCAAAGTGAACTCTGTTAAAATAAAACGCTGCGTAACACAAGGGAGCTGCATTTTCTACAAATTTTACAAGAAGAATGTTATTGTTTAAATCATCTATTTAGTTCTATCTAGTTTGCAACCAAAATTATCTGGTTTATATTAATAGATAACAGTTTGCTCGTTCAAATAATACATGCAAATCCATCTTTCTGTAACTCAACGTATAGAATATAGTAATATTTGAAGAAATTGCATTTTCTTTTTATTTTATAGTAGCAATGCTGTTAACATATTCAATATCATTCACATTCATATCAATTTTTTCTTAATAAAATTTAAAGGTAGAAGGTACTACTAATTTGATAATAAGTTTTATATCGTCATATAAGATAATAAATAATTTGTTGAAACCACAGCATAAGAATAAGAATAAGAAGGGGTGCACTCGATTGTCGGCACTTTGAAGTGTTTCAACTAGCTTCGAATATCTCACACACCAAGATTAGTACGCAGAGGCTTGCCGATCGTCATCATCATTGTATGCTAGTAATAACAAGCAGCGGATATCACATAATAACTGTTGTTTCCTCTGACAACCGACCTTAAAATTATTATCAATTGTTTTAAGTCATCATAATTGAATTGACCTGGTTTTCAATAATTGGAGGGATTGGAAACTTACTACCCGAAGAACACGGGTTCGTCTAAATCACATTTAATAGATATAAAAAATCGTCTAAAACCGTCTAAAGTTAAAAAATAGTGTATAAAAAACGTTAAATAAAATACAATATTTAGATTTACGTAAAATAGACATATGTTAGACTACGTTTTCGACTTAAATAAATTTTAGTTATTTTCAATAATCTAATAGATGTCATCAATTAGATAAGTTTTAGATAGATAATGTTAGTTCAAAAATAGATAGCCTAGGTGTCATCTAAAAAATACGAATAATAGAATCAACATAGAATATATATTTGACTATATTTTCGATCAAAATAAAAATTAGGGAATATCAATAATCTAATGGATGTTAATAATTCGATATATATTAGACAAATTATGTTAGTTCATAAAAAATAGTCTAAAAGTTATCTAAAAACTACAAATTATTAGACAGTGTTTTGCCCAAAGTAAATATTAATAGCGAATTCCGATAATCTAACAGATACCTATTAGCAGTTATATTTATTTTAGATAGAATATTTTAGTGCACAATAATCAAAGAATTATTTAAAAATTAAAATTTAAAAAATACTACGTAATTTAGATTACCGTATTTACTCGAAAATAAGACCCCATCGATTATAAGACCCCCCCTATATTTTGAAGCGAATTTTTAAAAAAAGCTTTTGTATGCGAATATTGGACCCCTAAAAATATAAGGAATATAAGATATTGAACATTTTTCAGTTTTATTTTGTTAACAAATTCCGTTAGTTATGTTCATGGAAAAAATCTACCCTTTATCTCTTCGCGGAAACAATGCCTTTGTGAAAGCAGTTTACCTGAATTCCAGGAAAACTTCTAAAATTGTAGGCAGTTCATTCAAAAATGGTCAGATGTCACTCCAATAGATAATAAGATTTTGCACACTTACTGGAAAGATTAAGGTGCTACTATTGTTAACAATTAGGGAGGTACTTAAGAGATTACAATTCTTCTGTCGGTACTATGAAAGGCTTAAATGAATTTCTTAGAAATGTTTTTGCCATCACTGGGTTTTTTTCACTAATCGACCCCGTCAGTTGTCAAGCTTAATTTGTAAAACCATTGTTATAAAAAATATATTATAAAGGTTAATAACGATGTTACAGAGGGTGATGACGACAACGGCGATTCTGACTAGGTGCTAAGCTAACAATAATTCTATATGATTTCATAATTTTCGTAATTACTGTAGTTGTTGCAGTCAATAAACTTTGCTTATCGCGGGTTTCACAATGGCGGCATAGGTTTACGTGCATCAATATCGGCTAAAATGCAGACAACCGGGCGAGATGTTATATTATTAAACAACAGAACGCTATTTTAGATGTTATTGTATTGTAATGCAATTTTTGTTATAAATACTGTAAACATTACTCAGTTACACTCATTGTTTTCACATTTTATTGAATATCTTTTTATACTCGATTATAAGACCCGACTCGAATATAAGACCCTCCCACATTTTAGAGCGAAAATCTAAGAAAAAAAGGGGGTCTTATTTTCGAGTAAATACAGTATTCCATTTAGAATTCTAATGCCTTCTAAGGAAAAATATTCTGTATTTGTAAGTTCATATTTAAGATGTTTTTTTTGGCACAGGAAGGCAAATGATATTTTTTTGTACATGATCCAGAAAAAACTTATTTGTACTTTTTCAATAAATCTTTGTTTCAGCATATATTCTTTTACCTTAATGTACCTATATAACGTTCAATCCCATAATAAAATAGAATTGAGAAAAGATCACAATGAGAAAATAGAAATCTTTGAAAAAATAATATTGAACATAAAATTACATACTACATTCAATGTTCTGTTTTATTTCGGTGATTACAACACACAAGTTTTTGTATATTTTTCAAGAGCCTGTGTACTAATTTTATTTTTATTAAATTGAATTTTGTTTTTTTGATGCTTTCGAAAATTATACTATAGTAAAAATGTATTAGCTATTAAAAATATGATATTAATTGAATATTCATAGTAATAGTCATAGGTAATAAAGGTCTAAAACTAATCAGGGATAAATGTCTAAAAAATATCAGTCTTAGACGTTTAAAAAGGAAGTACAAAATTTGTTTTTTATATGTCTTCAGAATTATTTAGAAAATGCATCATATTAAGATACTAAAAATACGTGATGATTAGACATCTATTTTATCATCATGGTAAGATGCTAAGAATACGTCCAAAGTCGACATCTAGATACAATCCCATAAAATCCGTCATTTTTTAATAAAAAAATAGACACATTTTAGAAGTGAAGAAAATATGCTTTTTTGGACATCTATAAACATACATTCTATATACGTTCAAAGACGATAAAGAAAATACGTCAATCTCGCGAACATTTAGATGTCGTAAAAACATCTTAGATTCTATTGATTTTAACCATCTTTAGATGATCTTTCTGACATCTTTTATATGTTTTTTAGAGATCAGCGTGTTCTTCGGGTAGCTTCGAAAATAAATTTGAAGATTGCAACAAAATTTGAAGATTTTAAACTTTGGTTCATAAATTTGAAGCAAGTGTTTTGTTTAAATTGTTTTGACTTTTATTGTATTGAGAAACTAAAATTAGTTAGTAATAATTAAAGAATTAGAGTTCATAAACAAAAGAAAATTAATACCATAAAATTCTAGGTTAGTACGTTTAATCTAGCATAAGGTAGAACTTAACTATAATTTTGTTTAAAGTAAAATAATTGGCAACATGTTAAACAATCTAGATTAACTTTAGTAATACTAAAGGGAATAAAATGGATTTGTTTAATTTTCATTTATTTTTGAAACAACTGGAAAAAAATTAGGTAAATTAAGTTTGACGTTTGTAATATTATTTGGTGCAAAACATTTTTTGATTGTTTTTGTACGACGTAAATATTTGCTTGAAAAATTATATTTGCAATAATATTCTCATATCGCCAACAGTATATAAATAAACCTTTCTAATTGTAATTTATTTCCTTGATTTTATATGTGCAGTAAAGGTGTGGGAATTATTGTTGAATGGTTTTGTATTTAGTATGTTGTTTCGTTTATATGTTAGTAAAGTTTGCCTTGGAGGTTTCCTAGGTCGAAGTCGACCGTTTGGAATTGTGCTATTCATTTCTATTTTCTGTTAGATGTTTGTGGTCAGTTGGTCGCGGCGAGTTGCACCTAAGCCACACTACGGTATATTTTAGTACAGATTAAAAGTCCTTCTGTTATATTGTGGTAATAAAAACTATTGTACACTATGCCAGAATATTTTATTATTTTCTTATAAGGGAGTTGTATATCTTCCTACAAAGATATTAATTCCTAACTTATTCAAACGCAAACAGAACAGGAATGGATGATCGGCATGGAAAATCTTGGGCTTCTCTTCCTCTTCTAGTACTGCTCTATCTACTGAGATTACTGTAAAAACAAGAAAACAACAAGTTTAGTGCCTTAGGAATAATCACGTGACAACAAGCACAGCTTTGTTTAGATTTTAATTCTGGTAAAAAAATAAAAAATCTATATATTATGTAAGTTTTTAAACTTACCTGCAGTTGCAGCTGCAGCTACTGTTCCACTTTCTGTCACCTCGATGAAAGCTTTTTGCACTACTTCAGAAATTTTTAATTCTTCTTTTTTAGCGCCAACACCACTAAAGTCTGCATCATCTTCAAACGCACTTACAACTCCCATCTGCAAAATAAATGTTGAGAAAATCAGAACAAAAAAGCAACCAAACAATAACAAGTACTTACTGCTTGTAAAATAGGTTTAAGTTGGATCTCGGTCTCAATTTTGAATTTTGGAAGCAGTACTTCAACTTTCTCATTAGTAAATTCTCGAGGACTCAAAATTTCATCGAGTTTTTCTTCAACAGCAGCCAAGCTTTCTGCATCATGAGGCAAAACGACATGCATAGAAATATCACCTCCAACATAATCCATTTTTAAAACTTTCATTTCCGAATTTTCAAAATATCCAAAATAATTAGTTTGAGCCATCATATTGGTTTGAATAGCAGTTTTAAAGGATTTATTCAAATAGAAAGGCCATTTATAAGTATTGTGTTCATTGAATTCTGTTTCCCATTTTCCTTGAAAGTATATAGCATTCACAAGTACCATACGGGTTGTTGCGTCTAGCAAACGTGGATCTATTAAATTTTTAATTTTGTCATGAGTTTTATCTTCAACCCAACGATTGATTTCATCAGCAGCTTCTTGATTCTTCGCGAAATCAATGGTTTGTACTTCAGCATCAAAAACATTAACAGCAACGTCCTTGAATTGTTCACTGATTTGAAATCCATTTATTTCTGTGACGTAGACTTTATTTGCACTGTTGAGATTATAGTTATCGCTGCTTTGTAAATGAGGCGATAAAGTCTGAAAGATTTCTTTTACCTTTTCTGGAGTTTCTGGAAGACGTAACGCTGTTGAAAGTTCTTTCGCTGTTTGACCTCGAGCACCAGCGGTTGAAAGAGCAAGAATTATATCTGCCGAAAGAGGGCATACTATAAGGTTCCCTTTGCTTGTCTTAAGTAATTCCTGCAATTGAAATATTTCGGTGTTAGAAAATACGGTTGGTTGGGCCAAGAAGTCAAAAAGTTGCTTACCTTATATACATCGGCCGTAAATGAGTTATAACCTGTTGAATATTTTTTGAGATCTTGAGAATGTTCTGCCATGGATAGACAGAATAACACAAAAGTTAGTAGTAGAAACTTCATTGTTCTAGAAAAATGCATTTCATTACCGGAGATAACAAAGCAAAGATTTCAATAAAAAAGAATTTTAAGAATTTAAAAAAGCCGTTACCAAGGCACTATTTTTTTTTTGTTCAACCGTTAAGCCGTAGAGATCGAGATTATACCACCTAATTATAAACAAATTACATCATATTCTTTCTATATAAGAAGATAAAAAAATCATTAGAGTTTTTCTTCTTATGGCTGTCACCTTCAGGTTGTTGTTGACTACTGGTTCACAAACGACAAATATAAATTGTTATGATTTTTGCGGTAAAGAAAGTTAACAAGATGTATTCTATAAATTATTTGCCTCAATTGAATAATACTAAAAAAAGGTATGGCAATGGAAACAGAGATCAAACACGGAAAAACAAAAACGTTTAAGGTCCTTACAAATGATTTACACGAATAATAGAGTACTTACATGTTTTATCTAATAAAATTTTACTGTAACTATACAACAACAAACTATAACTCACCTCTTTATTGTTTATACTAATTTTAGGAGTTACTTACTTTAACTTATATACTATGCAATCATACACATATGTTATTCTAGATGATAAGATGTTAATTAAAGACAAATCTATTTGTGTTTGTAGTAAAAGTTCTGAAAAACTGATTTCATCACCTTAGCCCACAATGATTATTTTGTTATTGAGATTTCTGGCAAGAATAATTGTTGATAAAAGAAATCTGAGTAGGTCATTTATTTTTTCCTGTAATGGAGCAACATAGTACTGATTAACTAATAAAATTTTAATAGAAAGTGACCAAAGTCTAGAGAAAGGACATGTACACATTTGTCATAACTTTATAAATTTGTTTTAACTTAATCTCTATTTGTATAATCCAATAAATCGTTATCATTTTCTAATTATTATTAGATTTTATCGAATGTTGGTACATATTAACGTAATTTCAGATTCACTGAATAGAATCAGAATCAGAACTAGTGTATTGAAATTTTTGTATAATTACTAACCAAAGTTTTCAAATTTTGTATTATTGGATAAAATAGAGTGGTTCCAAAATGAGTGAGGACCATTTGAATTTTGCGCCGTAGGTTTTAGTGTATTTCACGTAGTTAGTGTAGCACTATTAAAATGTGTTGCGTCAAATTACAGCGTCAACTCGTCACTTTCTCGTTTACATTGTGGCGCTTTGACACGTTGTTCCGGGTTTTCAAAATGATATTAATTGATAATTAATAATTTTTAATGTAAATACTTTTGTAATATACATATGCCTCTCATTCGTATTCGTGTTCGTGTAACCAACGTAACAATAATTTAACGTGGCGGTAGATTCAAACCGTCCTCAAACATTTTGGATCACACTTTATGTTTTATTAGAAATATTTTACTAATTTTCCTTCAAATAATTCATTGGAACGAATTTGTTAGCTGCACTTGAGAATCTTAACACTATTTATCATTTCAAATAAACAAATTAAATCAGCTTTTAGTGTCTTGTTTTCTGAAATCTCCCTCTTATTATTAACAAAGTAATAGTTCTAATGTTTTTTCACATGTAGTGAAAAAACCTTTTTTTATCTACCTTGTGTTGATTTATCAGTAAATTTCTCGCCTGCTCAAGCAATGCTCAATGCTCAAAGCAAACACTGGTTTAATCTGGAAATGTACTGAATGCATCAACAGCACGCTTACAAATACTGCTGCTAAGAAAATTATTGATTTAATTGGTCAAAATTATGCTTGTACTACGTTAGGTACCACTGTATCTACGTATGCCGTGAAAGCTGCAGCTAATTCTTCTAAAATAAGTGTGAGTATTAAACCAAAAAGTATGTTTCAAGATCAGGGCTGTTACTAAACTCAATATTTTGAAAATGTGGATCCTGTAGAAGCTAACATCAATATAAACAACAATTTAAATCTTGCTGGCAAAAATGAAGCAGATAAGTTTACAACGGTCGCTCAACAAGGTTTATCTGTGTAACAATTAAAAATTATATTAATCCAAATTAAATGCATAAAAATCATTCAAACACATTATCAATAAAAGTGAAACAAATCCTTAAAACACATTATGATCAAATAACGATACTTACTTTAAATCTTATTGCTCCGGTTGAGATCTCCCGTTAATCAAATTATAACTCAGGTTGGTAGGTACTGGTTTCTTAAGCTTTTAAATTGCAAGAGGAATTAGGAAATATTAGTCAATAAAAGAATATGGGCGCCACTTACTTTATTAATCCTTATTTACCAAATGACTTGTAGCAGAAGTCCTTTATTTTTAAAACCACTACTTCACTGCCAAAATTATGTGTGAAATCAAGTTTATTTGACCGGAAATGTACTTTAAATGCGGTACGAAAAACAAGATTTCTATATATTCATACAAAAGTTAACAATCCCCCCATTTTCGTAAATTAAATGAATTAAACAAAATGCTCTGTTGGACAAATTATCGCAGACTGACTAACGGGATGCAAGCTTTTGTCGTTTTTTTGGGAGGGAACAATTTTAAAATGCGCCTATCAAGAATAAAATGACATTATTATTGTCGAATTAAAGAAGTCACTAGGAACTTGTTTTTAAAGGGTGTTGACGCACGTTCAGAGATCGTAAAAACTTCCTAAAAGCAATAAATTTGTTTTATCATGCGGGTTAGAATATCATAAAATACTCAGTTTTCTTATCGTAATGTTTTTATAAACAAATCTTAGCTGTTTTCCTAACTAAAGCACAAAATATTCTAAATTAACAAGAAAATATTTGAGTTTCCCCAGTCTAATAAATTAGCATGAATAGCTTTTGTACATGCTTTTAAACTAAAAAGAAGTTCAATACCTTTATTGCTTGATGATATTTATTTCCATGAAATCTCGCCTACCACCTGACTCTTGGCCGTAAGAAATGATATGAATGCTATATTAAACTCGAACTGTATACATCTCACGAGAATTGCTTTTAGCCAAGACGAAATACTTGTAGTTTGCACAAGAGGGTATTCAGAAGTATTACTGTAAAGCGAAGGAATATATTTCAAGACGTTACAGCTGATGATTAAAGGGTGAAAGTTATAAAGCAAAAGTTATTTGTTTAAACAAAACGCCGATATAAACTGATCAAACCTGGCCCCACTACAGCGAATACAAACATATTTTAAGCTATATTTCAAGTCGCTTACATTACTTACAAAAAAAAGAAAACACTGAAGCCAGCCGTATCCTAGTAGCTTACGACTGTGTTGCATATGATGCCATATACAAGAGATGTTTTCGATGCAAACGAAATCATCAGTCATGCGAAAAAAAAAACTATCCGAGAATATAATCACTAGCTTCTTATTTTCCCGTTAATAAAGAAACTGGTACACAAAACACAGCTCTTTGACAGATTTCCAAAACTGTTATCCAATATCGATATATCGGCTGACGGATTTATTTTATAGAAATCCTTTCTTGGTTATAATGTATTGCAATCCAATAAATTGAGCAGAAAAATGATAATAAAATATTTTGGTTTACTAGCAGGAAGCGACCACATATTGATAAGGAAAATATGTTCTAAATCATTACAGCTACCCCCCATTGCGAGGTTTCTAGTTATATCAGTTACATCCTGTATGACATTCAAGGGTAGCTTAATTTTTGGTATATTTCTCCTATTTCTCATCGGATCTCAAAATTTTATAAAAGCTTTCCACAGTTCTCTTAGAACGCTACCCAGGACTCAGAATTGTAAAATTAAAAGAAATAATTACAACCCATAGTATACCGACATGAGATTCAAAATAGTACCTTCATTTCATAAAAAAAAAGTTGTTATAGAACACTTATACCGCTACCCAGAACTTTAATCAGAACACTCTAGTTAATTAACAAAATTTCTCGTCGGATCGCAGAATACGCTGTTACAAGAACAAACACCCAGAAAAATATAATTACGCAAAACACCTTTTGAAACAGAACCACATTTTACACTTTTGTAACAACAAATACAAATTGATCATTTTAGAAGCTTTTGAAATATACAAACACAAACGGATCATACTTTTGATGAATCAAGAAATTGAGCAACAACTGAGAAGTGTTAGACACTTAATCTTTTATTATGTATTCTATCTACTGTCCGTCTCACGTTGGGACTACAGTAAAGGCAAGATAGCCAATGTATTTTTTATGGAAGTTTGTGCTTCGTTGTTGCCACCTATTTCACTGTATGAATCTATAGAAATGTGTATTAAGATTCCAGAAGTTCAAAACCTTTGAAAACAGTAACCGAAAAAGTGTAATCGTAACCATACAAAAGAAGCATTTAAAAGAAAGTGTTATTGTTCGGTCCTAACCTAAACAATATCGTTGTATATTAAGACATTTTAGACTATTTATGTTTCCGGTATTTTTTGTAACTAGATAGTTAGATTTTAAGTTTAAGCGATGGCGACGTAACAAAACACCAAACCTTTTGCCGGGGTGTGACCGGTCATTAGGGGCATATCAGCTCTCTTTGACCTAGTCCCCTGCTAACGTATGTTTTGATTTTGATGTAAGCCGACTTCACACTTGCACATCGGCAGTGTTTTTAAGGTTTTGTTAGTAGCATTTGTAATACATTTCCCTTGTGAACAAAGTCACGCGGGATCGTGCGTTGACAATATATTATTATCATAATCATCGTTATCATTTTTATCGTAACCATTTTATTAACTGTAAAGTCGTAAATTGTATATAGTGAATCTTTCTGCGAATCAATAAACTCTTGTTTGTAATGTATATAATTAGTGTAAAATAAATAAGTTTAGTGTATTTGTGTTTACGTTTTGTACCAATCAAACCTACTACCGAAAAAATCATCATCGTTTTGGGATACGACTCCTACATGGTCCTTCGAACCCGACGTGAACCAGCGATTTAATTCACCGATCTCTACATAATCCTTCCATCCTGACGTGAACCAGCGGTTTAGGGATGGATGTTTAAATGGTATTTATGTATTCACACTATATAATCGTCTTAACGAGGAATAAACGTAAGTCTGTTCCATTTTCCATCATCATTTTTTACATTTCATGCTTGTTTGTGGATTGATTTCACTTGGGCGTGGAATCTTTTCAAAAACTATTTTTCATTGTGAAAGGATAAACCTATCCACATCGTTATTTATTCGTATATATTTATAGTAAACTTTCAATCCTAGTTGTAACTATCGGATTTGACCGAAATTAATTGTTCATTTATCAACTCCAATCAGTTTTCTAGCAAGATGACCGATTCAAGCGAAAAATTAAAATTAGCTCGTGTTCAACGTGGTCATATTAAAGCGTCAATAACAAAGTTTGCAACATTTCTCACGCAATATTCGGAAACGCAAATCTTTCAACTTGAAGCGCGCCTAGAGAAGTTAAAACCGTTGTTAGACGATTTTCATAAAATACAGGAGCAAATCGAAATGCTTGATGAAAATGAAACGACAAAGGAATTAGACGCGTTCGAGGAAGAGTACTACCGTATTATTGGAGAAGCCAAAGAGCATATAAATAATGTGCAACAAAAAACGCAATCAACAAGTGAAAATTCGAATGCAGGTAATAATTGTTCAAATCACAGTGTATCAACGCCTTTAAATTTAGCCTTTAAACATCAATCCAATGTTAGATTTCCTACATTGAAACTCCCTAAATTTTATGGTGATTATGATAAATGGGGGCAGTTTCGCGACTTATTTTCCTCGTTAGTTCATAATGATGATCAGCTAGAAAATATCAAAAAATTTTATTATCTTCTAAGCTGCCTCAAGGGCGAAGCAGCTAAGGTGTTACAGGCAATTGAAGTTACAAACGATAATTACAACACTGCATGGGATTTGTTAAAATCGCGATATGAAAATAACCAAATTATTATAAAAAATCATGTAAGAGCGTTGGTTGATTTGTCGAACGTTGCTAAGGAATCATATATTTCTTTAAGAACTTTTACGGATGATGTGCAAAAGCACGTACGCTCTCTCAGAGTGTTAAAGGAGCCAGTCGATGCCTGGGATACCATGCTTATATTTTTAATTACATGTAAATTGGACCAAACCTCTGACATGGAATGGGAACAATTTACACTAACGAAAAAATTTGCACCTCCGAAATACACCGATTTAATTTCATTTTTAACGGAACGATGTCAGCTTTTAGAAGCTATTGATCACAAAGGCTCACATTTTACGAAAAACGCGGATAAAAATCATCGTGAAATCTCCAAGTATGGAAATAAGAAATTTAACAATAAATCACTATCGAATGTTGTGACCCGAAATTCCAACTTAATTTTGTGTTCCTATTGTAAAGAAACGCATCCCGTATACGTATGTAACAAATTAAAGGCGCTTCCAATAGCATCCCGCTTATCAGAAATTAGAGCTCTTAAATTATGTACAAACTGTCTACGGGCAAACCATACTCTCGAACAATGTACCGCTCAGGGTAGTAAAAAATGCTCTCAAAAGCATAATAGGTTGTTGCACCTTGACGGAAATTGTAGTAACGACACAAATCTAAACACGCCTCATGTTTCAGAATTAAACAATATTTCACAAACATCGGGATTTGTCAGTGGTCACAGCTTTAATCGCGAATCACAGCTATCAACAGCTTCAGTTCTTATCATGGATGCGCTAGGGCAGTGGTGTCGATGCAGGGCTTTAGTTGACAACGGCTCTATGCCGAATTTTATATCTCGTGATCTCTTACGAAGATTAAAATTATCAGCCGAGAAAATTAATGTTCCGATTATAGGGGTTGGTAAGGCATCAACGAATATTTCTAATGAAATTGAAACGAAAATTAAATCAATGCATACTGATTTTACAGCAAACTTATCGTTCTTTGTGATCGACAACATAACCGAAAATCTACCTTTAGTTTCATTTAGTATAGCGAAATTAAACATACCAGAGAATGTTGTATTAGCGGATCCACACTTTAATGAATCGAAACAAATCGATATTCTTATTGGTGCTGGCATATTTTATGATTTACTTACCGTAGGTAGCATAAGATTAGGTCCCGGTATGCCTACGCTTCAGGCAACTGTACTTGGCTGGTTAATATCGGGTCCCATGGAATCGTCTTTAGAATCACCGAAGAGTATGGCGTGTAATTTAGCAGTAAACGACACATCACGCATAGAAAATCAACTAGAAAAATTGTGTGAGGAAGAATTTGCCAATACAGTTCGTCGCGATGCTTCGGGGCGTTTCACAGTCTCCTTGCCAATTCGTGCAAATTCAGTAAACGCCATGAAGCGCTTGTACTCGATCGAAACCAAATTTAGGAGAAATCCGGAATTTAAACAACAATATGTTGATTTTATGAATGAATATGAATCATTAGGTCACATGACCAAAATCCCAGAAGACGAATTAGGTGGTCTTTCGTTAAAAATCTTTTTATCTACCCCATCACGGAGTAATAAATGAATTGAGTCTCACAGCAAAACTACGCGTTGTGTTTGACGGTTCGTGCAAATCGACAAGCGGAACTTCATTGAACGACATACTCAAAATTGGTCCAACAATACAAGACGAATTATTTTCCATCTTAATTCGGTTTCGACAGCACAACTTGGTATTAACTGCTGACATAGAGAAAATGTATCGTCAGATCAACATTACCGAACATCAGCGCGACCTACAGCGGATAGCATGGCGTGAAGACGAAACTGATAAAATAAAGCATTTTCGTCTAAAAACTGTTACATACGGCACATCATCCGCTTCTTATTTAGCAATCAGAAGTCTCTACCAGGTAGCATTAGAGCAACGTGACAATTTTCCGAAAGCGGGTGATGCCATACTAGATGATTTCTATGTTGATGACCTGTTAAGCGGTAGCGATACGATCGAAAATGGTATTCAACTTAAAAACGATTTGTCATTTCTATTAGAACAATATGGCTTCAAACTTAGAAAATGGGTTTCAAATAACGCGCAAATTTTAGAAAAATCGCAAGTAGCTAACGAAGATCGGTATTTAATAGCGGAGGATGAAACTAAATGCACTTTAATGTGTTTAATGTGGAAGGCGAAGTCAGACATACTCACTTACAACATTGACGAATCGAAACTATCTTCTAATAAAACAACGAAACGTACAATACTATCATCTATATCTAAAATATTCGATCCGTTAGGTCTCATTTCTCCAGTAACCATACGAGCGAAAATAATGCTTCAGAAATTGTGGCAACATCGGTTAGGTTGGGATGAGAGCCTCCCATCCGACTTAATCAAACTATGGCTCCAATATAAAGAGCAGCTGCCCGACATCAACAGTATCCAACAATATCGCCAGGTGGTCTTGCCTAACTTTAAAGACGCAGGGCTCCACTGTTTCTGCGATGCATCAACTAACGCTTATGGTGCTTTCATTTATCTTAAATCAACAAATGTAGATGGCGATACTGTTGTTAGGTTGCTTTGTTCTAAGACCCGTGTTGCGCCACTTAAAGTAATTACGTTACCCAGACTTGAATTATCGGGAGCTGTTCTACTGGTTCAGTTATACCAGAAAGTAGTAAACTCTATGAAAGTCAAAATTGAAAAGGTATTGTTTTGGACAGACAGCACCATTGTGTTATCGTGGATAGCAGCTCCACCCTCAAACTGGAAAATATTTGTCGCGAATCGGGTATCGGAAATTCAAGGTCAGACTAAAATTGAACAATGGCGCCACATTCCTACAAAAGACAACCCCGCCGATATATTGACGCGAGGAATGGACCCGAAAAGTCTATCAAACTGCAGTCTATGGTGAACTGGCCCACAATGGCTTATATTCGAATGGCAACATTGGCCTAATCGTAAGGAACTAATCGAAAACGTACCGGAAAACGTAAGGCAAAGGTGGCTCTTCATGTCACTAACGTCGGTTTCGATATTTTTAATAGGTTTTCAACGTTATATCATCTACTGCGAGTCGTAGCCTTATGTTTTCGATTCTGTCAAAATATCACAACTCCAAACGAACGAATTACGGGACAAATAACAGTAACGGAAAGCAATAAAGCGATGACTGCCTTAATTAAACGTGCGTAGTCAGACTCTTTCGCAGCTGAGGTAAATGCCTTAAGTAATTCTAAGACGCTGAGTAGAAAATCGAAATTATTACCGTTAAGCCCATTTATGGACTCAAATCAAGTAATACGTGTTGGTGGGCGTCTAAGTACAGCTGATTTGCCGTTCGACAAAAAGTTCCCAATAGTACTACATCCGAAACATCCTCTAACGCAACTTATTATATTAAACGAACAAAATCGTCAGCTACACGCCGGTGCCAACACGTTACTCGCATCGATAAGAGAATGTTATTGGCCTCTTAACGGCAGGAATACAGTTCGCAGCGTTCTGAGAAAATGCCTAACCTGCTTTAGAGCAAATCCGGTTAACATTGTACGTAAAATAGGAGACCTTCCTGCTGATCGTGTAACTCCAAATCGGCCTTTTTTCATAACAGGCATCGACTTTGCTGGTCCATTTAATATTAAGGATGGCAAATTAATAAATAGGGCCATAATGAAGGCTTATTTATGCGTATTCATCTGCTTTACAACGAAAGCTGTACATTTAGAGCCCGTCAGTTATCTTAACAGCGTGGCCTTTCTCAACGCTTTAAAACGTTTGACGAGTTGAAACGTTTAGTCACTATTTTTCAAAAGTCAGTTAACGATGATAGCTAGGCACAATTTTTCTTAATGCACAATATTGAGTGGCATTTTATACCTCCCCATTCTCCACACCATGGTGGGCTATGGGAGGCTGCGGTGAAACGAGCTAAATATCATATAACTAGAACAATCGGTACTAGTAGTTCTCATTTAACCTATGAAGAACTGTCCACTCTGTGTGCTCAAGTGGAAGCGATCCTAAACTCGCGTCCACTAACACCGTTATCCGGGGATCCTAATGACCTTAGAGTATTAACACCTGGTCATTTTCTGATTGCCGATTCCTTAACTTCAATTTCTCACGCAGACTTACGTCACCTGCCGTCTAATCGTCTTACCCAAAATGAACGACTTCAACAAACTATACAAGGGTTTTGGCAGAGGTGGTCACGAGAATACTTGTCGCAGATACAACACCGCAGCAAGTGGCACCAGGGCCAGACGGATCGATTGGAAATAGGTTCTATGGTGATCCTCATCAACGAAAATACTCCACCTTTAAACTGGAAATTAAGTCGAGTAACTGAACTTCATCCAGTTATAGATGGTCTGGTGCGCGTAGTTAGTGTTAGAACTTCAACCGGAGTGACAAAACGTGCGGTAAAAAAATTGTGTTTGCTTCCATTAGACAGTTAAGCTAAGTTAGACAGTTTAGTTAAGTTAGTTAAGCGTAATCTAAGTTAGTTATGTGAAGTGTTGTGTTGAAAGACTCAATCCTTTCAAGGTCGGCGGCAGGTTCGGTCCTAACCTAAACAATATCGTTGTATATTAAGACATTTTAGACTATGTTTCCGGTATTTTTTGTAACTAGATAGTTAGATTTTAAGTTTAAGCGATGGCGACGTAACAAAACACCAAACCTTTTGCCGGGATGTGACCGGTCATTAAGGGCATATCGGCTCTCTTTGACCTAGTCCCTTGCTAACGTATGTTTTGATTTGGATGTAAGCCGACTTCACACTTGCACATCGGCAGTGTTTTTAAGGTTTTGTTAGTAGCATTTGGGAAAGGACTAAAGCGGGTCGAAATACATTTCCCTTGTAAACAACGTCACGCGGGATCGTGCGTTGACAATATATTATTATCATAATCATCGTTATCATTTTTATCGTAACGTAACCATTTTATTAACTGTAAAGTCGTAAATTGTATATAGTGAATCTTTCTGCGAATCAATAAACTCTTGTTTGTAATGTATATAATTAGTGTAAAATAAATAAGTTTAGTGTATTTGTGTTTACGTTTCGTACCAATCAAACCTACTACCGAAAAAATCATCATCGTTTTTGGATATGACTCCTACACTTAATAACATGTATTTGTTATTTCATTAAAGATTACTTGGGATTTTTACATCGTACATGTATCTAAATTTCCGATATTTTATTATACTTTTTTGTTTAATTCTTTCGTCTTCAAATTCTTTCAACATAAAAATAACGGCTGGTGGGCTTCTGTATGATTTTACTAATCTTTTAATTCACAGGTAAATACAGGTAAATTGGTAAAGTTTACATGTCATACGGAATACATATCATAAGATACACAATTATCGTATCAGGTAGTCCTAAATGATAATCGCTATTTCTTGGGTATCAGCGGATTAATCAGCTTCATGTTGTCTGTTGTTATATACACAGGTCCTGTGGGAGTTTGCGTTTTAATCTTCTGTGTAGATTCTTGCGTCCTAGTCTGTAGTGGACAGCGCCTTCACAGCTATTGATATTGGATTGGAACTTTTTGATGATTTTTCTCAAATATTCCTCTATAGTTGGAATTTTTAGCTCGTGATGTAATTGGGTGTTTCGTATGTACCAGGGGGCATCAACTGGTATCCTTAGGATTTTGTTCTGTAGTATTTGTATTCTGTTGATGTTGGATTTAGAGGCATTGCTCCATACAGCACAAGCGTATGTTGCTAACGGTCGAATTAGAGATTTATATGAAAGTAGAGAGCATTCGGTTTTAATTATTGTTAACATTGTCGTGTTGTTTGTTGTAACTATTCGTTTTGTAGTATTACATAACGCACATAGTACATTATACATAAGTATGGTGGATATTGGGGTGTGTACTAATGGGTTGTGTACTAAAGGTTGGTGAAAAACAGATTTTGTCAAATTTGATAAAATATCGTCTTACTGAGACCCGGCAGTCATTATCAGTAATTATTCGACAAGTTTCTAACAGGTATTAGCGAAAAAAAAAGTATTTTACCAGATGGAATAAAATCTCCAAGAAAAAGAACGAAGAATAAAAATACTTCAAAATCGCTCAATATAACCTACTGTGATGGAATTAGGAGTGAAATTAGAAGAAAGGTGCACGAGTTTTTTTCGCAAAATATACCACCAACGATGAATAATATTGTAGCAGCTGTAAATGACGATGAAAACTTGCCCAACTTTAGTAGAAGTACGTTGAATAGATTATTACGTGATATGAATTTTCAGTATGTTAAGAGAGGACGACGATCTTAATTAATTGAAAGAGAAGAGATAATTGCATGGCGTCATCGTTATTTAAGACAAATTAGAAAATATAGAAAAGATAATTACAATATTGATGAATCTTGGGTCAATCTTGGCCACAGCGTCAAAGCTCAATGGGTGGATATGTCAATTAAATCATATCGGGGCAGTAGGTATTCCGGCACTTGAGCTGACCCCCTCCCTTTTTATGCAAATGACCCGCGATCTAATTAATATTCAAATGAGGCGTGGTCTAATTAAATGCGCGAATTAAATTAATTGATCTAATTAAATTAATTCACGGTATCATTTACATATCTCCTCTCTCATTTACATATATGATTTCTCATAAGCATGCGCGAATTAAATTAATTCACGGTATCATTTACATATCTCCTCTCTCATTTACATATATGATTTCTCATATGCATGCGCGAATTAAATTAATTCACGGTATCATTTACATATCTCCTCTCTCATTTACATATATGATTTCTCATATGCATGCTCGAATTAAATTAATTCACGGTATCATTAGCGTATCTCATCTCTCATTTACATAACTGATATCTCATTCTGTACATCTCATTTTTATATATTATTTGTCATCTCTCATCTCTCTCTCATAAATTTATTTTAAAATAAATCAGTCCTATTTGATATTTAAATATGGATGTATAGGTCGTCATGTAATTCTGCGAAAACAATTTAACATGTAGAAACGTAATAATAAAAATTTATTTCAACTATTCAAAGTAACTCTAAAAGCTACTGTCAATTACCTGTCGGATTATCTCTGTTGCATTTCGACCTGTTTAAATATACGTCATAAACATTTAAAATACGGTTTACAAGTAAAGCAAATTCTAATTTGAAAGAAAACAATTAGGGTCGTTATGATTTCATAAAATTTTATTTAAATGAAACTTTTAAGAATATAGAATACTATAGAGCATTATTTTTAAAATTCAAAAAACATTATCTATAGCTAAAACTGGTTAAGAAGTTACTTTCAAACTAAATGTTTTTACATGAAAATACGTACAAACGAATTAGCCATGTTTTCGACATTCTTTAAAACTGCTTTCAACCATAAATAAACAAACGTTCTTACGAATGACTGAAAGGAATTTAGATTTTCTAAATAATTTGTTAAGAGATCATCATCTTAAAAGCGGCATAAATTATTGTTTTAAATGACAATTACTCACCCTTGTGTTAATCCGTATAAGTTAGATGTGTAGAAAATTTGAATACGGGTTAAGTACACTATCTATTTAGCTGATTCAATACAAATTTCGTTATTTTTAAAATTCCTAACAAATGTTCAGGGTTCTTTATCTGTTTTAGAATATTCAAAGACAATATATGTATAAATTATCGTGAGACTCCTGCTCTATATAAAACGTCACATATAAAATTAGAGATTATCTCTATTGCATTATTATTATCTTAGCATCTTTTCATTTACAATTATCTAGTAAAAATGTAATGTTTCATACGACAGGCAAAGGAATTTAGTGAGTTAGTCATAAAGAAACTTCAGGAGGAATCAGTCACTTGTTTTGTCAGTGTAGACAGATTTGATGTACGCTTCATTAACTTTTTAACTAAGAAATATTACTCATCCTTTGTGTTATTCTGCATGAGCTAATCGTAAAGAAACTTAGAAGAAATATAGTCACTTGTTTAGTATTTCTGCTTTCAAATGAATCATATAGAATTGATGTACGCTTCATTAACTTTTTAAAACAATAATTGTTACTTAAGACAAAGTGTTTTTATATAACAGATTTCTTTGTGTTATTTTAAACGTTGTTCGTCGAGCAGTGAGTCAGTCACGTGGTTACTTAAATGAGTATAAAGCTTAGAAATTTTTATATCTCAAAATATATGAGAGAAATGTTATATAAGTCAATACAGCCCTATAACTATCATTTATTGAGCTATACAAAGAGATTTATATCTACGCTAAACTAAAGATTAATAGAAGTATTGCATTCCTGATATCATAAGATAACGATAAAATACATGATTATTCTTAGACTAAGGTCTAATTGAGGTAGTCAAATTGTAGGTAATCGAATTGTAGGTACATATCATGATGTGATATCATACAATTATATTCTAGTAAGAATTGTAATAAAGTCACTGATATAAATAACAACATTCTTTATCACGATCATCTATCATTATCATAATCATCTAATGTCATGCAGAGTCAGCAGCTAGCTCCTAAGTTCGTATATGCGAGAATCGGTATTATATAACACACACATCAGTCTACATTCATTGCTCTAATATTGATAGGAACTTTCTAGAATCTATAAAGTTGTACTACATATATTCAACTAATTTGAATATACGATAACTGATACTCATTATACTTCTATGCACACAATCGAGGTATCAGTACACTCCAACCGCGTGATCAAGATTGTAGTATTCAAATCAAGCATCACTAAACGTATTCTTCATATATGAAATCATAAAATTCGAGTCTAACTACTGACGAGGTGAAAGAATAGGTGCAATCGGTTTATGCCCATACCAGGCTCCCTATGATTATTATAAATGTCTTAACAGAATAAAAAGGGTGAAATGAATATAACTTATAGGATTTAATCAAACTAGAAGAATATCGATATATCCTACGTTGAGAAAATAATTATACTATGTAAGCATCGATACGCTACATATGATTGCGAGCCTGAGTATAAGCATAAACCCTATACTACAGATTTGTATCCTTTTTTATTATATCTACTACAGACGAGGTGAATGAATAGGTACATTTAACATGCGTATGCTACACTTATCTAATTTTCTAGTTTTCTAGACGTAATGTAATTTTGAACAGATTTTAACCCTTTTCGTTATATCTACTACCCCTGTAAGCGATTTCTACATATACGTTCTTATTGTTTATACACCATATAGATATTCGTAGCATCTAAAGTAAACTCTTATTTAAACGCTATTTTACAATATATCATACATTTCAGCAACTCCGAAATATGAAGATATGTAATAATATACTATATACTTTTGTAGGATATTAACTCGTATAATTAATACTAATTTGTAATTATTTTCGATACCTTCGAAATATAAGTCTATAACATGTGTCATATGTTTTGTAATACGTCTTTATAACTTTGAAACTCTACGTGATTTCCTCTTACAATATCTATAGTTATGATTACCTTGAAGTCTTAACCTGGAGAAATAAAACAGATAAATATTTTACTTTTTATTGAAACTAGTTAACTTATATTCTAACATACATATTTGAAACTAGACAACTTATATTCTAACATACAAATATACAATAACAAAATAGAAAAGTATACTTGAGGGTAACATTTCGTATAACCATTATCTTTTATTCTATAATAGCTTCTTCTTTAAGCTCAGAAATAATTGAAATAATCTCATCCTAGTTTTCTAAACTACTGCTACCCCTCTGTTTTAAGGTATACAGTAGACGAAGCCTGTCGACAACTTGATTCCAATACGGCCCTACCCTATCATTATGTCGTACAATGTATACATTTAATATTATTATTAAAATTTTATAAATAAAACGATAAAACAAGTTTATAGTCTTTCATTTATTTTTATGTTAAAGATATATGGTAGCAAGATCTAAAATGCCTAGACATTCGAATTTTGAACAGATTGATAATATGTTTTCTCATTTAATCATAACTAGGGTCAAGTTGAATAACAAAATATAGTACATAAAAGTTAACAGGTTCAAATAGAAATTCATTTTGCTACTTTTATATGTGCTAAGTAAATTAATAAACAGATATTTTCAAAATTTTATACATTCTTGAGAGAACAGGGTATAATTTTAAAACACACTGTAGAAAACATATCAGCAGAGAAAGGGAATACATAAATACAGTATGTTTTGTATGATGAGGTGTCGTCAGTTTAAAAGAAATGAGTTTAATGTTGCACGTATTACATCAATTGTATCTGTACATAACACAGGTATACATCCCTCTTATTAGACTGTCACGAACGTATGTAGTATACTTCTAAATTTATGAATACCCTATACAAGTATTCTAACTAGACAATAAAGGTTTACTGAGATTATATACCTTATAATGTAGCAATAGAATTTTTCTAAATTTTATTCTTTAAGTTTCATTTAATAATTTTCTAGTGTCTAGACATAATGTAGTTTTGAACAAATGCTAGCCTTTTTCGTTATATCTACTACCTTGTAAACTGTTTCTAAATATGTGGTCTTATTGTTTATGCATCATATAGATATTCGTCGCCATACTTAAACGTTATTTTATAATATATCATACATTTTCAATAGCTTCGAAATACGCAGATATGTAATAATATACTATAAAGTACTAATATATATACTATAAAGTAATATACTATAAAGTAATATAGGATATACGTTACAGAGAAGTTTAATTTTCCATGCAACAAATGACCTATATATATTTTATGTACAATGTTGACATTAACATATTTAGCGCATACCTGTTGAACATAGCTGTACAAAGTAATATTTAAAAGGCTTAAAAGGTTTATATTTTAGAGATCGGATACAGTCGCATATATTCCTGTATATTACCTCTAAATTTTACTTTAACAATACATGCAGTCAGGTTTGGCGTAAATAACAATTAGGGATATCAAAGCCATACTAACTGAACGCTAACATAATATGCTCAAACTCAATTAATTAACCCTGGGGCTATACATCCTTAGGCTAGAAACAGTCTTGAAACAAAAAATGGCTGAGTCCACCCTGTTAGACAAGAAATCAGAGTATGGGCGTGATAAATAAAACATATAAAGTTATTTAGAACCATTTATTTAGTATACATAACATAATACAAGAATATAGATCATAAGTTGTTTTCTATGACGACTGTTGTAGTTCTACGGAGCTCTGAGTCGTCGTATGCCCTCGCAGAAATACTAATACGTATAAAGTCCGACGACTGACTCATTGGAACTGTACCGGTAGCCCTTTCCTTGTTCAACTCTTCGTTACTATCATAGTTGGTAAACGAGGAACCACATTCATCAACACCCAAATGCATGGCTGAAGTCCTATCTTCTTCTTCTTCTTCTTCTGTCTCAACGATATCAGTAGGTCCATTTGCTTCCTTTACCAGAGCTGTCTTTACAACATTTGCGTTATTATGTACGTTTTTTAAATGTCTTTTATAGCTGTCGATGCGTGAAAGATATTTGAAGCAATTAGAACACCGGACTTTGATTGATTCGTGAACGCTTTTCGTATGTCTTTTTAAGTTGTCAGAGCTTGAAAAAGTTTTGACACAGCTAGAACAGCAGATTCTGTTTGAATCGTGTATGGTTTTTACGTGTCTCT
Organism: Agrypnus murinus; assembly: GCA_929113105.1. NCBI lineage: Eukaryota > Metazoa > Arthropoda > Insecta > Coleoptera > Elateridae > Agrypnus > Agrypnus murinus. The sequence continues at coordinate 119,718,600 of OV816027.1, forward strand.
TGCAGGTGAATGGCCTCGCGAAAGACTTGAAGCAAACCGGACACTGTATTTTGCAATCCTGTCGACCAGAGCCATTCTTCTTCTTACGCTGCTCCATCTCGACTAATGAAGGAACAGGAACACTACCCGTCTATTTATACTGATCGACCAGAGCAATCGGTTGTTCTATCCTACGTTGAGAAAATAATTATACTATGTAAGCATAGATACGCTATATATGATTGCGAGCCTGAGTATAAGCATAAACCCTATACTACAGATTCTTATCCTTTTTTCATTATATCTACTACAGACGAGGTGAAGAATAGGTACATTTAACATGCGTATGCTACAATTATCTAATTTCTAGTTTTCTAGACGTAACGTAATTTTGAACAGATTTTAACCCTTTTCGTTATATCTACTACCCTTGTAAGCGATGTCTACATATACGTTCTTGTTGTTTATACACCATATAGATATTCGTAGCATCTAAAGTAAACTCTTATTTAAACGTTATTTTACAATATATCATACATTTTAGCAGCTCGTATGATTATCCGTCTCTATCGTAACCCAGTATGTAAGGACATTATGTTAAATACTATCTCATACATGTAAATAAACATTTTTTTAAAGAGTTTGTTAGGTCACATAATCTGTTATAATATTACTATGATATTAAAGATCTCGTCGATTACAGTTTTACCATTAGGACATACTTAGTAGGTTATATGTGCTAAGTAAAATAATAAACAGATATTTCGAAAATTTTATGCATTCTTGAGAGAACGGGGTATAATATTTAAAAACACACTGTAGAAAACATATCAGCAGAGAAAGGGAATACATAAATACAATATGTTTTGTATGATGAGTTGTCGTCAGTTTAAAAGAAATAAGTTCGTCGCCATATTTAAACGTTATTTTGCAATACATCATACATTTTCAATAGCTTCGAAATACGCAGATATGTAATAATATACTATATACTCTTGTAGGTTATTCAGCGTATCTATAGTAAACTCTTATGATTAATAATAATCTGTAACCTTATTGTTTTTTATTACATCACAGGTTAGAGCGTACGAATATAATTTAGGTTAGATTAGGTTAGAGCCTACGAATACATTTTTAGGGTAGAACGTAGGGAGCAGAGTAAGTACAAAACAACATACTTTCATACAAGAACGTTTATTGATACGAGTAGTTTCGACGCTAGTTAAAACATAATACATAACTTATATATATAATATCTATTAAAATAGTACATTTCGTATACACTAATAATGGTACTACATACCCGACTATAAAGTAAACATGGTAAGTATAACAGCAGTTTAAAAGAATAGATAGTAAATATAACTATATCTAATTATTTTATAAAATACTATGTTAACTAAGAGGTTATATACAGAATATATACGCCTGTATTCGACCTCTAGAGGGTTCATAAGACTAGACTAGTCTTATTTCTGATTACGAATATAATGCGTTAACCGCTACACCAATCGGCGTACAGGTTCCAGCTTTTCTTTATCGCTTATTATCAAAACCAATAAATCAATAAGCTTTTTAAGTATTTTTCTAAATAGTTTTTGGTTTTCTTCATAAAGTTTAATATGTTTTTGACGTAAAATGAATTTTTCTTTCGATTGATAACAAGATTTCTACGCGTTAGCTTTATTTAAATTATGAAATACATAAAGATTAGTAAAAAGTTTCACAGTATTTATTAAAATATAACTTGACAATATTGTTTCGACAGCTACGCTGTCATTATCAAAGGTAATATAAATATAAACAAACACGTCGCTAAGGTAGATACAAAAATAGGTAACTAGATAAAATAATAATAATCAGAATTAAATATCTAACACTTCCAGTGACGGAGAATTACTAAGTTCAAGTTGTTCATTCATTAAAGGTACCCTGAGTTTCTGTTGGTATATCTCAAAGGCTTCTAAAATGTTTAATTTGCGTTTGTTATTACAAAAAAGTAGGAATTTAATATTATTTTGAGGAGTCATTGTGTGATTTTGTTCTAAAAGGTGTTTGGCATAAATAGATTTTTCAGGATGTTTATTTTTTGTAATGACGTACGTGTTCTTTACATCGTATGTCAAAATTTCGAACTGTTTGTCCAATATATACCGAACTACAAAAAGAACAATTTAAACGGTAAATGCCCGATTTCATGATATCATGTGTTCTGTCTTTAGCATTTTTTTCTGATATTTTACCAAAATATGGTATAGATATGTAATTTGTGTCTTCTGTTTGATTGTCAATGGGATATATTCTTTTGATCGCTAATCTATAATCATTTTGTTTAATTAAAGTGTCAATCATGTTCGGATTGTAATGATTTGCATGCGCTAGTTGTTTAATGGTTGATATCTCATTGCTAAAATCTAGTTTACAAAGCTATAGCTTTTAAAGTATCAACTTTATAGAAAAAAGCTTAATAAATTTTATTGGAAATTTTGTATTCTACAAATTTGATTATCACTATTTTTAATGTATCATCAACCGTTAACTATATATTTAGTAATAACCATGTTGAAAAAAGTTTGGCGCGCTATAAATATAAACCTATGCAGTGTACAGAAAAAAGTTTCGAATAAGAGTTGTAGAAGATGTTATTATCTACGAAAACGATCTGTACTATTTTTGTCGTACGATGCACGGTTCACGAGATATTTGATAAAACGTGTTCTCCAAGATGGAGGCTAACGCTCAACCACCCCCCCGTCATGCCAACTTGACGTTACATTCAGGTGACACCCCTAAACATTTTCCAACAAGAAAATCAATTCTGTAGAAGATTGCAGAAATAAATTACCCGGTTACTGACCTACATGTAAATAATAATTTAAATGTGAAGTTTTGTACACTCCTAATCTTGTTTCGTATATAGTTAAAGTGTCAAATATCTAGAAATGATACATTTAGATAATCGTCCAAACAATTTTGTATGTTCATATTCATTTAATTTATAAAGAAACCGGATGACTTACCAGATGGTCCACTGCAGCACCTGCTTATTTTGAATTTCTCCTTATCAGCTAAAGTATATATCATAAAATTAAAACAGTGCAGTTTATGTATCACTTTTATTCCATGTAAATCACATAAAGAAACATTACTAGACAAGATTGGTACGCTAATGTTCCGACATATTGCACTGGCTTATCAGCAAATCTTTCTCGTCTTTGCTGATTAGTTAACAACGGTGTAAATTTCAATTGGAATTCTGATAAGTCTGCGTTTATAACTGACCTAGTACCATACACACTTTCCTAAACACGTTGTGCTGAATTCTCAAGTGCATTTAATCAAAAAATGTTACTAAAGTCTTATGTTTCTAATAACTTGAGAAACTTATCCTCACAGTCTGATGAGTGAAACAATCATAGATAAATCCTGCGAACTTTGGAAATTAATCTCTGCTAAATTTTACTATAAAACGTTTATCACGTACCTCCTAAAGGTACTGATATGCAAATCCGTAGAACAAGTTTGACAAAATTTTTACTTTACTTTTTACGACCCTTTACAAATATGAATAAGTCCAGTCTGAGGTAAAATTGATTGACCACTCTTTAGGTAAAATATTGATTTTATTATTTACAAGTCAGTGTTCGTACATTGTTAAAACTTCTAAAAATCAAAAGCTACTCTGAATCACAATGGAAATTAATGACAAATAAGGTTAATAAATGAAATTACTGCAATTTTACAACTTTGTTATTACATGACAACATCAAATATTGCATAACAAGAATCTAAGATGATGGCGATGTGTATCTTCCAACAAAGAAATTAATTCCCAATTTATTCAAACGTAGATAGAACAAGAACGGATGGTCACAGTGGAATAATTTGGGTAGTTCATCATAGATTATTGCTGACATTGGTTCTGGTAGGATTACTGTAAAAATATTTTTGTGTCAATTAAGTATGTTTATCATTAAACATCACAATTTTATTATACAAATTAGGTACCTACCAGAATTACCATTAAGTTCAACGACATGGTAATTCCAAACTATCTGTAAATAAAACCTTTTATTTTAAACCTACCACCAGTAGCGGCTGCAGCTATTGTCCCTGCTTCTTCCACTTCAATAAAAGCTTTTTGAATTACTTCAGTAATTTTCAGATCCTCTTGGTTTGCTCCGATTCCACGGAAATTTGCGTAGTCTTCAAAAGCACTCTTAACTCCAAGCTGTAAAACATCAAAGAAATATTATTTCAGATACTTTTACATTAATTTCTTTGCATATACTTACGGCTTGTAATACCGGTTTGAACTTTATTTCACTTTCTATTTTGAATTTTGGAAGCCAAACATCAACCGTTTTATGGCTATACGTAGGAGGAATCAACACCTCATCCAATTTGTTTTCTATAGCAGCCAAACCTTCTATTTCATGAGGCAAAACAATATGCATAGAAACATCACCTCCTTCATAATCCATTTTTAAAACCTTCATTTCAGAATTTTCAAAATATTCATAAATATCAGTTTCGGTCATCGTATCAACCTGGACTTGGTTTATCCTGTTTACATGGAAAGGAGCCTTAAAGGTATGGTGATCCTTGAATTGACGAGCCCACATTCCTTGAAAGTATATAGCATTAACAAGTACTGTACGAGTATCTTCATCTAACACGCTTGGATCTATCAGATTCTTAATTTTATTATGCGTTTTATACTCAACCCAACGGTTAATATCAGCTGCAGCTGTTTCATTCTTACTAAAGTCGATACTTTGTATTTCGGCATCAAAAACATTTACAGCAGTGTTCTTAAATAGCTCGCTTATTTCGAAATTATCCATAACATAGACTTTGTTAGCACTGCTAAGAGTGTATACATCATTTCTTTGAAAGTTTGGTGAGAGTGTCTTAAAGATTTCGTGAACTTTTTCAGGACTATCAGTCAGATGTAAGGCAGTTGTCAGTTCCTTAGCTGTTTGACCTTGTGCACCAGCATTTACGAGGGCGAGAACGGTGTCTACTGATAAAGGACATACTATAAAGTTGCCTGAATTACTCTTCAGGAGCTCCTGCAATTAATAAGTTATTGAATTAGGTAAAAGTTGGAATAGAAAATGACAGTGATGAGGTTAGGTTACCTTGTAGATATCAGATGAGAACCTATCATATCCTGATGAGAATTCTTGTAGTACTTGTGATTCTGTCAAACATGCACAGAATATTGCAAAAATTATAAGTAATTGCTTCATTGTGGATCTAGAAAAAATATTTTGATATTGAGGTTTTTTTGGAATATTAAATATTTATTTATTGTGTCATTTTATAATTTTTCAAATTAATTTAAAGTACTTAATAAGTGAATTATATTTTCCTTATAGTTATACCTACAGGGTGTTTACATAAAGTTAAAGCTCTTATGTACCTTATTTTATAGTACCTTATCGCACCTTAGGAAGTTGAAGCACTATTAGGTTTAAAAAACACAATTTTAACTATCGAATGTAACACCCTGTAACACCTACGCTTTTATTTACTTGATCTTTTATACTTCTCTGTTTTTCTTTTGCATTTTGCAAATGCAAATACAAGTTTGCATTTTCATATTTTGATTATATATAAACATATTTATAAAGAATCTAAACAAACCTTACAAGCAGTAATAATAATTAACGAGATGTTCACTAATTGCCGTATTGCTAACACTGAATTACAAAATTTGCTTGCTGCAATTTATAAATCCGTCAGAGGTGACAAATTATCAATAAATAACATGCCTTCCAGAATGAGATAAAATAATTCTTCAAAACAAACTACATCATCTTATATTCGATAGCAACAAGACAAATACTTTTAAACACTTTAACAGTAATTAGATTTTATGTACAAATATTCCGTAAAGTAATCGATTGGAAAAATTCTAACTAAACTTGTCTATGTACACTTGTAAATGACAGAACTATAAGAAATAGTAGATAATATAAATACATGGTGTAACTAACATAACTACACTGAAAAAAAAGTTTAGTTGGCGCAGTTAAAATTTATTTAAATCAACTAAATATTTAGTTAAATCAAATAAAAGTTTAGTTTTGCTAACTAAATGTTCCGTTGAGTTAAATAAATTCTAACGGTGCCAACTAAACTTTTTTTCTGTGTAGAAATCTCCGTGTGTAATGGGGGGGTAGCTGTAATGATTTAGAATATTTTCCTTATCATCGCCTGGTCGCTTCGCGCTAGTTTTCGAAAATATTACATTTCAAATTTTAAGAGTGCCCCTTACACTCATATTTACATTATAAATACTAAACAAGCAAAAAATAAATTTTTAGAATTTTTAAGGTTTGTACTTAGGTAAGTTACATCCTGTATATTTCGTTTTAGTTGTGTAAGCAATAAGAAAAACAATAACTAACATTTAATATCATATTATTAAAAATATATTTTTTGATTAAACAAATATAAGTACCTAATTAAAAGCGGTTATTAAGAATCAGTAAGAGATAATCGTGTTACATAATTCAAATAAACAATAATTACCAAAGGACCCCGCACGTTTCTTATGGAAATTGGATCCCGGTCAAATTGGCTGAAATTTTGATATGTTGTAGTTTACATCATCCCGATCAAAAGTCTCTGTGGCCACGAAGCTCTAAAATTAATAGTTTCGGAGTTACAGAGCACGAAAGGGAGGAAAAATTCATACGTCGTTTTATGGATTTTTAACACATACAGCCTCGGTAACGTCATTTTTTGTGTATATTTTTTATTTTTGTTTTGATTAGCACAGATAATTATGTTGTTTTGCTTTTGTGTAAATTATGTGAAATTGTACCAGGTGTCCCCATTATATTTTGCCGTATTTATAAACCTATGTAGCTTTTGAACTAATTGAGATAATGAAATGCGGTGTTCACTAGTCTTCTTGTTTTTTAAGGTTTTTCTGAATATCTGTATTTTTTTCTAACTTCCTGTTTAATCGGAAATGACACAGCGTATTTTCGGGGATTGGGCAACTTTGTGATTTCAAATGGAACACCCTGTATATTTTTTCACAGTTGGAAAGCCCACTGTTTCTCCTTTCCGAAAGTGCAATACCCGTCATGGTTATTACACAGGGTGATGGTTTTATAAGTTCTTAAAATGAGTACTACATGTTATTGAAATGCTACGAAATAAGATGTCTTTAACAGCATTACCGCCGAGCTGTTAAGTAGTAGCTATGGCATCTTGATAAAGCGAATAAATAAATGTATCCAAGTTGATGGGCGGCATTTTGAGCATCTTTTTTTACTAACTAATGTTTAATGATTTGTTTATTTCTTAATTGATTATTGTTTAATAAGTATCCTGTTATCCTTTGTTAGATCTAGTTTGATATGCATTTTGAATATCAGCAATTGAAGCAATAACATGTAATTGTCAATAAACTAATTTGACGTTTACACTGATGTTTTCTTTTATTTCCATAGTCTACTTTCGGAATCATTATATTTTTTCGTAGCATTTCAATAACATGCAGTATTCACTTTAAGAGCTTATAAAACCATCACCCTGTATAATAACCATGACAAGTCTGTACTTTTGGAAAAGGGGGGGCAATGGGCTTTCCAACTGTGAAGAAATATTCAGGGTGTTCCATTTGAAGTCACAAAGTTGCCTAATCCCCAGAAAATACGCTACGTCATTTCCGGATAAACCGGAAGTGGGTAAAAAACGAAAAAAAACTTTAAAAACTAAGAAGAAGACGTAAACACCGCATTTCAATTAGTTCAAAAGTTATATAGGAGGTTTATAAAGGGTCAAAATATAATAGAACATCCGGTATAATTTCACATGATTCACACGATGCAAGACAACATAATTACCTGTGTTAATTAAAACAAACGCAAAAAATATACACAAAAAATGACGTTACCGAGGTTGTACGTGTTAAAAATCCATAAACCAAAGTCTGTCGTGCTCTGTAATTCCTAAACTATTAATTTTAGAGCTTCGTGGCCGTAGAGACTTTTGATCAGGATGATAGAAACTACAACATATCAAAATTTTAGCCAATTTGACCGGGATCCAATTTCCATAAGAAACGTGCGGGGTCCTTTACTTTTAACATTGAGGTTATGTACACTTACTGACATACTGCTTGATATAAAATTGCATGGACAACTTCTTGATAGCAATATCAGTTGTTGTTTCCAAACTAAGACGTACATACTACCGCAAACATATAGTTCGCGGGCTATTACATCTATCATTTGCTTATTAAAATGTTCTTGTAGCTATTTAAATTTGTTTAAACAAACAGGAAAAGCTATTTTAAACTTATATTGAATTTAATAGACAATATTCTATAAAGCTTGTGTAACAATATGTTTAAATCGGTATTTCATCTAAGTAAGACATCTTTTAAACTGTATTATTTCTGAATTCTAAACACTTGTTCTTTTAATTACATATAAGACTTCGTATCATTCTATTCTTTATCATGTAAATAAGTGTTTCTCCAAATTAAAGTAATTCTTATAAGAATAAAGTGTTGGACAAGATAATATCGAGTAATATTATCCTACTTATCCTACGTATCTCCTTTATCCTATTTATCATTTATCTTATGTATCCTGTATATTAGGCATATTATGTATCCTATGGATCAATCATAGGACACATATGATTCATAGAATGAATAGGATACATCCCAGTAAACACATAGACGTTGAAAAAGTGTTTTTATATTTGCGTGTTCTAATGGCTTCATTAGGACACGCATTTGCGTGTCCAAATAGTATATTAAAGAACGAGTTTCATAAGGCAAGATTTATTGCACGAATCCAAATTTACAAGCGGCGAGTTTTCTAAAGGACGAGTGCAATAATGACTTATGAAACGAGTTTTTTATGCTATTTTTTCTATTTTGCCTCTTTTATTCACTTTTTAAATAAAAAATTGCAATTCCAAAATTTAGGGATTTTTGTGGTAGTTGACAGCACTGATGTGACATTTGAAAATTCAAGAATTGTGACAAAGAAAATTGAGTGAAGTTTGTGTCAATTTTCTGTGTTTTTCAATTATTTTTTCAATGCTACAAACTTTGAAAAGGTTGGGCTATTAAAGCACTCAAATGAGCCATTAACGCACTGTTTTGGGTGCTTTAACAGCTTTGTTATAGACGCAAAATAGAAAAAGAAATTTATTTGAGTACTGGGAACAGTAACATTTTATTTTTTTAAAGCTGATATCACTGTTAGACAGCTGTTCTTACGTCAAACTTATCTTATTTACGCAGTGAACTCTTGTAAATGGAATGCAACGCTCGCTAAACTATATAGCATTGCAACTCATGCAAGGCGGCGTCTCGCGCCGTCGGCCGTAGCCCCGTTACGAGCACATTAACAGTTTTTACTTATTAACGAAATTCTAAATTTTGATATTGTCATCATGGGATGCATAAGTGTGTATAAGTGCAATGTGCTCACGATAAACTTAACGTATTAAAACTCAGTTTCATAAAATTTTATATCTTTACCTTATAGTATCCAAAACATCCAATGAATAATTATTTTTTTTAACAAACATCATTCGTTCTGAAAATACTTTTGCATTTATATATATATATATATATATATATATATATATATATATATATATATATATATATATATATATATAACTCATTAATTTATTTAACAAATAAGGTATTTATTCTATGAAATGAAATATAATTATTCTTATTTCATCCAATTTTTTAATTCATTAATTAGCAATATCAGTTATGTCACAAAATACTGGCATACATTCTACTTTGAATTTATAATAATTTTTAACGGTACCTATAATAATACACGTGGCAAATTTGAACGAGGTCCGGCAGCTTAGCGGGCTTTGTGTGTATCAGAAAAGGATGGGAATACGTACGTCGCGCGGATTACCTAAAGTTGGCAAGGTTATGTGAAAAACAATTGCATAATTTCTAGTGTTACCAACTGTCATGCTACTTACCAAAATATCCCTTTACAAATTTTATTTAAAACTAAGTAGTTTTTAATTATTTAATAATAAATTAACGCAAATATAAAAAATAGTATAAAGTATTCATTTCATAAGACGTTTTAGCGCACTTGTCCTTAAGAAACTCGGATACTATTTTATAACGTATGTTTGTTGAAATAACGTTATACGTTGAATATGAAGCGTTGGTATTTGGTTGATTTTAAACGGCTTAGAAAAGACGTTTTTTAAATGTTAGTAATCAACCTATTATCAACAAAATAGTGAGTTTTGCTACATTTATATAACGTTTTAATTTATTGGTCATAAATTACATAAATTTTTGACGTCTAAGTCACGCAATATATTAATACAGACTCTTGATTTTGTTAAAAAACCTCGTTAATCAAATTATTTCTTTTTTAAAATAATTAAAAATAAGGCAAATAGAAAAAATAGTATAAAGTATTCGTTTCATAAGACGTTTTAGCGTGTCTTAGGAAACTGATACTTTATTATACTATTGTTTATTATCACGTTTTCTATACCTAATATTGATTAAAACGTTGCGTAAACACGCTCTTTTTCACGTGGATTCTGGCGACATTTTAACGTTTTTATGTATAACGTTATAACTAATTTCCAACGTTTTCCAACGTGTGTGTGTGTGTGTTTACTGGGATAGAGTACCTAGGACACATCGGATTTATAGGATGAATAGGTTGAATAGGATACATAGGATTCATAGAATAGATAGGATGCATAGGATGAATAACATACGTAGGATTCATAGGACACATAGCATACATAGATTACATAGGATTCATAGGACGAATAGGATAGATAGGATACATAAAATTCATACGATACATAGAATAGATAGGCTTCATAAGATACATAGTATTCCTATAATACATAGGATATATACGTTTCATAGGATACATAGAATGAATAGGATACGTATAATACATAGGACACATAGGATTTATAGGATGATAGGTTGAATGGGCTACATAGGACACATGCGATTCATAGAATATACAGGATTTATGGGATGAACAGAATACCTAGGATTTATAGGACACACAGAATACATATAGTATAGATAGGATGAATAGGACGAATAGGATGAATAGGACGAATTGGATACATAGGCTACATAGGATTCATAGGATTCATAGAATTCATAAGATATATACGATGTCTGAATTTTCAGAATTTTCTTTTAAAAATTATTCTACAATCGAATGTTCCCCTTCAATTTACTCTCCTCCCTTAGCCACACACCGTTCCATTCGTTTTTTCCATTGGTCAAAGCAACGCTGGAAGTCTTCTTTTGTAACAGCATTTAGAAGCTCCGCCGATTTTCGCTTCACCACTTCGATCGACTCGAACCGGGTTCCTTTTAAGGCAGACTTGATTTTCGGAAACAGGAAAAAATCACAGGGTGCTAAATCACAGGGTGCTAAATCAGGCGAGTACGGCGCGTGTTCGTAGAGTTCCTGTATAATAATAGGTTATATAAGATAAGAGTTAGGACATGTGGATCCAATGTCAAGAACAACTTGATTACTCATGAAGTATTTTCACCTATCATCTCTCAGTTGTTTGACTTGACAAATTGTTTCTTGACAAAATCTGTAGATCGATGTCAATAAATTCTTTGATTCAACATTATTATAATACTCTTAATGTTTATTTACTAATAAAAAATACATATTTTTATTAAGATAATTTAATACTATAAAGAAAAATGTGTATTAGGATGTAAAGTAATGTAAATTTTGTTATGCAATCTAAAAAACAAGGTGTCGGACTATTAAGATCATGTACTCCTTAACATTGGATCCAGCCAATGAAAATCCGGCATCGTACATGTCCCAACTCTTATTCTTATTATTTAATATTATTATAGAAGAACTCTACGTGTTCGAGCACTAGAGTGCCTCTAGCGGCTAAATAACGCTTCACAGACAGCGCGTTATGGGCAGGTGCGTTGTCCTGGTGCAAGATCCACGACTTGTTTTTCCACAACTTCGGTCGTTTCTTACGAACTCGCTCTCGCAGTGTTGCCAAAACTTTCAAGTAGTAAGTTTGGTTTACAGTTTGACCCTGTGGCACCCATTCAGTCATCACGATACCGATAATGTCGAAACAAACGATTAGCGTGGCTTGAAATTTTGATTTCGACATCCTTGCTTTTTTCATTCTTGGCTATGCAAGAGTTTTCCAGTGCATGGATTGCCGCTTAGTTTCAACATCGTATTGGAATATCCATGTTTCATCGCAAGTGATGATGTTTTCCATCAATCCAGGCTCTTCATTTAACCTCTCGCAAAAAATCCCCGGCCTCCACCCCTGCCCGATGGAATGAACCAAGATTTTATAAAATCCTAACTTTTTACTTCAAAATTTTCGTCTATTTCTTGTTTTATTTATTTTTTCTCATTTACTAGTTTTTTACAATATTTAACTTGTGGGGTGCGGGTGTGACAGAAAGTGTCGGACTGCAATCAAGACATCTATCCAAATACTATCAAAAGTGTTGCTACTGTCACAAACGGAATTATTTCAACTGAATTCCTTTTTGTAACATTTTAACTTGCATTCATTTAGTACAAATATTATCAAGGGTAATGCGATAGCCACCCACACGCCGCCACGCGCTTGTATACAATCTGCATATCCTTGGAAATAAAATATGCAGTTTGCATCTCATTAGAAATAATATATACAGTTTGCATCTCATTATGCATTCATATATTCTTCGCATTCCACTTAATTTATTCAATTATACAGTAAGGCTTCCGCGTTCAGCAGTATATAAACCCGCTTGTTTGGCTTGAAAGGCAGTCTGTGCCAAGACTCACAAGAAGCCTCATCAAGAATCAAGTGGGTGTCTTTTAATTAATTATGGCTTAGTTTGCTTAGTTGAGTGGGTGCGCTACAACCCTCTCTAGCTTAGTAAGGGGAAATTGTGGCCAGGTTTCCTCACGCTTAGTTGTAATCTAGGAATATCTAGAATCTAGCATCTTGGGATGCCGATTACCTGATATCCTAGTGCTTAGTTTGTAGATCTAGTGCTAGAGCAGGGTTGGTTCTGACCACCCTCAAGATTATGTTAGATTGAGGAGGGCATGTACGTCCTCACACTGTAGAACCAATGTTTGTAACCTTTTGTATTATTTATTCTGTTGTTAGTGTATAGTTGTTTCCTATGTCTTGTGTTTACTTTCCTCTCTACCTCTGACTACGTCCTCCAGTCACGAAGACCCCACGTGACACTACGATGGATAAAAGCAAAACAAAATTGTCCAAAAACTCAACTTTCGCCCTCTCATTCTCCGAGCTGGCCAAGGCTCGTCCGGATGGGGCTCTGGTTTTGGTTTTTTCACATTATTTCAAACTTAATTTGTGTGATAGATAGATTGAGCCGTGTTCGCATCTCACTATTAAATTAACAGCAGGTTTAATTACCATGGTGACCAATTATAATCTTTTCCCACACCTATTAGAATTAGTTAAAGCTATATCTATTCTTGTTGATCTTAATCACAACTTTAGTTAGAGACACTTTTAATCGAGGCTTGTAATACGGCCCATTGTTTTTTGATTTGTATGATTCACCTAATCACCTTAGGAACTTCACATCACCTGAGTTAAGAGATTTCTTGTTTATTTTCACATTTTTTACAAACATTGTTATTAATAAAAACTTAATAAAAATATATGAACTATATTATGAAATCATCTTATTACGTATTATTCAAGTTACTATATATCAGGATTTATGTACATAACCTATGTTACAATTTTTACCTTATTAAACGCCCATCAAAAGTATTTTATAACATTTATTTGGATAATCTAGAATTTTAAGTTTTTTCTTAATTTTTATTTTTAGACGATAAACTAATTTATAAAAATAATTTTTTTACAGTTTATTCTATTCTATTTTATTAAATTATAATATCTTGACACTGTATTTATTTATTTGGTTTTTCCGAAGTGGGACATAGCAGAATTATTTTAATATACAGTGTGCCCGCAGACTCGACTCACAATATTGGATAAGTATGTATATTTTATATTAAATTATATTCTAAATGCAACTCCATTAGAAAGATTATTACCCTGACTGGGAATCGAACCTAGGTCTCCCCTTTTTCGAGTGGGCACCCTACCAAGTGAGCTACCAGAGCAACCTACAGTAAAATGACAACTTTGCAAATGTGATGATTGCAAATATACAAAGTGGTAGGTTTTGAAAACAAAAGCCTTTTCTTATTTTTGTATTAAACCGCTTTTGGGAATAGCACTTTTAGGATTTTAATGGCATTTTTAGTAGCACAAAAAAATAATTCTCAACGCGATCTTTGATAACTTCAATATGTTTTTTTTATTTTCTAGATCCTATGAGAACTACGGTCTTGCAATTTTTGAAAGTAGAGTAAAGTTGAGCATACTTTCAATGCTTATTGTGATTTTGATTGTAAATAGTTTCATACTAGAGATGGGGTCTCGACACTACCCGCGTGTCGCGACACTTGAGAGTCGAAACAATATGGCGGGAGAAGTGTCGACTCTTCATGATACTTTAACGACACTTCGCCTTTACATCATGCATGCGCTAGTGTAAAAGTAATCCAATTGAAACGAGAAGCAGTCAAGATTCCTAGCTACATAAATCATAAGCAAACTATGGATTAAAAAACATTTATATGAGTAAATTCTGTTATGGTTATATATTTATGCATTAAGAACATTAAAAGACATTAAATTATTTACAAAAGCAAATACCTATTATGAAACAGAAATTTTAAAGAAAAGAAACAAATTCTATATAAAATAACTTTTAATTCAAGTCTATTAATTGGATTTATTATAAAAACTATTTAAAAATGTAATTTCGCTGACGACGCGACGTTGGTCTTTAGTCGAGAACGTGTTTTTGTTAAGATTGAAGATGATACTTTTATTTTGTGTTTTCAGGAAAAATTTTTGAATTAATGAAAATTAATGATCATTGTATTTAATAAAACATGTTTAGACAGTAGTCTTTCTTCAAAATACATTATAAGGTATAAATATAAGAAGCTGAAATAATAATTAGGTACATGAGGAACTTATTCAATTTCAATTATTGATTTTAATTTATTCAAATTCAATTATTGATTTTAATTTATTTTGCTGAAAATCCAAGAAAAAATTATCACCGTCAATATTATACTAATACAAAAGAAAAAAATCCACAACAAAATAGTTTTATATGTACGTCTCATTCAATGATTGTTGGCCAGTTCAACAAATCTGCCTTTAATTTCTTTGTAAGAATGATCAAGCAACTTCGAATTACACTCTAATAAGAGCGATACTGTTCGACACTAAGAGTCGTGACATTTTTTCACACTCGACACCCAAGTTCCCATCACTATTTCATACTAAAGCCGCTCAGGCTATAAATAATTTGTAACTAACAATTTCAGTTCTTCTTGTCGACTTCAAACCCTACAAAAAGAAAGTTGAAACATAATTCCCCTGAAAACACTAATTTCGTCTGCACTTCCATATAGTAAAGTCTAATCTACGGCTCAATAATTATGCACTGTGTCCCAGTAGGGAATGATCGAAAAATCCCTATATACGATTTTTGTCGTACTTGTATACTTTTGGAGAAAAACATCATCGAAGTTCAGCCCAATATTTTCAAATTGAATAGTAAGATTATCCATTGATACATGTTTGGAAGTTCAAGGAGAATTAGCAATACTGTTTGGTTTCTAAGATGTGCATGGTAGCTCGTAATAAAGAAATAAACCTGCCTTTATTTTGTAGTTTCGACCAAGTAATTTCGTAGAATTAACAGATGAACTAAATAAACAAACAAATGTTGGGGACGATTTCTCGTTTGATATTATGTTTCAAAAACGGTTATTTTTGTTTTGTGATTTGTAAAATAATTTCATATTATTTTAAAAGGCACCTTAACCCTTATATCGGGTGGGGCAATAGTGGGGGAAGTCCGATAGCTCCTAAACGGTAACAGCTAGAAAAATCGTTCTAATACGGATGTAAACAGTGGATAGAGGCGCAACTAGAGAAATTATTTTTAAATATACAGGGTGTTGCAGAAAAGTGTGGCATGCTTAAGGTATTTTATTAAATATAATGCCCCAAATGTTTTTGCATATTTAACACCTCTATTGGCAGGTTTATTCATGTCTATAACTTTAGCGGCATCTAATGACCGGTTTAGAAGTTATAAATTTTTTTCAGAAAAATTGAGTTTTACATTATCCCAGTTAACAGTTTACCGCTTTCACGGCCGCAACTGTGAAGACGAATTTAAGTAGGGATTTTGTTTTAGGGGCTTGTAGGGTGCTCTTCTTTAAAAGAAAATGGACCCACCATGTACAGGGTGTTCAAAATTAATTATTAAATTTAGAGAACATCAAAGCTAAAATTCACAACTTTTTCAAATGGAACACCTTGTATATTCTGTACCTTTGTGATGCCTCTCTGTAACCACTTTTGATTTATTGACAAAATACTGCAAGAAGTACACAATTAAAAAATTATTTATTTAAAAAATCAAGGTTTTTCAAATAAAACAAAAGAAAAAACTATAACAAATGCTCCATATGTTGCCCATTTGCATGGACACACATTTCGATGCGCCTTTGGAACGATCTTTGTATGTTTCTTAACATTGCCGGCATGATACTTCTAAAAGCATGTATTATTCTATCCTTCATATTTTGGATTGTGGTTGGTGTCTCTGTTTAAACAATTTCTTTCACATATCCCCATAAAAAGAAATCCATTTTTATAAGATCAGGAGATCTCGCAAGCCATTTAGTGGGTCCATTCCCTCCAAGCCATTAATGTGGGTAGATATTATTATGTGGTCTCTTACTGTATGTAAATAATGCGGTGGAGCACCGTCTTGCTGAAGCCACATCCCATTTCGGATTCTTTGAGGAAGGTTCGCCAATAATTGTGGCAGATAGTTCTCCAAAAAATGAAGATAAATAGCTCCAGTTAATGTACCATCAAAAAAATGTGGCCCTATTACATGTTCTCCAATAATTCCCTCCCAAACGTTTATGGACCATCTGTGCTGGTTATCAAGTTATCTGAAAAAGTGGGAATTTTCTGTAGCATAATAATGGAAATTGTGCCTGTTAACAAATCCATTTTTATGAAACGTTGCCTCATCAGTGAATAAAACATTGTTGAAGAATGTAGCATCGTCTTGCATTTTACCTATGGTCCAATTACAAAACTGTAAACGTTTTAGAAAATCGTCATCAGTTAATTCCTGATGCATTTGAATGTGATATGCATGAAACTTATTTTTCTTTAAGATTCGACCAACAGAACGTCTACTTATTCCTACAGAAGAACTCACTTCTCTCTGACTAACATGGGGATTCTCAATCGTTGCCAGCACAACAGATAACTCATTTCCTTCGTTCACAACATTGTTAATTCGTTCACTTTTTTCATACTGTACATTGCCGGTCCTCACAAATCTATCGAGCAGGTTTTGAAAGCTGTGAACTTTAGGGAGCCTCCGTTCAGGATACCGTTGGTGGTAAATTCTGCGGTCAAGCAAACAATTTCTTTCCGACTCGCCCAAAACAAAAGTCATGTCTACAAGTTCTTCATTACTTTAAATTCATTTTGAAAAACTAAAACACCTACTAGTACTAAATACTGATGGTCTATAACTGCAAGAAATGTACGTTTTGCATACGTGCACAACAATCGCTAGATGCTTTAATGTTTTGTTGAACAAAAACAACCAACACACTTGACAACTAAATAAATAATTGTTTTTAATTGTGTACTTCTTGCAGTTTTTTCTCAATAAATCAAAAGTGGTTACAGATAGCTATAGGGACGTCCATAGAAAAAATGTTATTTAATTCTGCATCACAAAATATACAGGGTGTTCCATTTGAAAAAGTTGTGAATTTTAGCTTTGAAGTTCTTTAAATTTAAAAATTAAATTTGAACACCCTGTACATGGCGGGTCCATTTTCTTTTAAAGAAGAGTTCCCTACAAGCCCAAAACCCAAAATCCCTACGTAAATTCGTCTTCACAGTTGCGGCCATGGAAGCGGTAAACTGTTAAGTGGGATAATGTAAAACTCAATTTTTTTGAAAAAAAATTTATAACTTCTAAACCGGTCATTGGATGGCGCTAAAATCTTAGATATGAATAAAGCTGCTAAGGGAGGCGTTAAATATGCAAAAATATTTGGGGCATTCTATTTAAATAAAATTACCTTACGCGTGCCACATTTCTCTGAAACACCCTGTATATTTGAAAATTCTCTCGATGCACCTCTATTCACTGTTTACATCCGTATTAGAACGATTTCTCTAGCTGTTACCGTTTAGGAGCTATCGGGCTTCCCCCACTATTGCCCTACCCGGTATGTAATACACGTCTGCAGGTCATTTTTACAATCGTACGGTATTTTTTATGAGTTGTTACTTACATACATTTCGCCTGCTGAACTGGTAACACCCCTTTTAATATTAAGCTTACTGTACCGATTATCTTTAATTCAATAATCCCAACCTTCATTGTGTTACGTGCAAGAAGAGTCACGTTTTTTTTCTGATTTGTTAACAGCGTAAATTGGAATTTTGATATTTCTGCGTTTATCACTGACCTAGTACCATACACACTTTCCTAAAAACGGTGTGGTAGATTTTCCGAATTTTCAAGTGCATTTAATCAAAGAATGTTACAAAAAAAAGGTTTTATGTTTCTAATAACTTGAGAAGCTTATCTTTAAAGTCTGACCATTCCATACTGAGTCACCGTGTATAACACTCTGCATAGATAAAACCTGTTAAAATTGGGGATTATGTCTTGCTAAATATTGCTATAAAACGTTTATCACGTATCTCGTAAAGGTACACATGTGCAAATTGTCCGTGAAATAACTTTGACAAAACTTCTACTTTACTTATTACGCCATTGACAAATATGAAGAAGTCCAGTCTGAGGTAAAATTGATTGCCCACTCTTTAGGTAAAATATTGATTTTGTTATTTACGAGTCAGTGTTCGTACATTGTTAAAACTTCTAAAAATCAAAAGCTAGTCTGAATCACAATGAAAATTACTGACTAATAAGTATAATAAATGAAATTACTGCAATTTTACAATTTTGTTATTACATTACAAAATAAAATATTGCGGAAAAGACATCTAAGACGAAGGCGATGTGTATCTTCCTACAAAGAAACTAATTCCCAATTTATTCAAACGTAGATAAAACAAGAACGGATGATCACAGTGGAATAATTTAGGTGGTTCCGAATCGAATATTGTTGATATTGTTTCTACTTGGTTTACTGTAAAGATATTTTTGTGTCAATTAAGTATGTTTATCATTAAACATAACAATTTTATTATACAAATTGGGTACCAACCAGAATTACCATTAAGTTCAACGACATGGTAATTCGAAACTATAATGTAAATAAAACCCTTTATTTTCAACCTACCAGCAGTAGCAGCTGCAACTATCGTTCCTGTTTCATCTACTTCGATAAAAGCTTTTTGGATTACTTCAGTAATCTTCAGATCCTCTTGGTTAGCTCCGATTCCACGGAAATTTGCGTAGTCTTCAAAAGCGCTCTTAACTCCAAGCTGTAAAACATCAAAGAAATATTATTTCAGTTACTTTTACATCAATTTCTTTGCATATACTTACGGCTCGCAATGCCGGTTTGAAGTTTATTCCACTTTCAATTTTGAATTTTGGAAGCCAAACATCAACCGTTTCATAGTTATACGTAGGAGGAATCAACACCTCATCCAATTTGTTTTCTACAGCTCCCAAACCTTCTATTTCATGCGGCAAAACAATATGCATAGAAACATCACTTGGTTTATCCTATTTACATGGAAAGGAGCCTAAAAGGTATTGTAATCGATGAATTTAAGAACCCACATTCCTTGAAAGTATATAGCATTAACAAGTACCGTACGAGTATCTTTATCTAGCAAGCGTGGATCTATCAGATTCTTAATTTTATTGTGTGTTTTATACTCAACCCAACGGTTAATATCAGCTGCCGCTGCTTCATTCTCACTAAAGTCGATACTTTGTATTTCGGCATCAAAAACATTTACTGCTGTGCTCTTAAATTGCTTGCTTATTTTGAAATCACCTTAACATAGACTTAGCACTGCTAAGAGTGTATACATCATTTCGTTGAAGGTTTGGTGAGAGTGTCTTAAAGATTTCGTAAACTTTTTCAGGACTATCAGGCAGATGTAAGGTAGTTGTCAGTTCCTTAGCTGCTTGACCTTGTGCACCAGTATTAACGAGGTCGAGAACGGTGTCTACCGATAAAGGACATACCATAAAGTTACCTGAATTTCTTTTCAGGAGTTCCTGCAATTAATAAATTATTGAATTAGGTAAAAGTTGTAATTGAACATGCCAATGATGAGGTTAGGTTACCTGGTAGATACCAAATGAGAACTTATCATATCCTGATGAGAATTCTTGTAGTACTTGCGATTCTGTCAAACATGCACAGAATATTGCAATAATTATAAGTAATTGCTTCATTGTGTTTGTGGAAAAATATTTGTATGTTATTGATATTTTTTGGGGAATATTATTATTATTTTTGGGGAATATTAATATTTATTTATTGTGTCATTTTATAATTTTCAAATTTAATTTAAAGTACTTAATAAGTAAATTATAGTTTCTTTATATAGTTATACCTACAGGGTGTGTACATAACGTTGAAGCTCTTGTATACCCTATTTTACAGTATCTTATCACACCTTAAGAAGTTGAAGCACTGTTATTTTTAAAAAACACTCACAATTTTAACAATCGAATGTAACACCCTGTATAGTACTTACGCTTTTATTTACTTCATCTTTTATATTCCTGTGTTTTTCTTTTAATAAGTTTGCAGTTTCATACATGTTTATAAAGAATCGACACAAACCTTGCAAGCAATAATAACAATTGACGAGATCTTCACGAAGCCGTATCGTTAATACTGAATTAAAAATTTTGCTTGCCTCAATTATTAAATGCCTGTCAGAGGTGACAAGTTATCATTAAATAACATGCCTTTCAGAATGAGATAAAATAATTCTTTCTTATAAACGATTGCAACAATATACATTATACAAAATACTTATAAACACTTTAAGAGTAATTAGATTTTATGTACAAATATTGCGTAAGTAATCGATTGGAAAAATCCTAACTAAACTTTTCTATGTACACTTGTAAATAATAGAACTATGAGAAATGTAGATAATGTAAATACAAGGTGTAACTAACATAACTAGAAACCTCGTGAACCTCGATTTAGAACATACTTTCCTTATCATCACGTGGTCGCTTCACGTTTATAGTTTTCAAAAAAATCGCATTTCAAATTTTAAGTATGCCCCTTCCACTCACATTTACATTAAAAATACTAAACAAGCAAAACATGAATTTTTAGAATTTTTTAAAGTGGGAGGAAGTGGGTTAAAGAACTGGAGGTGTTGTAGCATGTAGATTCCAGGAATTATTTTCTGGATCCAAGGAAGTCTTCGTAGAAGATACGGCGGTTGATATCCCCAAACCGTCGGCCTTCGGAAGCTCTTGCAATTTCTGATTTAAAACGCATTGGTTAGGATTCAATTTTAGCTGTATCCTAATTGACTGTGATGTTTTTTGAATGTTTGTAGGAGAGTTTGATTCTGTTTGGTTGTGAAATAAATGAACTTTAGAAATCAAATCATTTGTGATAGTTTCTGTAATGGAAGTATTAAACTGCGAAACGTGCTTTTCAATAATTTAATGCTCAGGTTTATCAACACAGAAAGTATCAGTGGATGCTGACACATCTAAAAAGTCATTGCATTGATAAATGACGTTTTGAGTATCGTCGCTCAATTGGGGGTTAGGATCCTGAATTTGTGACGGATCGTGCGATATTTGATTACAGTTTGTGGTTATGAAATTATAAGGCTAAATGATTTCGTTTTTAAATAGCTTAACTAGACCAAAAGATTCAGGTGAATCATTTTGCTGTAACCAGAAATCTTTAATCTCTTTGGGAGAAGTGATAGTATTTGGTTTTGGATTGTATGGATGTTTAACCAAAGAAGTGCCCAAGTAATAGTTTAATAGTTTGTTGATGAACGTGGTGTACGGTTTGAATGAAAGTTTATTGTTATCAATAAACCTGATAAGATTCGAATGGAGTTGCAAAATGTTATATGGCAAGTTTGAAATCAGAAGATTATATTTCTGAATTTCGTTGTCAATATGTAGAAAGCTACAGTATCTATCGATTAAGACTATTGACATTTGTACATGTGAAATGTCAAAAATAGGAAATTTTACTAAATTTGCTTTCACTTGCGCCATATTGAAACGTAACCCATATTATAACGGGTGTTCATTTAAATTCGTAATCTAGCAACCTTTGGATTATTGCCTGTCTCTATCTGCGACGTATTATATCTGTCGCTCTGCCTTCTTTCATTAAAATTCCAAAGGTTGCTAGATTACGAATTTAAATGAACACCCGTTAATTTTTAATTTTTCAGATATTTCTCTTATTTTTCAACCGATCACAAAATTTTATGAAAACGTTTGGCAGAACTTTTAGACCGCTACCCAGAACTCTAATTAGAACTGTCAAATTAAACAAAATTATGTAATTACAATACATATTATACCACGGGATCATTTGAATTTATAATTAAAGTTGGCTGTGATTTTTAAATTAGATTGGCAACACTAACTGTTCACTTCACAGTTTGATTTAAATTGTCAAAGTGACGCTCCAAAATGTTTAATCTAGAACATAAAATTGCATAACCTTTAATTTACACAGCGAGTCAATTGGCAGGATCGCCAAACGTATAAAAAAATTCCCGCCTACTTTAATTTTAAATTTAAATGATCTCACGGTACATGATATTCAAAACGGTAACTTAATTGTTCGGATATTTCTTTTATTTCTCGTCCGATTGCAAAATTTAGAACAACATACAGTACTAATTAACTATAAGATGTTAATAGAAATTGACGAAAGTCTAGGGAAAGGACTAACTTTATTATTTAAATAATTTAAATTATTGAACCTGAATCGGTATCATTTTCTAATTATTATTACATTTTATTGAATATTTGTACACATTAGTGTAATTTCAGATTCATTGAATGTAAATAAAGTAGCGAAATAAGCATTCCTACGTCAGAATAAGTTTTTCAAATTTTTTGCATAATTACTAAGCAATGTTTCTAAATTTTGTATTACTGAATAATCCAGAGTGATTCAAAATGAGTGAAGACGCTTTGAATTTCGCACCGTAGGTTTTAATGTATTTCACGTTGTTACTGTAGCTCTATTGAAATGTGTTGCGTCAAGTCGTCATTATCTCGTTTATATTGTGGTGCTTTGCCACGTTGTTCCGGGTTTTTATTGAATTTTTGCTTTATTGCTTGTTTAATTATAATGATATTAATATACATATACCACTCATTTTTGAGACGCCAATGTAAAATAAAAGAAGGACAAAAATGTCTGAAAAGTGTTCGTGTTACTAACGTAACAATAATTTAACGTGGCGGTAAATTCAAACGGGTGCATTTCTCCAGCCCCGCAACCATTAAATTTTGAAATTTTATTACTAGCATATCAATGGCATATCGTGCTGGCTTTGTGCTGCACTGTACTGCAAAACGTTTTCAGTGTGCTGCCTTCCAATACGATTTATTGAAAGTTTTATTTTGCTGGTCTGAGGAAACGGTTAGCCCAGCAAATTTCGAACTTTGAAATTTTAGTGCTGGAACGTGAATGTGCTCGGTTTGTGCTGCACTGTGCTGGGAAAAAGTTTGATTGTGCTGCTTTCCAAAACAATTTATTTCAAATCTTATTTTTCTGGGCTGTGAAAACGCTTAAACCAGCAAATTTCGAATTCTGGAGTTTTAGTACTTGCACATGAATGTGCTTGTTTTGTGCTACGCTGTGCTGGAAAAGGTTTTCATTGTGCTGTCTTCCGAAACGATTTATTTCAAAATTTATGTTGCCGGGCTGGAGAAACGCTCAGCCCAGCAAATTCCGAATTCTGGAGTTTTAGTACTGCCATATGAATGCGCCCGCTTTGTTCTGCACTGTACTGGAATAATTTTTCATTGTGCTGCCTTCCGAATCGACTTATTTCAAATTTTATTTTCCAGCCCGTGAGCAACTGAGTCCGTATTATTTTAACCAAAACGTTGCTATGTACCCGAATGCATTGATTTATTATAATTAGCTACATGATTAGTTCATTAGTTTGTATCATTTATTCTTAAACTATTTTAGCTAAAGTTCATATTTACTTAGTTCTGCAAATAATAATTGCATTTATAATAATATTGTTGCGACCAGTCAATCCGAAAAAACGGGGATAGTAGGTGTGGAGAAAAATATAGGTTGTCAAAAATTGAATAATACTCAGTTTGGTGCCTTCAAAAAGAAATAATTTTATGCACGCGATTATACAGCACAAGCTCAACAAAACCACTCTTGTTCATGTCGAAATGAACATATATTTGTGAACATTGATTATATTGTGTTGGTGCGCATCGGCGGTACCGCCACGAAGAATCCAGCAAATTCCCAAAACCGGTCGCAATATTCAAGGTGAGTGACAATTCCTATTTTGTGCTGTCATTGTATAAAACTCATTGAAATACAGTCCAACTTGCGTGCACGCCCAAAACTAAATAAATATATTTATTTAAGGTTAAATAAACTCAAAGGTACAACTTATTAAAATTTAAAATTTAGTTTTTGCATACCTAATATGAAGAAATTGCAAAATTAGTTTCCCACGGGAAATAGAAATTCTAAAACGTTAAATATTTCCCTTTTGCTAAAACTTTGAAATTCTATATTTTATTCAAAATGATGATTCTTTCATATGTGATAAGGCGACTTCCTGCAAGGTATGCGGAGTTGCATTTTTCTAATACTAATCAAAAGAAAGTAAGTTTTGTCTTAGGGTTTATTAAACACACGTACACTGTTAATTTAATTAAGTCTGGTTTGTCATCCATACTGTTTTCCAAGTCTCTTCCTTTTTACATAGGATTTTAGAGTAAGACAGTTCTGATTAGGTCCTCAAGAAAGTAGGAACTCACTTTCGGTTTAAATTTTAAAATTTTTATTTTTTTCAATTATAACCTACAGAAACACAAAGGCTATTTTTATATATAAATAAATACTTAACCTACCAAAATGTAGCTGTGCTGGAAGTATCAGCTTGATCCAAATAACACTGCTTTAGCTTTTGCCGGCTAACCCCCAATAAGTCGGAGAGGGGCGGGGTAATACAAGATATAAAAGATAAAAAAACAAGCGCCACTTCGTTTAAAAACAATGCTTATTACTAAAGCTTCAAGCTTATCAGACAAACGAAGAAATAGATCTTCTACTAAAATATGGGCAACTTCCAATATTTTGGTCGTACCGTACATATGTATATACTTACAAATGATGAACTGGAAAGCAATATTAAAATCATACAAATAAATAAATAATAAATAAATAAAACACACTTAGTGAAATGTAAACTTTCTAAGTAGGGCTTTATTTTAATTGTAACTATTGTCTATTGTGCAGATCAAAAATTTATATGTTTAATAACAAAAAGGTGAATGCTGATTTGTATCACAGTTGGCTTAAAACTACCCTAAGACAATTTCACCACTCGAGATCTCGTGTTGTTCTTAAAATTAACATGCATGAATAAATTGTAAACACATTTAATAAATATATATATATATAAACATAAATAAAATGACACAGAATACATACAAGGTTAGACACATCAACATCAATCAACGACACAGAAACATCCCACCATTCGAAGACCCACGGCTGTTTTATTTAAAGCCTTGCTTTGGGGTTTTCGCTTCACCATTCGATATATGTTGTTTTGTTCCGACCCGGTACATGTATAGATGTAGGTACGGACCCAAAGGGGAAGGACCTTCTAAATGAACCCACGATCAGAGAGGCAGGAACAAGAATAAACGACAACGAACAACAAAACCCAAAACAAAAAGACCTACAAAGAAATCACCCTGTATATTGTATTAATTTTAAATATTTAAAGATTTTTACCTGTCTATAAACTGAAAGGTCTTTTACAATACAATTCCTTCAAGGTGACGGCTAGGGAAATAATATTACCTAAAATAAAAAGACATTTGTAAGATTTTAGCGCATTGAAAACGAATGAAAAGAATTTACCTAAAATGGTTAGCACTAGAACGTAAACCGTCTAATTTGACGATTGATCGCATATAACTAATCAAGCGATCATTCTGTTGAATGCGAGATTTTCTCCGCTAAAGCGAATTATATCCAAAATCAATTTTCTAACATATCTCGAACATTCAACTTCTACTGCAAGACAGCCATTTTGTTACTTCAACTCTACTATTGAGAAGGAGCTGAACCGCGCAGGAACGACTTCACGATAAACAGAGGGGAAGGGAAAACCAGTGACCACCAAACTAATAGAGAAGCTTGGTTTTAAACAGTGACCATCAAACAAACAATGGGTTGTGAATTTCAACGTTATACAATTATTTAAAGTCAATATTTTACTTCTTTCTACGTGAGTAGGTAAAAATTGGGCATTCTGAACCCACCCCCCACTCCTGACCTTGACCTTGAACCTATCTCTGTCACCTAAACGTGGCAACACCGCATTCTCAAGGTCAACAATACGGCAATACCGCATTCTCAAGGTCTTGACCTTGAACCTATCTCTCTCCAACACATGGTTGCCAGTAGGGATAGATGGCCGGTTCTGGCACCTCACCTCCTCACCTCGGGTAGGTAACCATGTATACATACGAACATATGGGTTAATATATAGTTACTGTCTTCGAGGGAATGCGATTATTTACGATATAATGCATAACGTTATATATTAATTATATAAATCTAATTACTCTAATTAAATTTATTAAATTATGTGTTCTAATTAAAAACGCTTAACGTTATTATCAAAGATCGAAATTAAAAATAACAAAATCAGAGTATTTCGGATAGGCAACCATATATACATATGGGCTAATATACAGCTATCATTGAAAATATGAAAGAGGGTTGAATAAAACGCTATAAATCAGGTCAGGCGCAAATATCTCTTAATACTCACCCTGCTTCTACGTTTATGAATGATTTTGATTCCTTTTCTTTATTAACATTGATGACCTTGAGAATGCGGTGTTGCCACGTTTAGGTGACAGAGATAGGTTCAAGGTCACCATGTGTTAGAGAGAGATAGGTTCAAGGTTACCATGTGTTAGAGAGAGATAGATTCAAGATCAAAACCTTGACAATACATTGTTGTCATATTGTTGACCTTGAGAATGCGGTGTTGCCACGTTTAGGTGACAGAGATACGTTCAAGGTCACCATGTGTTAGAGAGATAGGTTCAAGGTCACCAACATTGGGTGACCTTGAGAATGCGGTGTTGCCATATTGACGACCTTGATAATGAGTTGTTGTCATATTGTTGACCTTGAGAATGCATTGTTGTCATATTGTTGATCATTGTTGCCACGTTTAGGTGACAGAGATAGATTCAAGGTCACCATGTGTTGGAGAGAGATAGGTTCAAGGTCAAGACTTTGAGAATACGGTGTTGCCATATTGTTGACCTTGAGAATGCGGTGTTGCCACGTTTAGGTGACAGAGATAGGTTCAAGGTCACCATGTGTTAGAGAGAGATAGGTTCAAGGTCACCATGTGTTGGAGAGAGATAGGTTCAAGGTCAAGACCTTGACAATACATTGTTGTCATATTGTTGACCTTGAGAATGCGGTGTTGCCACGTTTAGGTGACAGTGATAGGTTCAAGGTCACCATGTGTTAGAGAGAGATAGGTTCAAGGTTACCATGTGTTAGATAGGGATAGGTTCAAGGTCAAGACCTTGACAATACATTGTTGTCATATTGTTGACCTTGAGAATGCGGTGTTGCCACGTTTAGGTGACAGAGATAGGTTCAAGGTCACCATGTGTTAGAGAGAGATAGGTTCAAGGTTACCATGTGTTAGAGAGAGAGATAGATTTAAGGTCAAGACCTTGACAATACATTGTTGTCATATTGTTGACCTTGAGAATGCGGTGTTGCCACGTTTACGTGACAAAGATACGTTCAAGGTCACCATGTGTTAGAGAGATAGGTTCAAGGTCACCATCATTGGGTGACCTTGAGAATGCGGTGTTGCCATATTGACGACCTTGAGAATGAGTTGTTGTCATATTGCTGACCTTGAGAATGCATTGTTGTCATATTGTTGATCATTGTTGCCACGTTTAGGTGACAGAGATAGATTCAAGGTCAACATGTGTTGGAGAGAGAGATAGGTTCAAGTTCAAGGTCAGAAGTGGGGGGTGAGGTCAGAATGCCCAATTTTTACCTACTTACGTGAAAGTAATAAAACGTCAATAATTTATGTTGCTTGTGAATAATGTTGTAAGTTGGTTTACTAATTTAATTAACAATAATAAATAAACTGTTCTTTAATTAATAATTATAAACTGTGTTTATATTATTTGGATTACCTCTCTCCCTTTCTGTAAGAAAGCGAAATTATAAGGTAAGTGCACTCTTTTATTATCTAGCCTAGCACTTTAACCCCTGGCCTCTGACGACGACGCTATCAACCATAATTTATACTTAAGTTTTCAGCTTAGGGGTACGTGCGGAGAGGGCTACAATTAGTGGCAACGGTGGGATACTACAGCTTAGGGGTACGTGCGGAGAGGGCTACAATTGGTGGCAGCGGTAACTGGGATTTTTACCAAATTTTTACATATTAGTGACGGCGGAAACCGGAACGAAAAAAATCTTTTTTAGAGTTTGCACACATTTGACCAACCTACATAGTGGAAGCAGCAGTTAGAGCAGTTTTATTTCCAGATTTCATTGTTTTTCTTTTTTGCCACTACAGTTTTGGTAATTGATTTAAACTTTTTTTTTTAATTTTACGATATATCATTCCTTATTAAAACTAACTACTCTTTTACGCCCAACAATCAACGAAGATTTATTTTTATTATCTGTATGTAAATAATTGTATTATTTTACATTTTCTTTTACAGATTTATTTAAATCTTATGTTTGTGCTTTTGTCTTAACACAATTTTATTTCAGCATTTACATTTACATGCACTTTTCTTTTAGCAGTGTTTAATACAAAGTGAATCTTTGTGAAAAAAAATAGGAATAAGTGTATTAATTTAGTGCTAATAAAATCTTAGTGTAAAAAATTTGTGAAACGAAATTTTTACACAATGGCTACACAGCAAAACCCTCCAGCAGCTCAACCTCAACAAATACATTATCAGCCCTACATGTCATTAGGAATGATTGCTATTACCGTCAAAGGTTATTCTGGCAAAACTTCGCCAAAACAATACTTCAATGAAATTGAAGAGCGTGCAGAACTAGATGGCTGGACAGCCGATACAAGGCTTAAAATAGTAAGATACCGTTTAGAAGGTGAAGCTAGAAATTTCTACGATACTGAATTAGCCAGTGATAATACTCTCACATGGGCCATTTTCGAGGATAAATTAACAAACAAATTTGCTCCCAGAAAACCACCTGGTGAATCAGCACTCCACTTAGCAAAATGTTATCAACGGATGAATGAACCCGTAGCGCAATTCATTACAAGATTGAATATTTTAGCTAAAGATATGCTAGAAGGAGATTTAAGAACGGCAACAGAGCAGCAAAAGGAAGGTATTAAAAAGAAGAATAGTGATATCCTTTTAAATCAATTCCAAATGGGTATTAGACAAGATTTAAAGAAACAAATATTACCTAAATTAGTAGCCGAGCAAACTTTAACAATTGACAAAGCAGAGCAGATCGCATTACAACACGAATTGTGTTACGAGATGCTAAATGGCACATCAAATAAATTATCAATGATGTCAATAAATAAGAAAAAGTAGTGTTCAAATTGCCGCATGTCAAATCACTCACGTGAAGAATGCCGAAGAACTAATCCAAAGAGGGACCTGTCAATAAATAGAAATCAGAACTCAACTAATTATGGACAATCAAATTATAGGCATCGACCTTTATTGAAAATAATTCCAATGTTACAAGAAAGCAAACTTATACAAATACATTTTCACCTCATCAAAATAATTCTTTTCCACAAAGGAGCACAACAAATCAACACAATGTTGCAATTCGTACTTACAATCCAGGGTATCAGACTTCTAAATCTACACCCAAACCACAGCTCCGAAATGCACAGGGAAATTATCCGAAGGACATCAACATAAATAGAAGAAGACATCAAGATAGAGTAATTGGACCAAAGAATGTCCACAGTATTCAGTTTGAAGATATAAACGTAATCGAAGAAGATTGTTTAAACGAGTACCCGCAGGTAACTGCAACCCAAGTTGCTTGCGGAATGAACAAGTTGCAGTAAAACAAGCAAAAACAGTATAGAAAATCAATGAGAGCATCCCACATTTTCAAGATAAACTTGCAATGGCAGAAGTACCAGCAGTTATCTATTTATTCCTAAACCAACACCCTACAAAGTTTTTGGTCGATAGTGGCGCACAGGTCAGCACTCTAAAGTGTGGAGTCGTCTCCGGATATATATCCAGACCACATGGCCACATAGAATTGACAGATGCTTCAGGTCATCAGAACGGGGTCATTGGTTGCATAAACGCAACAGTGGGATTTCATAAAAATGAAATTAAGTGCTTTTATGATTTTATAATATGTGATGATTCACTAAGAGTAGATGCTCAAGGCATACTCGGAAGAGATTTTCTGTACCATAATAAAGCCATACAACGATATGGAGAAAATTTCCTAGAAATGTGAGGCTATAAAATCAAAATGTATAATTTACATGAAAAAATAGAATATTTTTGCAACTGTTCACATGAGGGTACCAAATCAACAAACAAAGCAAATTTTGCAGAATATACAATAATGAAGCGGGATAATGCAACGAAAACTGAAAACTATGAAGAAATAGTTTATAAACATAAGAATAATACTTATAATAGAGTTGCTGAAATGAATAATGAAGTCATTATTCCCGAAATTACCATTATTTAAAATGGATACATCAGCGAAGATGAACCTGATGATATTCCCTTTTTAGAAATTTACAAAGAAAGGCAAAGAATACACAATGAAAATAACGAATGAAATGATTATAATGAAATATAAGTGTAATCTACTAGAAGAAAACTTAAACAAAGAACGGCAAAGAGTCGAGATAACTGACCTACATCAACTTGATAACGTTATAGGTCAACATAATGAAAGTAGGTCAAGAACCTGTAATAAAATATTTTCAGAGAAGGAAGAAATCATAATTCCAAATTGCAACAACAGCAATACTTCAACAATTTTATTAGAAGATACTATTATTCCAGCATATTCTGAAATAAACATTTCGACAACATTAAAAAAAGAAGTAAAAGGCGACCTTTTGTTACTAGAACCAAGTAATTCACTCATCAATGGAATTTTTGTGGCAAGGACAGTAATCAACAATCTACCTGTTATTCAATTACGAATTTTAAATCTGACATGTGAGGACATTACCCTCCATAAGAAAGCAGAACTTGCCATAGCGGAAGTCATAACGTCAGAAAGATTGCAACCAGGAAATCAACTTTCAACCCGACCTTCAATACAAAGGGATAAAGGCAACTTTAATAAAAAATTTGATTTAGGTATCTCATTTAGATGAGCCAACACGAAAATTACTTCTACAACTACTCGCCAATTACAGAGATATATTCGACGAAGGTGAAGGAGAACTATCAAGTGCTGTTGATGTTCAACATCATATAGATACGGGAAATTCTTTACCGGTATCGAAAAATCAGTACCCCATTCCCTACAGCCAAAGGGAAATACTTCAACATAAACTAAATGAATTACTTAAAAGTAGAACTATACGTCCAAGTACATCGGAATGGAACGCACCAACAGTTATGGTTTCAAAGAAATTGCCTGACGGTTCAATAAAACACCGGCTATGCATAGACTATAGGCAACTGAACAAAATAACCAAAAAAGAAATTTTTCCTATACCTAGGCTAACAGAATCATTAGATAATTTAGGAAATTCAAATCTATTTTCAACTCTGGATATTACAAATGCTTTCAACCAAATTACTTTAACTCCAGAATCTATTTCAAAGACAGCTTTTACGGCATTAGGAAATCGCTATGAATACACTAAAATGCCATTTGGACTAGTCAATGCTCCAAGAACATTTCAGAAATTCATGAACGCAACACTTTCAGGACTGCCGGAAGTCATGTGTATGTTGTATCTAGATGACATCATCATTCACAACGGAACAGGTGTTGAAAATCACCTACAGAAGCTCAACATTGTTTTCGATCGTCTTCGAACTGCAAACCTTAAACTAAAACCATCAAAATGCGCTTTCCTTAAACCAGACGTTAAATATTTAGGGCATATTATTTCAGGAAAAGGTATTCAAACAGATCCTGATAAACTACAGGCATTAAAATTATTTCCTGTATTAACAACTGTAAAGAAAATCAGAGAATTTTTAGGACTCCCTGGATGGTATAGAAGATTCATTAAAAATTATGCAGAAATATCTGAACCCTTGACAAATTTAACGAAGAAAGATGTCAAATTCGATATGAACGATAAGTGCATAAAAGCGTTTAACACATTAAAAGAAGCCATAGAAAACGACAGTATACTCATGTATCCAGATTTTACAAAAGAATTTTTCATCGAGTGCGATGCATCCAAAGGAGCTATAGCAGCAATCCTTAGTCAAGAAAAAAACGGATTTCTTCAACCGATTTCATTTGCATCCAAAAAATTTAATAAAGCTCAACTCAATTATAGCATAACAGAAAAAGAATGTTTAGCTGTAATTTTCGCAATTCAACAATTTCGATGTTATTTATATGGAAGAAAATTTACGGTCATTACCGACCACAGAGCTTTAATTTGGCTTTTATCTATGAAAGATCCGGCTTCAACATTAGCCAGATGGAGTTTAAAACTCTCTGAATACAATTTTACAGTCATCCATAGTAGCGGAAAGCATCATGGAAATGCAGATGCACTTTCGAGAATGTATGAAATAGAATAAAACAAAAGTATGATCACGTATAAAGAATTTTTGCAAATCAGAAACGTTGAGAAGATAGAAAACGAAGATTTCAACGAAATCCCAGGAAATTTATGGAAGTGCAATGAAAACATCTCATTAGCCCATTGCGTCTGATAAGATTTTCGAATGGGAAAAGGTATTGCTCTTGAATTCAAAAAGAAATTTGGCTCAACAAGACAACTATTGGCACAAAGGAAAAAATTAGGAGAAACAGCATTTTTATGTCTCTCTAAAAGAAACATTTACTACTTAATTACCAAGAAGAAATTTCATCACAAACCTTCATATGAGAATCTTTGGCAAACACTTCAAGATTTTAAAGAAAAGGCTGTTCAACTTCAGAAAAAAACCATCGCAATACCAAAAATTGTTTGTGGAATAGATTCTTTAAATTGGGAAATTGTACGAGACATGATTAAATATATCTTTAAAAATACAAACGTAAAAATACTCGTTTACTATTTACATGAAGATCCCCAAACATTAAACACCAAAGAAAATAATCTAAGAAACCAATCGAAACAAATTTTTAAAATCACCAATAGTAAACCAGACTTATTACCAATTCTGGATAAAACT
Organism: Agrypnus murinus; assembly: GCA_929113105.1. Classification (NCBI taxonomy): domain Eukaryota; kingdom Metazoa; phylum Arthropoda; class Insecta; order Coleoptera; family Elateridae; genus Agrypnus; species Agrypnus murinus. The sequence continues at coordinate 119,752,390 of OV816027.1, forward strand.
GTAATCTATCAAGAGCAACAAAAAGACGATTTTTGCATTTCAGCAAAAGAAGATTTAACAGAAAATGGTGAAAATAATAAATTTTATTTAGATCAAGACAAGATTCTATATAAGAAGAAAAATGGAAAGTTTTGCGACTTACTAGTAGTTCCAAAAACACTAGTTAACGCAATTTTATATAGTTTTCATGATTCAGCTTTAAAGGGGCACGTAGGCATTGAGAAGACATCACTCTACATTAAGTAAAAATGCTTTTGGCAAAACATGCAAAAAGATATTACAGATTATGTGTCTAGCTGCATTCTTGTAATCAGCGAAAGACCAACCCACATTTAAAAAGAGCGCCTTAAAAACAATTTCCTTCATTGGACCGTCCTTTGCAACGTTGTAACATGGATATTTGCGGTCCTTTCGTAACATCAATTAATGGTAATAAATATATACTTTCGTTTCAATGTAATTTTACCAAATGGTTAGAAGTCATACCTATACCAGATCAGAAAGCAGAAACAGTTGCGAGAGTTCTGGTGAACAATGTATTTGCTCGATTTGGAATTCCAGAGCAAATTATAACAGACAAAGAAACCAACTTCGTTAGTGAACTTTTTAAATCTCTATGCGAAAAGTTAAAAATAAAGAAAATTACTACAAGTGCTTTTCATCCTCAATCTAATCCAGTAGAACGTGCTCATCGAGTTTGAAAAGACTTCCTATCTCATTATATCTCAAAGGATCAATCTGATTGGGAAGCATGGTCGCCATTATTCAAATTAGCCTACAACACTAACACCCACAGTTCTACAGGTTTTTCACCTTACTACTTAATGTTTGGTAGTCATCCTATTTTACCCTTAGAAGAAATTTTAAAACCACGAAAAATTAATTATGCTATCGACAGCAACTACGTAGCTGAATTACTTGCAAGGCTTAATACTGTTTTTAAAGAAACTAAGATAAATCTGCAAACAAGCTCTGCAATACAATAAAAATTCAAAAGAATTAACGTTAAAACCTGGAGACCTAGCATTTCTTTTAGATCCCCAAGGAAAAATTGGTGTTTCTAAGAAATTACTTAAAAAATGGACTGGTCCGCATAGAATAATCGAACAAATTGGCGATACAGATTTCAAAATAAGAGAACAACATAAAAATAAAGAACAAATTGTTCATGCTAATCGCCTCAAGAAACATACAGTAAGACAGCAAAACTGTTTATCAGCAAAAGATTATAATTCAGAAAATGTAGAACACGAGGAAAATTCTATATTACCAGTGGAAATTCTAATTCCATTAATGCTTACTGGTTTCTACATTTACCAATAATTTATAAACTTCAAAAACATTCGAAAACGTAAATATAGTAGTGATGAAGAATATAATGTCGATTTTAATATCTATAAAAGAAGAAAGCATGATATTGGCAGAAGGTCAGAAACATTTATAAAAGATAACTACAGAAAATTCAAACATTTAAACAAATATGGATCATCATTTGAAGGAGACAAAAGAAGATCTACCAGACATCAAAAATAATTCTTTTTTTTAGCTTCAATCTTCTAATAGTACTAATCAAAAATATTTCAAAATTTCAGATGTCTATATGTTCGCCAATAATATTCAAAATTTACAATTTTTATTCATTCATTCAACATTACAAATATAAATATAATACATTCATACATTGCATGTATTCATTATATGTGTCAATTACATTTAATTACATGATTATTTATCAATTCATTTTTTAGCATTTAGCAACAAAACACTACTAGGTCTATTCGACTTTTGTTTTGAAATTAAAGAAGTCGAGTGCACCAAGTACATCTTACTACTACTTATTTTAATTTAATATTTATATAACAGTATTCAAAATAGTTTCATTACAAAAAAAAATTTAAACCCTCCTTACAATCAGAAAACCGTAGAAACTAGTACCCAGGGGTACCGTTTACCTCGGCCTTTTTGAACATTACTGTTTTAAGTTGAAACGGTAGAGTGTTAAGTTATTATGCAAGTGCATGTTGTAAAGTAACAACAAATAGATACTTATTGTACTCAACAGTAAATTGTGTATATTTTTGTAACTTGGACTCCGTCTTTTGCGTTTTTAAAATAAAGTATTGTTTTTAAAAACGCGTTTCTACGTCAAGAAAAGTTAATTCAAAAGACAAAAAGAAACAATTTTAAACGCACCGGAAAAAACAAGTAAATCACGTTGCAGGAATAGCTGATACACGATTGTACGCTACATGATGATGTCACGCGATTGGCGCAGACTCGTAGGCGTTTTGCAAGCAAATTTCATAATTTGATTAACTTTTATTTTAGTTTTAATCCACACCTGTACACTTTTATGTCGTCCAAAAAATTCCCACACTTACTTCAGCTGTATAAATTTCACATATGTAATTTAGCAATATTTATTTTTTGTGCAAGTACCTATTGTAAGGAATTATCTTTACTTGTTCAATTTTCTAGTGCTTCTGCCGTTACTGGTAATGTTTCAATCTGATTAATCTCAAAACAATCAGATTCATCTATTTGAGTAGATATTTGCATGAGCTTTTGAGTTTCTGTATCGAATATCAAAATTAAATTGTAGTAAATATTCTTTCTTAGGTGAAAATATACTTACAAGAGGTACATGATCTGTAAGAAGAATAAAACGTCGTGCAAACAGGTATTGGTAAAAATTTGTAACGCCGTTAATTATCGCATATGCCTCTTTATCAATTTGAGCATATTTTCTTTGAGTTTATGTTAATGTCTGAGAAGCAAACTGTAATGGTCTTTCACTTCCATCACGATATCATTCACGATACCACCAGTGTATTTTCGGACCTTCTTTGCTGCCGGTTGGTTTTGGAATATAAACTGTACTAAACTTGTTAGCATTCGGCGTGGCACTAGGATATACACACGGGAAGGGGTTAAGCGAAATAAATTTTTCTCGTCTTGAGAATAACACTATCATATTTTCCCAACGGAAATAAAGTCTGCAGTAATTTATTCCGTACAAGAGTAACTTATTTACTCACAAGATTCCTAGATAATCAAGAAGAAAATAAATAAGCTTAGTATGAATCTTCATCGATTCATATACTACAGACAAATAGTGTAAGCATTTGTTTAAATGAAAATTAAAAACGGTAATGATTTATTTAATTTGAACAAATTGCTGATTTCATTTCGAATAATAATTTAGGTTTGTTCCAAAAATATAATATTCACAAGAAGAATGTACAGTAACAACCATATCTTTACTTTGAGAGGTTTTTAATTTTCTGTTATAGAATTCAATTCTTTCAACATGAACATTCTCTTTTTCATGATGAATATTGTTGCTTGGACTGAAAAAAGTCTTTGAAAATATATTCTTCTGTTTCCAAAAAATACAGGTTATTTAATTTGAATAAAATTTTTCAATCTGAACATTTATTTGTTCAATACGAATAAACTTATATGTGTAACGGGTACATTTTCCACCGGCATTTAGTATAGAGAATTTGGTATTAATTCTTGTTAAAAATCCTAAGTTCGGCCCTGTGGACCTCGCTTAACTTAAACAAGCACGTCATCAAATAAACATCTTAAATAAAAGGCACCTTTTAAGAAAGGACTGGTTCGTATTTGCTATAATGAAATAATGTAACGTCATATTGATGTCGTTTTTTCGTATCTTGCTATCTGGCATTTTAAAATAATATCAATTTCTTCATAAAGAAACCTTGAAAAGAAACCATGAGAAGCGCTTAGTCAACTCATTTATTGAAATATTTTGGTAAACATTTTGAGTGTATACGATTCTAAATACATTTTCCTTTGTCTGTTATTTTGCGCTTCAAAGTTTAAGTCAATGCGGTGTAGGAATATTGTTGACAAGTCAGCCGTGTTTTAGTTCACACGTGTGTTTTGAGCGGGAAAGAATGGGTACTGCTTTTTACATGTAAGGTCGTGAATCCTATAGTAGGGCAAGCGATAAGCACCCTTGCCGCCTAAAAACAGATGTCTGTACGTGGAGCAATGTAGAACGGAGTTTATAAAAAGGCCTTCGCTAGTTTTGACAAGAAGACTCGAGACTCAAGACTCGACACTCAAGACTCGTGACTGCAGGCTGTTGGCATGCAGTCGACATTGTGGTCAATAGACCTGATCATTTTTATGTAATGTCAATGGATTACAGTTCTTTAATCCTATAGAATTGCAAGATATTCTAGTTTTAGTGCTTTGTCGTTTAAAATTATGCCGTTATGTGAAAATCCTTTTGAAAAGGTTCTACGTGCATTAAGTTGTGTTTGAAAGACTTGTCATTCCGTACTGCGTATAAATCACAGTGGTTTATTCTTTGATGAAAAATGTGTAATAGCAAGTATTTCCTTTCCGTCCGATCTACCGATAAGTGCAGTTAATTAATGAGAGAAGAACCTCTTGAAGTAATCCTAAATTTAGTGAACACTTTTTGTGCGTTTGTACATTAAAATTCGGCTTAATGAAGTCGAAAGCATTTATTGATATAAGTGATTTAAAACAATTTGAAGCTTAAGACGCCTTTTCACTAATTTTCCGAGGGAAAATAATTACGATATTACTTAATAGCAAATTAAAATCTTGGTTATTTTTGTGTGCCTGACTCTCTTGGTTTCTGTAATCATATGGGCTGTTGTCAATAATGGAGTTGGTCGCGTTTTTGTATGGAGAATCTACATTTCGATGCTGAGCTGAATTCAACCTTAAGTTCCCCGCAGGGAAGGGCGAATTTCCAATTTCTATCGAACTAGGTGTATGGTATTCCATGAGTTTAATGAATGAAAATGCAAGGTACTGTAATATTAAGTAGGTATTTGTTTGTAATACAAGTATTAAGAATGTCATAGTTATGAATTTTCTTTAGGGAGAGCTCTCCTTGATAGTTAAAAATCTTTAAACTTTAAATTAATCACAATTCATTTAAAATGATATTTTTGAACTGATTTAATTTGTCTAATCTCATTTAGATATTTGTGTATAAATTTTTGTCCAGAAAAAGACCAGTCAATATAAATTTTAATATTTGTGTTAATGCATTTGAACATTATTTGTGGTCGATTTAATCAAATCTTTTTGAGGTATTTTCATAATTTAATGAAAAGTTCTAGGTGAATTTCTATTGATTAATTTTGGTATAATTATAACCTACTAAATGTAGGGTGGACTTGTAATAAATATACGATGTGTGTTTTACTTTTATTTATGCAAAGTTGTGTTATTATTATTTTCCTGCTAATAAATGTTATTAATTCAAAACTGAATGATCTAAAAAAAACGGAACCATATTGGTTATGAATGCTTAAGTTCACTTCTTCAAAAATTTTAAGTAAACAAAATTTTGTTTTAACTAAATATTCTATTCATTTTCTGGTTAATGAATTTAATAAATTTTAATGCTTATTCAATTAACATCTTTGAATGGTTAATTAGTAATTAACTAAGCTCAGAACCAGATGGCGCCCTTTTAAGTTTTTATTTGTTTTTGAACCCTTATCTATTCCTTTTCACAATTTATACAGCTGTGGAACTAATACCTACGACTTGATTAATCAATTTGTAAAGAGAGAGTTTAAATCTCAAGCTGTGGCAGATATTTCTTGAGTTTTCAGTTACAGTAAGTATGATGTATTTTCATAACTTTTTATAGCTTTTATAGTTATTTTTTATTGTTTTTTATGGTTAAAAAAACGGATGTTTCATATGAATAAATATAAATTCTATTTTTGAGAAATTAATTTTATGTGTGCATGTACTCAAAGTTCTTGCTCCAGATTGACAATTAATAACCACTAATAGGATCTTCTTCATTATTCCCTTCATCAACATATGCTATAAGACTTGATATTTTGTGGCATTATGAAATCTTGCGTAAACTCGATTCGAATGACACCATTTTCATTCAATAATGTGTCAATCTGAAGTTCATTCTCCTTCTCTCCGAAGTATATCTTGGAGCAAGGGAGTCTTTTCAATTTGGAAAAACCCGTTTATAAGCTTGCCGTAACATACCGCAATTAACAGGTTCGCACCAACTCACCCGTTCCAGCGGAAGACATCCAGCCCCACATACTTAGAGTTCTGCATCCACTCCCCCGTTGAGGTAAAACATATTCACGCCTATATCTTGTGTTATTATCGACAATGAATTCCATTAAGATGTAGATATCTCATAATTGTGCGAGATCTGCATTGGAATTGTAATTCATTTCGAACACTTCGAGTTGATCGAAATGGATTATTTCTTTTATGTTTCATTAAATCTCCTCGCTGTTGATTCGACAAACCCTGGGATTCTTCTCTATATCTTCTAATCCATTTATAAACCTGTGAACTCTGAAATAACATTGTTAATGTAGTACGAGGTAGTTTACTCTTGAAGCCTAATGATTTTATTCGTTCTCAGTATTTTCAAAGATTTGTAAAAAACATATGGGTATTAGTGTCTTTCCTTTTTCTTTTGAAGAAAAGAGTGCAAAAGTTAAAGAGAAGCATTACTTGGTTTATTTTCTTAAGTAGTCAAAAAATAAATGACAACTACAATTAGCATTTCTATGTTTTTAATATTTTTATCTGCCATCATACAAAAAGTGACTAGTTTTTACACTGATTTTCGTGTAAAAACTAACGTTTATTGAACTAGTTTATTTGCTTTATTTGCTAGTTTATAGAGTATATCTTAGTAATACAAGAGGCACAACCAAAAGCTGAAATAAGTTTACCAAAAATTATAAGTGTAGCACTACTTACAGATAGATCTATTTCTCGAACTAACTGATGTATGGGACGTTTTGCTCATAAAGATATCTTTCTGATGGAATCTTCTTTCCATTTTCTTAATAAAAAATGTTAAATGGATAGAAATTTCCGAATTGTAGTGGCATCACATTCACACACTACTTTACTAATGCAGGAAGATGAATGAAATTTGAAAATAACCAAAGAAGGAAAGAAAAAAGTTATTACTCATTTCTATTTCTACTGTTTCAGATGGTAGGTTGAAAAATTAGTTTCTCTAAGTAGATTCCTGATAATTCAAGAGAAAGCTTCAAAACAAACCTAGATCCTCCTTAAAATGGTCGGGAAATCCTTATTATCTTTAGGATTAAGATTTTGAAGATTATTTACTATTGTATAGAGCAAGTTCATTCAGTAAATTTGGAAGTATGCTGACACAATAATGCATAAAAATATAAAGCATTACACTATTCCTACTCGATTCTCGGCACTGGTTAACAGTCCGAGAATACGACAAGGTCACACACGGCGACTTTTAATATTTGCCAGAGCGCACCTATACCCAAACAAACAACTGAAGAATCTAGATAACCGAGATCACGAGAGTGAAATTGCATAACGCATAGCGAATCACGCGGCCATCACTCGGCGATCACGTGTTCGACTCGAGTAATTTAACTGAAAAGAAAAATAGCAGGTAAGATTGAATGATTCAGTAGCGTGTGTAATGCCTCTTTTTAATTGTAAATAAGACGAGTAGCAAAATCAGAAACGAAAATAAACATCTGTTGCCCCTATCCATAGTCATATCGTACGTCGCTGACATTTTTAACAGCTTCAATGATATCAGTGTTGCTTGAAATCTGATCTTATATTTTATGTGTTTAGCAGGTGGCGATCACGCGGTGACCTAGATTCTTCATTTGTTTGGGTATAGTGGTTATAACTATATAGGGTGCGGAGAAAGTCTCGGAACGGTCTAATATCTCGAGACATGCACGTAAGATTAAAAAACAAAAAACACCTCTTAAATATTTTTCAAAAAGCTATCCAATGATACCACACTCGACCTCCCACCCCCCATCCCCAGGGGGTGGGATGGGGGCAACTTTGACATCTTAAATAGGAACCCCCATTTTTATTGCAGATTCGGATTATCCATTAAAGAGTAAGTTAGTTTTATCTGACAAATTCTTATCGATTTTCGATAGATGGTGCTATAATCGTAAAAATTCGATTTTTTACTTATTACTTTACTTACGATTGTACTTATCAAGAAATAGTGAGAGGCGAGGGGACTCACCCAAAACAAGCCACCCCGTTGGTGAGAGGCGAGGGGACTCACCCGAAACAAGCACCCCGTTGGTGAGAGGTGAGACGACTCACCCGAAACAAGCTAAATAATAAAAAAAAATGTTTTGGACATTATGTATTTTTTTTATTAGAGTGCTATCTGTCGAAAATCAAAAAGTTTTTAATTGAAAACTAACTTACTTTTTAATGGAGAATCCGAATCTGCAATAAAAAATGGGGGTTCATATTTAAGATTTCAAAGTTGTCCCCCTCCCCCCCTGGGGGTGAGTGTAGTCGAATGTGGTATCATTGAATAGCTTTTTGAAAAACATTTAAGACGTGTTGTTTGCTTTTTTAATCTTACGTGCATGTCTCGACATATTTGACCTTTCCGGGACTTTCTCGCACCCTGTATATTTATAAAGTAATAGATTTGATACATACATACTTTTTTATGTGTTGTGTTTTCTATTTGTATTTGTGTACTTTTGTTTTGTTACTATTGTGTTAGGAAAATATTTTTTTAGTAAAATAGATTACATTAATTTGGTAGCTTTCAAATATAATATTTCTTAAATTTGGACTAAAATATTTTTTAAAAGATAATAATACAATATCTTTTTACAGGTAATCTGTCACATTCTTGCTTTATGTTTATAACACTTTAGCTTCCATTGTCCATAATATTCAATTTATCACTCAAAATGGCAATATTTCCGAATCGTTGGAAGATGGCTAAAGTTTGTCCGGTTTTTAAAGCAGGAGATCCTTCTGTGGTATCTAACTACAGACAGATTTCTATTTTGTCTAACTTTGCAAAAGTCTTTGAAATCATTCTGTATAACCGCATCTCTTCGTCTACTAAATCTCTTATTTCACAATATCAACATGGTTTTATGGCAAACCGATCAACAATAACAAATTTGATAGTTTTTACTCAAGATGTTGCTGAAGTCTTGGATGATCAAGGTCAGATCGATGTACTGTATACAGACATTTCAAAGGCTTTTGATAGGGTCGATCACGAACTACTCTTGGCTAAATTGGCGTATTTTGGATTTAATATGCAAATGTTATTGTTTTTTCAATCATATCTGACTTCCAGGTGTCAGTTTGTTTCTTACAATGGTTTTGAGTCGTCAACATATACGTGTTCGTCTGGGGTACCACAGGGGAGTAACCTTGGACCTTTACTGTTTTTGTTATTCATTGATGATTTATGTGAAGAAATTAAATGTGACAAACTAGTATATGCTAATGACTTAAAAATATTTAAACGCATATGCTCAAGTGAGGATTGTGATTCACTTCAAAATGAATTAAATAAAGTTCATCGATGGTGTTTGTGCAATAAATTAAATCTCAACATCAATAAATGCATAGTTGTTTCATACACAAGAAAAAAAATGAAATATACTTACGACTACTCTATAGATGGTAATGTTTTAAAACGTCAAACTTTAATTAGTGATTTAGGAATTTATTTCGATGCGGAGCTAACCTTCGTCGAACACATATCAATTAAGTGTAAAGAGGCTGTTAGAATGTTAGGGTTTGTACTAAGAAACTGCAAATCATTTACTATTATAAAAGCATTGGAACTATTGTACTATTCGTATATCATGTCAAAACTTGAATACGGATCTATAGTTTGGAGTCCTTATTATCAGATACATAAAAATAATCTAGAACAAATTCTTAAATTTTAAGGTAACAGGATATTATCCCGAACGGGGTACAGATAATTATTTTCTATTGCAATCTTTCGGTTTTGATAGCCTTGAATTTCGACGAATTTGTTCTTTTTTAGTATTTTTGTATAAAATATTACATAACAAAATTGATGTTCCCCAGATTCTATCGCAAATTAATTTCTTTATTCCAAGACTTCACGCTCGCCATACTTGTACATTTTACCATGGCAAAGCTAATACAAACGTGCTGCTTAAATCACCGCTGTATCTAATGTGCAATTGTAATAGAATCAGTCAAATTTGCGATTTATATACATGTTCGAAGTTGGAAATTATAAAATGTGCTAGACTTAGTTTTAATGTATAGTTATCATAATTAATTATTATGTGAAAGTTAAATTAGAAATTTATTTTTATTATTTGAATGTAAAAGTAAATAAGTATGTGGTGTTGAGCTGTGTAGTTGTACTTAAAATTTAATATTAATTATATTTATGTATTTGTCCTGTAATTGGGGTTGGGCAAACAAATGTATTATTATTATTATTTTCTTTTATTTTATTCTCACAGCTTTCAGTGCTGGTATTAATGCGTCCTAACCTGGGTACAACAAGTACCCTAGGGTTAGGTGCATATTTGCTGACGTATGGTGTTAGTTATCTAAGAGAGAGAACACATCACCACACCAGCCCTCTGATTTCATCTATATTCCATGGGGTTCTACTTATTATCATAGTTTATTCAAGTTTTCTTTCCCCGTCAAGGCGATCTAAGGGTAGTCCAATTTGAGTTTCCCTCGGTTCGGTAACCAACCTCAGATTCTCCTTTTTTTCTCTTCTACATAGGTTTTCAGGAAGAGCGTTGTTTCTATAGATTGGTGATTTAGAAATCAAGAGGATGCTCTCTAGGGATCTTGTGGAGCCGGATTTGTACGTCTAGATGATCAGATACCTACAGACTAAGGACGCTGGCTGTACCGTCTACCATGTCTATTATCGAATCTTACGGTAGCAGGTCGTAGACCTGGCCAGACATTATTATTATTATTATTATTATTATTATTATTATTTCATTTCAATTTCTTCTTGTTTCTCAGGTTAGCATCCTGGCTTCTATTACCGAAGGTGCACCGCACCCCTTGGGCTTATTCTTAAAATTAGTTCTGTGATGCTTTGTCCAATACTTTTCGCAGTATATGTGTTGTTCCTAATAGGACACTTTTCTGCAGACTTTGTATGAATTGAATTCCCGGTACTTCCTTAATATAAGTGTTAAATTTGTTGGATATGGCGCCTAGTGCCCCTATGACGATAGGCACGATAGTTGTTTTGCAGTGCCACATCCTCTCTATTTCTATGGCGAGATCTCTGTATTTTAACAGTTTTTCCGCCTCTTTGTCCCTAATTCGACGATCTCCCGGTACTGCAACGTCTATGATATAGCATGTTTTGTTCTTTTTATTTTTTATTAAAATATCAGGCTTATTGGCACGAATCTCACGATCGGTTTGTATTTGCTGATTCCACATGATTACTGTATCATCTTTTTCAGTTACCTGCTTTGGTTCATGCTGGTACCATCTTGAACACACATCTATACCATAGGCCTTACTGATGTTATAGTGCAGGTTTCTACATACTTGGTCATGTCGCCGTATGTATTCGTGTTGTGCCAATACCCGACATCCTGATACGATATGTTCCGTGGTTTCATCAAATTCTCCGCAAAGCCTACATTTTCCATCTATTTGCTGCCTTAAGATCGTCCTTGCAAAGTACCTAGTGTTTATGGCCTGGTCTTGTGCGGCAATAATTGTACTCTCTGTTTCCCCTTTTAAACTCCCTTCAGTTAGCCAATTGTAGGTTCGCTGTTTGTTCACTGTATTTTCATTTATTGCCCGGGCATATTGACCATGCATCTCTTTGGTGTGCCATGAAATTTTAATTTGATTCGCAATAGCTCTTTTTGTTTGAAATTTTCTTTGCTGCTTAGAAGTGTTGTTTTCTTCCCCTTCTAACTGGTCTATCTGTAGATTTGATTTTAGCATCTTTGCGATTTTGATTATAGACTTGCTGTTAGGTAGTTGTCGATCTTGTCTTTTTATGATGCTTTTGTATTGATCTTCGTTGTCCTCTTGCAAGTAGTCAGCTAAGTTTATTATTGCGGATTTATAAGCTGCTGTTACCTGTACCAATCCTCGGCCTCCGTCTTTTCTAGCTACATATAACCTATCCACATCTGCTCTAGGGTGCTGTAGTTTGTAACACGTGAGTAATTTTCGGGTCTTTGTATCTATGTCTTTTACTTCTTTTTCTGTCCAATGTAGTATTCCAAAGGTATATAACAGTACCGGTACAGCTAGTGATCCTATTGCTAGTATTTTGTTCTTTCCTGATAATTCTGTCTTAAGAATCATTCTTACTCTGCGACGGTACTCGGAAATTAGTTTTTCTTTCATAATGGCTTGTTCGAAGCCCTCGTGTTCTAAAATTCCGAGGTATTTGTAAGACTCTGCTTCTTCCAGATCTCTGATGGTCTGATTTTTGATCATTATATTTTCCTTTCTTTCCACTCTTCCTAGTACGAAAGAGATTTTTGCGCACTTGTCCAACCCAAACTCCATTTTAATGTCATTGCTGAATGTCGCTACAGTGTTCAGTATATCAGTCAGGTCTTCATCATTCTTTGCAAATATTTTTAGATCGTCCATGTACAGTGAATGCGATATCCGTTGTCTTTCGCCCTTGATGGTGTATCCTTTACCTGTGTTGTTGATTTCGCCCGACAGAGGCGCCAGAGCTACACAGAACATTAGTGGTGATAGAGAATCTCCTTGGAAGATACCACGTTTTATTTCTACCTTGCCAATTTCCATGGCGCCATGTTGGTGATTTATTCTTAAGTTGATCTTCCAATGCTTCATGCTTTCTGAAAGAAATTCTAACAGGCGACCTCTAATTCCAATCATTTCTAACGACCTTATAATCCAGCTGTGCGGTACACTGTCGTAAGCTTTCTTGTAGTCGATATACGCGACACTTAAGTTTTTCTTGTGCCTTTTGCAATCTTCTGTAATTATTTTCGAAAGTAACAATTGATCTTTACATCCTTTCGTTTTGGGTGTACAACCTTTCTGTTCTGTGGGTAAAAGATTATGTGATGCCAGGTGGGTTGACAATCTATTTGCTATTATGCTTGTTAGATTTTTGTAAACAGTGGAGAGGCAGGTGATTGGTCGATAATTGCTTGCTTCTTGGGTGTTTTGCGACTTTGGGATAAGAAATGTATCTCCCGTAGTTAACCATTCAGGTATTTCTTGAGGGTTGGTTATTATGTGATTGTACTGCTCTGCTAGACTATTGTGTATAGTTGTTAGTTTTTTTAGCCAAAAGTTAGTAATGCCGTCTGGGCCTGTTGTTTTCCAATTAGATGTTGTTTGGAGGCTTTTTTGTACTTCTTCTGAACTTATTGGTTCCCATTGCATTATTATTATTATTATTTATTATTATTATTATTATTATTATTATTATTATTATTATTATTATTATTATTATAACAGTTTTAGAAAATTTGTCAGTACTTTAAGTACTCTATACGCGTTTTTCATATGTTGCTATTGCTATTGCTGTTTGTTCTTGTGTTATACTATTTGTAATAAATGATGTGAATATAAATTGGACACTGTTTCTGTTTTCATATATACTACTACATACATTTTTTTTAATAAATTTTATTCATTAAGGTTAATTTTTCAACAACAAATAATAGTATACATACCACAGAATTTTAAATGTTATTGAAAAGTTGTATTAGAATATACTGTAAAAATAAAATAACATCATAAATTAAACTTGATTTGGAAATACGGATAACGGTCCTAAGAGAACAATACTAGAGTTTCTTAGAAAAACTTCACAGGTAGCAGTTGGTTTTAGACGTGTGGTCCGTTTTAATGCTCTTAAGCCCTTGTTCAATAAATATATTAAATATACATTATTTTGTTTTATTATTCGTATTAATTTTTAAAATTTTTAATTAGTTTTTTGTGCGTAAATTATTTCAAAAAAATTATGCTCCAAAAAAATAAACTTCGGAATTTGAACCGATGACCTGTTGCACAGAGACGATGTTGCAACTGAGCTACACCCGCTTTGCATTTATGATCGTCTTATCTACCTCTTCTTGTGATTACATCTTGTGTTTTTTGGTTTTTAATATTAATAAATAAAATTAGGATCTTATTTAATTAAAAGCATGTTTTGTTATAGAATCACCTATAAAGCTGCAAACTAAACAAGAAAAATCAAACTTTCCGCTATTTGCGGATTTAATTTGAAAAGAAATAATCTAAAGGTATAACATTAGGTATAAATGATTTTTATAATAATTATCTAATTGTCCTAGTAGTTAATTTTTTTTATAATTTGGGTATTTGTATTACTAATTCTTGTTCCTAATTCAAATAAAACCGGTGAATTTGATGAAATTTGAAAATAAATTGCATTAAAAATATTTCAGTTCAAGTTCGATCCTGATATATTTAGGCAACTTAACAATCACCTGTGCGCGCAGCTGATTTTCTAAGTACCTATACGAGAGTTAACATTTAGTCATTACTCAAGCAAAGTGTGACCTAATTATAAATGTATGCGAGATAAACGCCTCAAGCGGCGCGCCTACGATTGCAGGTGCAGTATCACACCCACGGCCACGTGTGTGCATAGCACAGCAGCTGCGTCACGTAGGCATACGGCCACGTGCGGTCACTTGAAGGACTTCACACCCACAGAAGGGGTATATAAAGACCAGCACTTTATGGGACAAATCAGTCTGAGTTACGACGAAGCTTGGAAGATAGAAACTGTCTATCTGGATAGATGTTTACCTTCTTTCAAGCAATACTCCCAGCTTTAAGTTAAAATTGTATAATAGTATTTAAGTGATTATGCAAGTGCATACTGTATAAATTCACGACAAATAAATATCTTATTGTACTTAACTGTAAACTGTGTTCATTTTGTAACTTGGGCCCCGTCTTTTGCGTTTTTAAAAATAAAGTATCATTTTTAAAAACGCCCTTCTACGACAAGAAACGTTAATTCGAGTCTCATTTAATTTGTCTTTCACTTTACATATAACAAACAAAAAAGAATTTTTTATTCCTGCAACAATATCCTGAACTTTCCTTTTTATGTCTATTCAAGTCTATTATAGTTATACCTTTAAAAAATCACTCGATAACATTTGACGGCATCAACTGTAGGTTCAAATATCTTTTTATTTATATGGCTTTAAGCAGTAAGCCTATACCAATTCTTTGTTGGAATAACTACTATTGTTGTCAAATACCGGCCATAAAAACCAATTCTGCAAGCCGAACTGTAAATATATAACTATATGACTGTACATAATTGTATATAACTACGGTGTTCTGCAGCAATCTACAGAGCAATTTGATAAGCGTTGACCAAAATATGCAAAATAATCAGGCAAAATAAAATAAACATTTTGGGAAATGCAGCACACCCAGAATATTTGGCACGTGCCGCCACTAGTACAATACATTAATTTTAATTTCCAATTTTAAAAGAAAATAGTGAGCGTAAGAAATACCTTGTTTCTGTTCAATAACTTGTATGTAATTAACTTATGTTATTTCATTACGCGCATTACTTTCTTTTGCAAATGAATATGACTCCGATCAGTTATTGTGGTTGTGTTTTCGCTTTGTAGGTCGAAATGAGTTCTCCTAGTGATGTAAGTGAGAATAAAAATAATGTATCGCCCTTTAGAAAGCAGAAACGGTTATGTTTATACAAAAATGATTGGGAAATGCAGTAGCAGCAAGTGATTATGCAAGTGCATACTGTATAAATTCACGACAAATAAATATCTTATTGTACTTAACTGTAAACTGTGTTCATTTTGTAACTTGGGCTCCGTCTTTTGCGTTTTTAAAAATAAAGTACCATTTTTTAAAACGCCCTTCTTCGTCAAGAAACGTTAATTGGCGCAGTCGGTAGGATAGGCAAAAGGGCTCAGGACACCGTTTTTCGAAAATTAAAAGCACCGTCGAGTTCCTTGGCTTTTAAGTCTAAATTTGTCTATCGAATCAGGATTTGGGAACCAGCGATTCAAAGGACGAACATCGCCTGAGATCGTAGCCGTTTCCAGAGCATCACCTATACGTAGCATCGCCGTTTCCAAGGGACAAGCATCGCCCGAAGAACGCACAGCTGCTGCAGAAGCCTGATGATTGGAGTCATTCCTGACTATTGGAGTCATTTAACGGCAAAATTCAAGCCAACAATGAAGATAGAGTAAGAAACTAACTATCAATTATTATTATTGTTAAATGCGCATTGCGCAAACAAATATCAAACAAGATTAACAATTTTAAGTTTAATACATACTAAACCCTTTAGATTTAAGTTCACGTTGCTTGTAGTAAGCGAGACGGATTGGTGTATCAGCTAGTGATACTTAATTTCCAGCCCACTTGCAAGCAATGGGTAGGCACCTTGAATAGGCCCTTACTAACATAAAAATCATTTTTATTAAGTTTAGAATATTTCAAACTTTGTTAACAAATTTATAGAATTTTTAAGTATTTATTTTTAAAGTGCAAACGATTTACTAATCGTTTTCATGATTAATACTGATACATCATCAGATAGTGAAACTGAATTACCGATTAACAAAACTTTTGTAAGATCCGCACCACGACCGATAAGTTTACGTCCATCTAAATTATCGATCAGCAAGCAAAGCCTTACTGCAATGGCACAAGGTAATCAACCTCAAGTACAACCCCAAGTAACACCAGCACCTATTGTCCAACAATGTGTAGGCTACCCACCTGGCTTTCATAAAAGCCCTATGACGGAAACCCCGTCGAATTATCTGAATATATTCGACCTGTAGAAGACATTTTCTGCCAATTTTGGCAACCACACGACCCAGCGGCTTATATCAACAGACTTTTACTTTCCTCAGCACGCAACCGCTTAAAAGGCCCAGCCTTAGAGGTCGTAACTGGACAAGTATTTGATTCATGGTATTCTTTAAAAGACACCCTTCTTAGTAATTTTGGAGACCAACGATCGGAACTGAACATCCGGATCGATCTATCTCGTATGAGACAATTATCACGAGAATCTCCTGTAGAATTCTATAATTGAATTAGATCCTTATTAGCCATACTAAATTCTAAAATTGCACTAGGCTCGGAAATACCAGAAATAAAAAAGTACCAAGCCCGAGATGCTAAAGATTTAGCTCTTAAAACCTATTTAGAAGGACTTTCTGAACCTTTTGGAAGTTTCCTTCGTAGTAGAGCACCAACATCGCTCGAAGTAGCCTTAACTTATATAAAAGAAGAACTGGACATACGATATTTTCAAAATACACAACAAAATAACTCACAACCTAAGTTTTCACCACAGCCAGTTCCCCTAAGCAATTTCAATAAACCCCAACCAACTTTACAACCCCCTCAGTTTAAACCACGATCATACCAGAACGTATTGCCACAATTTAAGCCTAATTTTAACCCCACTCATCAATTCAAACCAAATGTTAATACTACAAACCAATTTAAATTTAACCCAATGCCTCAACAGTTCGGAAATAATTCCCGACCTAGACAATCCAACAATGTTTTTGCACCCAAAAGAAATTTCCAACCACAAAATCGGCCAGAACCGATGCAAGCTAGTACTATTAAACCACGACCGGTACATCCTAATGCATTAATGAGACCTTTTAATCCAAATTTCAACCGCAATAATAATCAACCCAATTTTAGTCGACCAAATCCCCAACCACGAACTTTCTTTTCGGAAGAATTATACGCAACGGATTTTCAAGAGGAAAACCCAACTAATGTAATTAATGCAGACGAATTAACTTATACTCCCGAAACTTACGAAACTGTACCTGAATATGACGACTATGATCCTCTTGATAACGGAACCTACCATGGAGAGGAGGATGACGAAAATTTTCGTGAAAACGCCTCGGAGAACAATTAGAATCTTTTTCAATCGATCCTAAATCATCTTTACCTTTTCTAATAATACCCCAAACGAATGAAAAACTTTTAATCGACACCGGGAGTTCCGAAACTATCCTTTCACCCGAATTTGTTTATAAACATTACCCCGAATCCATTTTTGAATATCCTTTTGAAATTACAACCTCTTACGGTACAACGTATCACAATCAAGTAGCAACAGTTCCTATTTCCCTTTTACTCGATAAAATAGAAGGAAAACATTTAGTATACCTTCTTAATTTTCATTCCAATTACATTGGCATTCTTGGAAATGACTTATTGAAGAAATTAGGAGCAAGAATCAATTTTCGTGGAAATTATACCCAACGGAACGGAAAAACCGTAGTACCATTCTTTTTCAACGAACCATCTCTTAAAGAAACTATATTAATACAACCATCCTATTTCGAAAATCCCGCTTCAAAGAAATCCAAAATTTTAAATACTTCAAACAACTTTACTCCACAATTTAACCCAACATATATTAATTTTAATCAACGTGAAAATAATTTTCCTTCACAAAATCTGTCGGAACAACATAAAAATGTTCAACAAAAATCAACTGCAAACAATGCTTATTATAACGACTTTGAAAATATTTTCCAAAATTTTCTAACTCAACCAAATAGAGAGAACATTGTCCCGACGATAACTCAAGAATCAAATCAAAAGGATCAATCCAATTTAAACGATACAGAAATTATTGTTTCAAAACCAATTCGTGTTAAAACCAATAATCTTAATAGCACTACCCAAAGATTACGTAAAGTCGTACAAAGACCAACAAAACGCAAATCTCTCCAAGAAACAAAGCTGGAATCGAAGAAGAAAAAACTTAAAACCAAACATGAGGCCCCAATAAATAAAACACTCAAAAACGATTTCCGTAAAACGAAAAGGAAAATACATGCTAGAAAATGTAACAATGGTTTACGCAAAACGAAGAAAAATACGAAACCCAATAAAAATTCAAGTCGTATTAACAAGGCTTGGTTGAAAAGAAATAACCACCAACTAATGGAATACCTAAAATTTCAAGATCAAAATAAACAGATAATCCCTCTTCGGATAAATAATAGACGATTTACGTATTTAAAGCCCAAAATGAAAATATACAACATCCGAACCTAAAACCCTCTAAAAATTAAAATGACTATTAGCAAAGAACATTGAAAACGATTTGAAACTAAAATATTTTTATAGAGCCATCTACTTATTATATTATGTAAATGTGATGCTAATTAACAAACTTCCCCACAAGTAAATCAAATTCAAATTCCTTTTCAACTAAAATACTTTTATGACCTTCTCTATTTATTATCTAATGAAATGATAAAATCAAAACACATTCGAGTCTGCACTATTCATACTATCTCTTGCAAACCCTTAATAAGAATCTGTTTTTAAATAAATAACCACTTTTGCAAATATAAGATCTTTATTATTAAAGAGATTTCAATTAACAAAATTCCCTTCTGCAAAGTTAAAACTGCATATAGCGCAATGATAAGAGTACAGTACAGCAAATAGTATATACGCTAAATCTCGGAATGTGACCTTCAACAATTACACTCAGCAAAATCTATTTTAACAGGAGACAGCTGTTCAATCTTAAGTTACTCACTGATAACAACAATGCATTTCATTGCAATAACAGAAAAGATAATTTTGTTGCGAGGAATTATTACATTCAAATGCTTTGATAAAATAAATGAAACTTAATAATTAACCATTTAGTGTCAACAAATAACCCTTTCGAGTAATTTTAACAATTCAATTTACCCAATTTTATAAATATTTCTAACTCAATGTCAACTCCAGAAAACTAATTAACCCAAAAATATTTAAATACATATAATAACATACGTAATACATAAGTAATACCTTCTTTAAGTTTGCTTTTAAAATAAACCTCATAAATTTTAACGTCAGTTAAAGATGAAATTAAATTATAGCTGAAATTGTAAACCCAGTACTACAGAAATAATTATTAGAACGATCAATAGAAAAACTTTCCTGGAAATCATTTCCCAATAAAGCAATTTTTATTTTAACATTGCTAAACAGCAATACCCCCCTTGATAATTAATAATGATACTATAAACGTTGATTTCTTTGTTATCCCTACGATTAATCATATAAACTACCTTATCACGACAAATATATTCAACCACTATTGACGGAAATCGATTAATACAAGTTTTTGTTAACCAATAAAATCAAAATAATAAATTTCATGAATTACTAACTGGAACATTGTTTACCACAGCTTATCACTGCTTCTTTCCGAATGATTCTCTATATAAGGACTTTTCCCATTTTATACTGTCTATAGCAATTGAAAATACCTGCAAATTTCATAAGATGCTTTTCAAAAGTTGATCAAACCCACTATTAAAATCAAGTAACATCATAGATTGAAGACCGATTGTTCCATTCCATTATAACCTATACCACGTCGAAAATATTAGTCGTTGACGGCGAATTCGATAAACAACCTCTAAAAATTTTGCTGAACTGCACAAAATTAAACTACATGTAACCACCCCCTATAACCATCAATCGAATGCTACAGTAGAACGTTTACATTCTACGCTTCTCGAACATTATCGACTATTAGAAAACACACCTGAAGAAAGACGAATTTATTATTGTATCCTAGCCTATAATCACTCAATTCCTTCAACCCTCGCACAGAAACAAAATCTTCTAAGTCAAAATCTCAATAAAATCATTCTCAATACCACTGTGAAAATTCGAGAAATCATTGGAACCCTAAATACGTTTACTGTATTAGATCAATCAATTCAATCTTTACAACTATTTATCACCACATGTATGGATCTCGAAACCTCGTTAACCTTTGCCCAAAACCATCAGCTACATTTATCTTTAATTGATAACAACGATTTGTTATCGATACTATCTCAAATCTCAAACACACTACAAAGACTACCTACCAAACAAACTTTGGATGTCCCATATCCCATTAACCATGAGAATCTACATTTTTATGATCCTTAATTTGGATCAAGGCATATCAAAAGAACACCACACTAACTTTTATATACGAGATTCCTCTAATAAAACCATCCACAGAACACCAATACATAAGACTAATCCCATTTCTTGCTGCTCACAACAACCAATTCCAAATGGACATTCCCATCTACAACACCATACTGTTTAATACCGACTTTAGAATTTCCATCACCGATAAGCAATGTATGCAAATAACCCCTTCACATTATTTCTGTTCACAAACAAATTACTTCACAATCCCAAATTCCAAATTGTGCGAAACACAATTATTAGCCTTCAAGGAAGCTCAAAACTGTCAACCTGTCATATTTGAATTGCATACGACAAAAGTAATAAAAATAAATCGATCTACCTGGATCATTAGTTCCCCTAATAAAACGATCATCGATAGCAGATGTATCGACTCTATAACACGAAAGACCATTACTGGATCAATATTATATATATATATATATATATATATATATATATATATATATATATATATATATATATATATATATATATCTATTTTCGTAACAAGTCGAGATCCGAATAAATTTAGGACAACCCGAGATCCACCAAAAGGTTATCAGTTACGCATGTATATTTCCTGTTGATACAGTTATAATTTACGACTTAACCACTACCCCCTCAGAGGGGAACAGATTTTGCAATTAAAATTTTATTTATAAATCCATAACGCAGCGAGATCCGCAACAAGTCGAGGTCCATTTTTGTATATAGCAAAATATGTATACCAACGTGAGATCCTGCAGCGTTGCCACCGTATTCGACAGATATTTACCACAAAACTCACAAACGAGGGTCATTATGACAACCAGATGTTGTAAAAGGGACTGTTAAAATGACTTGACCTAGAATTTCATACAATAGAAAAAGGACAAGTTTTGTTTGAAAGTATAAAATTATTATTCATGTTATTCTGCATGTTAGATTTAATATGATATAGTTATCTGTTAATAATTTTATAGAATACAATTACTTAAAGATGTACTATTGTTTTCATAATGATCTAGGACAGCAAGGCTATTTTTTATTACTTTATGCTATACGTTTACACTAAAAGAAATTAATTAAATAGCATTATATTAGCCTTGTTGCCCGAGATCATTATGAAATCAATAGTACATATTAACCTTTAATGTTTTTAACTTCCTTAAAAATATTTTATTTAAAAGAGAAAAAAGGGAAAAAGTTAAAAATATGAAAGGTTAATATGTACATCTTTAAATTGCATTATATAAAATTATTAACAGATAACTATATTATATTAAACACCCGCCTTGAAACTATTGATTTTAAAAATAAAGCAAATAAAGATTATTGAAATTGAAAGACTAAAGTATAAGATTGTTTTTAATTACTACCATTTTCATATATTATTTTTGCACATATGTACTATAATTAATCGCATCACGCAAAATACAGTTTTACATGCATTTTGTTTCAAACCCTAATATTATCTCCCCTAATTATGTCAAATGAATGATATTAAGGAATGCTATAAAGAAAAAAATACGAATTGAATGATGCCTTTGGTTACGGATTGCATTTGATTATAACCGGAAAAAGTAAAGAAAATAAAACTTCCGTTTATGCAAAAAACCAGCTATGCCTAGGAATCATTGGAACGATCATAAATCACTTATTTCAATTTGAAAACATTAGAATGGCGGAGAAAATATTTGCTTCATACGTCAAAATTACTTTGAAAAATTGAATTCTTTGTGTTTTGCGGTATTTTTGAATCTAATATGTACTTTGTTTATAATGTTTATATGGTCGAATAAAATCATTGCTTTCGCAACCTTTAAGAATCTTTATTTCCAGAATCTTCCAGGTTCAAATAATTCAGTAAAAGGCAATAAGATTAGGGCTGATTCTATACCGAAATTACCTAAAATTACTTACTAAATACAAACGTGATAATTGTAACTGTTCGGTACAGGACCTTCAATCGTACGGGTATTTAATAATTTCATCTACGAAAATAACGTGCAGTTGTACAGTGAAATTATTGTAAAAACTAATTTTCTTCTGTTTGATTTAAATCCAATAGTTGCGAAAGCTGATTATACTATTCAAGGTCATCTTAATTTCAACGGTAAAGAAAAACTGTGCTGTAATTTGGTTAATTTTATTATGAACATTAAAGCCTCAACAAAAAGTGAAACAAAGGCGAAAGATAACAAATGTGCATGGATAAACAATTCAAATCTAATAGTTGCTATTAATGGTAACCGAAATGTGAGTGCCAACAACAATTTCGGCTCATATTCCTGACAAACTGCATCACATTATCCTAATCTACCACGTTCGAATGAAGAATTACAACAACCAACTTTGCTCAACAATCGGTCTTTTATTAATTGTTCGTCGTCAATGCATTCAAGCAAATGGGAACCTACATTTGGGATATATTACTTAAACATTTGTAGTTTCTTAGCACACAAATATGAAGTACATCAATTTATAGCTGAGTTTCAACCTTCAGTATTGTGCTTATCAGAAGCTAGAGTTACTGCGGATATTTTAGAATGTGAGACAGAAATAAAGGGGTATTACGTTGTTGTATGCTTTTCTGATAATAGGTACACAGGTGGTGTTATAATGTTTATAAACCGTAAATATAATTTTAAGATTATTCATAATATTAGTGTTGCCAATACGTTTTCGTCGTTAGTTGTAAACGTAAATAAAATAATGGTTGGAATTGTATATCGCTCGTCGAGTTCAAGTGCTATATATTTTATAAATTATTTCAGTAACTTGTTGGATGAGGAGTCTTACTATAAAGGTCGTGTTATTTTTACAGGAGATTTTAATATTAATATGAGGATAGACAATTTATACAACAGAAAATTAAACATATTGTTAATAATATAGGTATGAAACAAATAGTTAACGTTCCCACCAGTACTACACCTAACTCGCAACTACAATTGATCTTGTGATAAAGAACGATCCTTACAAAACGTTACAGTAAAAGATACGCCAAAAATTACAGATCACGATATTGTGATTGTAATAGTTATTAACAATCAATCTGCGTCTATTGAAACAGAAAAATATAAAAAAGTGTAATAAACGATGAGGTGATAGCGGAAATGAGAAACAAACTATATGAATGTAACTGGAAGTATGATGTTATTATTGATAATTTTCGTAACAATATTGTCAATTTGTTAGATACATATGCTCCACTTAAAACGTACAAAATTAGAAGTAATTTAAAACCATGGTTCAATAATAACATGAAGAAAATTCAAATAAAGCGAGATAAAGCATATAAAACTTTTAACACTACTAATGATCCTCAAAACTGGATAATTATAAAATTTTGAGGAATGAACTCGTTAGTATAATAAGATCAGAAAAATTAGAGTATTATAGATTACAGATTGATAACGATATGGGGAATTCTCGCGCTATTTGGAAAACATTAATTGGAAAATCAAACAACGATCTCCCAGATGACATTGATTTTGAAAATTCTAAACTGAATGAAATTACAATACCGAATAAATTAAATGAATACTTTATTGGCAGTTTAAATGATACTGTTAATAGCATAACCCCGCTTAATTGTGATAATCCTCCTGTATTAAATAATAGATATTGTAGGTTAGTAAAATTTGAAAAAAAAATATATTAAATGAAAAATTTATAAAACTTAAAAAGGTCAAGTCAAGTCCAGATGAATTTGGGCTGTCCATTATTAAGCCACTCATCGACAGTTTAAGTTATCCATTAATGCATCTTATTAATTCTTTCCTGGAAACTGGTTGTTTTCCAGATAGTTTAAAAGTTAATACTGTTACACCTATACCTAAAGTGAATAACACAATAAAGCCTCTGAACTCCGCCCAGTTTAATCGTTTTTTCTTTACCTTTTATTTTAAGAGTTACTACACGTATAATATTGTCCTTTCCTAGACATACCTGGATTGCTCTTTTCAAATAGTGTTTAGTACTTTTGATTCCAGCCTCTCACAGAAGTCATAGACCTCCAAAATGTGGCAAGTTGTAGGGAAGAAAATGCCAAGTGATACCTCCATGCAATAAAGATTGTATTGTTTGATCAAAATTGTTGTTTACAAACTCTCCTAGTTTTTTTATTTCGTTTTTGGCTCCAACGAAATTACATAGTACCATTATAGCTAAAAATCTCTAGACTTTCCTCGGCGCAAAATAAATCTTTTGAACGTGGCTAAAAATGCACCGTTTGTCTTGCCTAGTCGATGCCGATTGAGTGAAATGGAGTCACAGCGGTTCTTTGAACGGGTAAATTGCCCATGATTGGTGCAACTGGTTGAGCCTTAATCCTAAAGCATTTGCAGAAATTTCTTATCGTCATTGCCAAAATGATGGTAATTTTTGGGAACAGCATAGCAAATATGCTGTTTCCAAAAATAGCTCAGAATATTTCATGTATAGTACTTAATAATAATTTTGGACCAGTATGCATATAATTTTAGATGCTCGCTTTCAAAAAGTCATTTAATTAGATCATTATTTTTATGAAATAAAATATGTTTTTATTAAAAGAAAATTTGTGATAGGTAATTTTGTTTACTACCTATTCTCGAGAGACCCTGATTGTCAATGAATGGTGAGAGGCTTAAAAGATGTTTTTTTTTCTAATTTTGCCTTGTTTTAAATTGTTAATTTCCTTAGAAAAGCATACATTCTGTACAAGTCTTATTAATGAATTTAAAGCATTATTAAGTTCAGCAATTGAAGAATTTCTGTTAAAATTTCGACATTCTGATGGAAGTAAACAGATAACTATATTATATTTAACCTAACAATAACTATAATCAGTTTCCGACTACGGTCAATGTCAGAAGCAGTTAAATTTACGGAATAAGTAAAAGCCTGTATTGTAAATATATGGACATATAGATAAAAATGAAACTCTCTGATAACTAGTGTTTATTTTAACAATAAAAATAGTACTTTTATATTGTGAATTACTTAAAAAACTAAATTTCCTATAATATTGTAGATAAATTACTGTAATCAGATGTTTAGATCATTTAATCCCACTTTTTTTTAAAGGGCAACATAATTCCCATTCCGATACTTACATCAATATTTTCTCTTTGTAGGTGACCCTTAAACTTACTAAACGTCCTGATAGTTATGCAGAAATTTTATAGAAGGTTCCGCAATGATAATTGTAGCTCCATCGTTGGATTTGATACTTACTTTCAGAAAAGAAATGCTGAAATAGTGATAATTAACCTTGTATACATAACATCTTAAAAACTGTACGCCATCATGTGCAAATAATACTTGATAAGAATATAAATAAATACAATATTCCGTTAACAGTATATAAGAAAATTATTACAATGGTGTATATCCAAAAGAGTATTGAAGGGAAATTCTGGTTATTAATTAATTTGATAGGTTATTTTGATGAACTACTTTAGTGAATTTGTATTTTATTTTAATAATTAGTACGTATAAGTTATAAAAAAACTTTTGAATTAAAGAAAGGAAATCGATTTATACATTTCTTAAGTAAATACGGCAATTTTTGATTTGACCCTACTCAACCCATTTGAGGCAAGGCATTAATTGTGCTACTGGGATATCTACATACAATTTATTATAAAAACTGCACACGTATGCTCATTTTTCAATTTATACTATTTTCAAGCCAAAATTAGCCAAGGCCTACCAATATTAAAATAGTTTTCAGCTGGAATTTTTTTTTTTTATTTTAGAGTACCAGTACATATAAACGTATATCACATTCATGCATCAACGATTTGCTATTAGCTATGAATGCGACATATTATAGTTCATTTAATGTTTTAAAAATGTGATTTATATTTTTGATATTAAATTGGTGGCTTTGAGAAAGTTGTAAAGGTTTTCTATGTTTTCTGGTGATAACGCTAGTTGTAGATTTTTAGGAAGATGGAAATTTTGTCGTTGTATATTGAACTCCTTGCATTCCAGTAGTAAGTGCCTCACTGTAATTCGAATGTTGCAGGTGTTGCAGTATGGGGGTTGTTCTTTTTTGATTATGTATGCATGAGTGTAGTTGCAATGCCCAATTCTAAGTCTTCGAAAGATGACTTCTAATGATCGGGGTACATTTTGTATAGATGTTATAAATGTATGATCCTTAATAGCCCTGAGGGTATTAGTATCTGGTGAAATGCTCTGCCATTCAGATTCCCATTTTAATCTTAATTGTTTTTTGTAGTGGTTGATAAGGTCTGTGTGGATAACTTTGTCAGTTGACATGTGTTGGTTCTTATAGGCTGATTTGGCTGCGTGGTCGGCTGTTTCGTTCCCCTTTATTCCGATATGTGATGGTACCCAAAGTAAGTCTATGTTTTTTTTGTGATGACTATGCAAGTGGTGAATCTCTTTTTGTATTAAAAGTACATAGGTATTGGTAGTTTTAACTTGTTGTATGGATTGTAGAGAACTCAGTGAATCGGTGCATATCAAAATTTGTGTTGTTTTTGTGGTATTGCAGTATTGGAGTGCTTTTAGGATTGCATACAGTTCAGCATTGTAGACAGAACAAATCGTCGGGAGTTTGTATGTTCTTTGAGTGTTCTCATTTATAAAAGCACAGCCAGTATTGTTGTCGGTTTGTGATCCATCAGTGTATATGTGGAGGTGTTTCTTGTATTGATTTGATAGGGTTTCTTTAAATTCGTTGTTTATGATTTGGTGATGTGCTTCGGATTTGGATGTTTCAGTTAATTTTGTGTTGATTTTTGGTTTGGTTACTGTCCAAAATGGTGTAACGTCTTCTATTTTCTGTTCAACTGGTGGAAGAGGAAGGTTATATTTTATCATCAGGTTACGGTATCTAATGCAAATCGATTGTGGAAAATTAGGTTTCTGATTGTATAGGTTTTGGTATTCGGTTTGGTGAATGAGGTTATTTATTAATGTGCATGGGATGAAGAGTGATTTAGTGGCGTAAGTTAGTAGTTGTTGTTGTCTTCTGTATGATGGTGGTAGTTGTCCAGATTCGCTGTAGAGATTCACGGTTGGACTAGTTCTAAATGCCCCCAAAACAATACGAAGTCCTTCGTTGTAAGTGCTGTCGATTGTTTTTAAGACCGTTGTTTTTGCACTTCCATAGATTATACTACCGTAATCGAGTTTTGAGCAAACAGTTGTTTTAAAAATTTTTAAGAGAGTTTTAGAATCAGCTCCCCATGTGTGGTGTCCTATTGTTTTAAGAAGTTGAATAGATCTTTTGATGTTGTTTTTTAACGATTTTATATGCGGTATCCAGGTCAGTCTGCTGTCGAAAATTATTCCTAGATATTTTGTGTGGTCAGAGTAAGATAATGATATTTCGTTGAGATTTAATTTGGGATTCGATTTCTGTGTTTTTCTGCGGGTAAAATGAATGCATTTGGTTTTGGATGCTGAAAATGTAAATCCGTGATTTAGAGTCCATTTGTCTAATCGATTAATTGATTTCTGTATCTTGTTTTTTATTTTTAGTGTATCTTTGTTTCTGTAGTATATTACTAAGTCGTCAGCAAATATCTGAGCTTGAACTGGTGCTTTTACATTTTCTTTTATTATATCATTGATGGCTATTAAAAATAGCGTTACACTTAGGACCGACCCTTGGGGTATTCCGTTGTCTTGGGTGTTAGATCGTGACAAATGGTTTCCTACACGTACTTTGAACGTTCTGTCGTGAAGAAAGTTTTTGATAAAATATATCATGTTTCCTCCGATTTTCCATTTGCATAATGTTTTTAAGATGTGATGTTTCCAGGTTCTATCATACGCTTTCTCTAAATCGAAAAAGACTGCTATTGTGCTTTCTCCGAGGATGAACCCGTCTTGGATGTATGTCGATAGATTAACAAGTGGTGTTGTGGTGGAGTGGTCTTTCCTGAATCCACTTTTGTTAATTCTATAGATTAATTTTAAAAAGGAAACTTCATGGGGTTCAGTGTTTGATGTATTTTATTAATTAATCCATCAAAATATCAACGTTTCGACAATGATTTGTCTTTATCAAGATCTAAAACAATTTTAAATACAATTACGCATAAGTTAAAACCTTAATTAAAATGAAAAATTGGCACTAAATGTTATCATAGGTTAAAGTTTTCTTTAAAGTTTAAATCTAACATTTTAATAGATTAAGTAATTGAAGTACAAATATAATTGATTCTCAACATTGCACATTCTAAATTAAAAATCAACAAAAGTAAGTATTGACTAAAATAAACAATCGTTTTTAAAAAAAACTTTAACCTATGATAACATTAAGTGCCAAGTTTATCATTTTAATTAAGGCTTTAACTTATGTGTAATTATATTTAAAATTGTTTTAGATCTTGATAAAGACAAGAAATCCTTTTTAAAAGGAAAAGTTTCCCTTTTAAAATTAATTGCAACAGTCGTGATATTAACAAAATCTATAAATTACGTTAAACATTATGTATGGACTGGACAGAAACATACAGCATGTATTTAAAACAAGAGTGATAGTGCCCAAATGTGTGCTTTTTATAAATAAAACATTGGAATTTTTTTCTTACTTTAGACAAAACTAAAAATATTTCTGTTATTCAAATGTTAGTTAAATAAAGCTAATAATACTTGGAATAGCACTTTCTTCCCATTTAACAGAATTTATACTATCGCTATTTATAAGAACCGCATGCCCATGTATAGAAGTAATTTTAAAAATAAACAACCCAGTTCGTTGACTAAGAAGGCGTGACAATGTCGTTTTCCAAGAATTCAAGTTGCAAATATATCTGCGATGTTGTCAAGCATACCGGATCTCGACTTGACTGTAACATACATTTTGAGGTTTTATACATAAAAGGCGCTGCAGTGCCCCCTACAGTAAGGTTAGATGAACTGCCAGAGTATAAAATTGCACGAAATGGGTACAAAGTGAGATCCTACCAAAAATTTGAATTTCTTCTTCCCTTCACATCGCCCATTGAATGAGTAAGATATACACACAGATACAAAACGAGATCCAAAATCGGATCTCGCCTTGCAAAAAGGATCTCAACTTGTATAGTTTCTAACTCCAAAGGATCTCGTTTTGTGCCGAATATATATATATATATATATATATATATATATATATATATATATATATATATATATATATATGTATTCCAAGCGGTGCTTTTGGATACAAAAATAGTCACGCAGCGGTGGTTTTGGATACATCTGGTGCTTTTGAATACGGTCTTCAAAACCATTTAGCTATAAAGCGGTGTTTTTGAATACCGTATTCAAACCCTCCAATGACTAACATTGGCATGTACGATCAGAGGTGTTTTTGAATACTATCAGACTAACAGTATTACCATGGTATAGATAATGAATTTATATGTAGTATTGAAAAGCACCAATATGCATATATAGAATTATGATAAATGTATATTATTGTAATTATATTGAAGTATGAATTGTAATCAATTATTTATTTATTTACAATTATAATTTACAATAAGCACTTTTTATCGCAAAATATTCTTTAATATTTAATATTGTAATTAATTAATTTATAATTATAATTACTAATTATAATTACTAAAAATCTTAATTTAATTTAATTTTTTTTTAATTTAACCAATTTATAAGTTAAAAATTAAATTGTTTATAACAATTGTTTAAACAAATTATAAAAATAAAAATTAAAAAATTTTTTATTTATTTATTTAAATCCAAACAGGCAAATCTGCCTAATTACATGAATTCAGTACAATGTGTTAGGATACATATATACAGATCAATTCAATACATTATTATTATATAATATGTTATAGACACACCAAGGGCTCAACCAGATTAAGATGATTCATTCATTCATTTTATAATAGTCGATCACACTGCATCTAAATTTAACATATGTAATATGAAAAATGTCAATTCTTAAATGCAAATGTACATAATTAAGTAATTTTAACATTTTAATCAACGGTTTACTATGGGTTATTACTTTAAAAGGTATATGAAATAAGCTAGTTGTTCTGACACTTCTTCTGGGTACTTTCAAAGGACACATTGCTAAAAGTTCGTTACAGTCGATAGCATTATTGACAATCTTAAATCCAAAGGACAGCATAGAACACTCGCGTCTGTCATGTAGTGACGGTAAATTGAAATTATTCCGTAAGTCCACTGTTCTTATTGTTCTGTAGTCAGGGTAATAACCAAACTTTTTAAAGTATAGGAAGCGTAGGAATCTATTTTGAATTTTTTCTATTATCAGATTTTGATTTATACTAGTTGGATTCCAGATTATAGACCCGTATTCTAATTTTGCACGTACAAATGAATTATAAAGTTTAATTATGGTAGCAGATTGTTTAAAGTAAACAGAGTTTCTAATAACAAATCCAAGAACTCTACGTGATTCTCTTACAATGTTGTCAATATGCTTTTTGAAACTAAGTGTTTGATCGAGTAAAATTCCCAGATCCGAGGTAGACGATACCCTTTCTAAACACAAACTTTGCATTTTATATTTGAATTTTAGAAACTCTGTTCTTCGTACAAAAGTTAGAACATGGCATTTTTTTAAATTAAATAATAGTTTATTATCCAGACTCCATTGAATTATTCTATCTATATCATTTTGAAGATCAAGTGCATCTTTGACAGTGTGAACTTCACGGAATAGTCTCATGTCGTCTGCAAACAACAGACATTTAGAATTTTGTACGACATCAGGTAAGTCATTAATAAACAAAAGAAAGAGCAAAGGCCCCAGATTTGATCCCTGCGGGACTCCTGAATTGATTTTGCAAGATTTAGAACTTGTGCCTTGAAATTTTACATAGTATGATCTGTTTTGAAGATATGAAGTTAATAATTTTAATGTTAAACCGCAAATACCATATTTTGACATTTTTGATAACAATATGTTATGATCCACTTTATCGAAGGCTTTTTGGAAATCAGTATAGATAACATCCAGTTGAGAACCTTCCTCAAACGCATTGTAAATATCATTTGTAAATATAAATAAATTGGTAACTGTAGATCTTTTAGGCATAAACCCATGTTGGTTATTACTGATGTATTTACTTAGAAAAGCAAATAGTTTTTTATAGATTATATGCTCAAAAAGTTTAGCAAATGCTGAGATAACTGAGATAGGTCGATAATTTTCCACTTTTCGTTTATCATCATTTTTAAAAATCGGGCATACACATGCTTCCTTCCATCTATCTGGAAATACGCCTGTAGTTACAGAGAGATTATATATATGAAGTAAAGGTAGTTGTAATAGATGGGCACATGCTTTTAGAATATACGGAGGGACCCTATCTGGACCTGCTGATCTCTTTGATTTTAATTTCTTTATGGCATTATGGAAATCCTCAACTGATATGTCATCTATGATAAAGGTATCATTTGTCAGTATAGATTGATACAAAGTGTCATCAACTTCACCCATGTCATATGATGGAGGATCACTCGCATAAACAGATTGGAAGTAGTCTGCAAAAGCATCAGCAGCAGAATCATTGTTAAGTAATTCATTTTTGTATGTATAATTGTAATAGGTACTCGTGAAACACTTTTTTTCTTTAATAAAATTCCAAAACCCTTTAGTATTTGTTTCTAAATTATCCTCAACTCCCTGTATATAATTATTGAAGGCTGTTCTTATCATTATTTTTAAATTCCTGCGTTCATTCGTAAATTGTTCATCCATATTGTTTTTCCTGTAGAAATTCTTACGCTTAATACTCTCAATTATTGTAGAATTAAACCATCTCGGATATTTTGCCACTCTTCTGGTATATTTAGGTACGCAAATATCAAGAATATTATTAATTTCATTATAGAATATATCGACTGCAGTGTTGGTATCCTGTGTTTCGAGTAGTAAACTCCAATCTATATTTTGAACATTTGTATACAATGACAGGAAATCGCACCTTTTAAAATTATATTCAGAACCTAAATTAGTGGACATATTTATTTTAGAGCTATTTACACGAAAGTTAGTTACAATAGCAGGGTGATGAGGATCTTCATTTACTAAAGGTGTTGTTCGCTGAATATTATCAGTGAAATCACGAGTACACATTACAAAATCTAACTTCCTACCAAAAGCATTTGGAATGTTGTTAATGGACGTCAAGCTATAATAATCAAGTAATTCATTTAATATATTAATTTTGGTATCAACTGTTTCGGATATGTTGAAGTCTCCGTAAACAAAAAGCTTGTCAGTTAGATCAGTATTTGACATTACAAACTCAGTAAAACTACTGTATACAGAAGCAGGTGAACT
This sequence comes from Agrypnus murinus, assembly GCA_929113105.1. Classification (NCBI taxonomy): domain Eukaryota; kingdom Metazoa; phylum Arthropoda; class Insecta; order Coleoptera; family Elateridae; genus Agrypnus; species Agrypnus murinus. The sequence continues at coordinate 119,785,529 of OV816027.1, forward strand.
CGGAGGAATATATGCTGCAACAATGGTGTATATTAATGAATTAAGTCTGAATTTAACTATTAATGCTTCATAAGAAGAACTATTTTGCGATGTATTAATAACTTTATAATTATTTCTCAACAGTATAAAAACACCACCCCCTCTAGATTTATGCGTGTGAACCTCACATCTATCGCACCTAAAGATCTGATACAATGCCAAGTTAATTACTTCACTATCATGTATGCCATTATGTAACCAAGATTCGCTGATAATAGCTATGTCAAATTCACATTCTGAAATATTTGTATAAAACTCTCTTAATTTGGTCCGAAGTCCCCTGGTGTTTTGATAGTATATATTTATTGTAGTTATTGTTATAAGACGTAATTACGAAAAAGAAAATAAATAAAATAAGGATGTATATATGTATAATACAAGACAAAAAATGACCAAACAGGAACACTTGGTTGTCCCCGAAAATGTGAGTGCTTTAAATGCCCTAATTAATTATCAACGCGGTAGTATAAAATGTAACTGTCAATTATAAATAGGTTGAGACTTTATGTACAAACAATAATGCATAATTTCATAAACCAAAATCAAATTCACATATAAACAATATAAACATACTAATAAAAAAAAAAAAAAAAAAAAAGCCTAATAGGTAATACACCCATTACGAATAGATAATAATTTCCTATATATAATTTCCTAAACCAAAATCAAATTCACATATGAACATAATAATAAAAGTTTCATAATTTTCAAAATCAGAATCAAATTCATATACGAACATACTAATAAAATAACCTAATAGATAGTACACCCATTACGAACAAACTAATCATTAAGTAGAAGCAATCATTCATAATATTCAAAATCTAAAGCAAATACACATATACGTAAACATATTAATAAATTAACCTAATAGTTTATACACATCAACTTGAATTATATCCATCATTAACTGTATGTTTTTTAGATACGAACAGATCGTGTCATTATGTAGAGACAATCATGCATAATTTTCAAAATCAAAGTCAAAATCACATATAAACACATATATAATAATAACCTAATAGTTACAACCAGTTTCAATTTTATAAATCATTAAGTGATGAAATGAATGTGTTAACATTTAGTTTAATAAAAAAGGATATTGATAAAAAAGGATACACATTACACATATACTCATATCAAGTCTTCAAGTTTGGTACCCATTTTACGTTCACCATTTTTTATCCAATAAATTTTACCATCATACGACCAAACACGTTTTCCATATTTTTTGCGCGCTTCATTATAAAGAGTGTATCTGTAAGTCGTAAGGTCTTCCATTATTCCAATACCAGTGTTCTTTAGTTTAGTTTTTTTAGTAAAAGCTTCGTTTTTCTTTCTATAGGCAGCAAATTTTACGATAATAGGACGGCTTTTATTTTCTTTGATTTTTCCGACACGGTGGGATCGGTCAATATCAGCCATATTGCACGTAATACCCAGTTTATCAGACAATAGCAAGCTGACTATTTGATCAGTAGATTCATTTTCCATTTCTGGTATCCCGTAAATTCTTAAGTTGCTACGCCTTGAATACTGTTCCAAATCATCGCATTTTCTTTCCAATTCTTTTATTTTATCTTCAGTTTTTATTAAGTCATTTTTAACATGCTTAATTTCATCTACTACTTCATCCAATTTGGTGATAAGCTTCTGAAAATTCTCGTTAAAATTGGCATTAACCGCTGTCGTAATTTTATTCACCAAATCATCACCCGAAGTTTGCGATATAGCATCATTTGGTTTTTTATCATCATCCGCACTTGCATTTTGCGATGTAGTCCCATGTGTTTTTTTATCATCATCCTCGCCTGATGTTTGTGATCTAGTCCCATATGGTTTTCTCTCATTTACCATTTTAGTATCAGGTAATTTTGATTTATAATTTAAAAAAAAAATACAAATTCAATTTAACAATAATAGCTCAACTATTAATGCATACGTGGAGCACGTGCTCCCTATCAAGTTTACAATAAAGCGACGAACATTTAATTCGTGTAGAATTCACTATTGACAAGTTATTAATATTAAAATGTATTATTGTCTATGCATTTAGTAAAAGAGAAAAATCATATCACCATAAATGATAATAACTAGTGTTTAATATAAACAATATATTTGTTGAATTTATTTTTGAATATAAAACACAATTTCGGAGCACCAGATTGATATGTTTATTCACTTTCCGCCATGACACAATTCTATTACACATTTAATTAAAATTTAATTAATTTTAATTAAATTTTATAGAATGGAACTATATTAAACCAATTTTAAAGTTAAAAATTAATTTGTTTATAACAATTGTTTAAACAGATTCTATGTAAAATTTAAAAATTTTAGTTATACTTTGTAGAAGGGAACTATATTAAACCAATTTAAAAGTTAAAAATTAATTTGTTTATAACAATTGATTATAACAATTGTTTAAACAGATTCTATCTAAAATTTAAAAAATTTTAATTATACTTTGTAGAAGGGAAACTATATTAAATCAATTTAAAAGTTAAAAATTAATTGGTTTATAACAATTGCTTATAACAATTGTTTAAACCGATTCTATCTAAAATTTAAACATTTTAGTTATACTTTGTAGAAGGGAACTATATTAAACCAATTTAAAAGTTAAAAATTAATTTGTTTATAACAATTGCTTATAACAATTGTTTAAACAGATTCTATCTAAAATTTAAAAAATTTTAATTATACTTTGTAGAAGGGAAACTATATTAAATCAATTTAAAAGTTAAAAATTAATTGGTTTATAACAATTGCTTATAACAATTGTTTAAACCGATTCTATCTAAAATTTAAACATTTTAGTTATACTTTGTAGAAGGGAACTATATTAAACCAATTTAAAAGTTAAAAATTAATTTGTTTATAACAATAATTGCTTATAACAATTGTTTAAACAGATTCTATCTAAAATTTAAAAATTTTAGTTATACTTTGTAGAAGGGAACTATATTAAACCAATTTAAAAGTTAAAAATTAAATTGTTTATAACAATTGTTAACAATTGTTTAAACAGATTTTATTGATTTTTCTATATGAATTGCATTCAAAATGTGATTTAATGTAAAAGCGTTAATTATAAATATTAATTAATCTTTACCTTAAAACTAAAATATACATAAGCTTTATTGAATGTCATTTGTATAGTACACGTCTATCGAATAATACTGCTAAAACGTCTCCAAATTACAAATGAAAGTTAAAATCCAAAACCTAAATTTAATCAATGTTTGTAAATATTGTTTTCATTTTTCTGTTAGTAGTAGTTTTTTAACACCATCATGGTATTTAAGTTTTTAACTGCAATTTTGATTATATCATAAATTATGCATTTGTAAATCCGTCTACTCAGGGAAAATAACTACAAGCCGTCCCTGTAGACGCAGTTATGTTATTTTTACCCCAATTAATTAAAAAATGAAAAATTCTAACTTTTAGTTAGTTGAAATAGTTTAGTGTATTTTTAATAAAATTGCAATATGTGATTAGATTCTAACGGGAAAGAAACTGCAAGTGACGATTTTGATAATAAATAAATAATTCTTTGTGTCTTATTTTCTGTAAGTTAGGATACATCTATTTACCTAAACTTCCAATAATATTAACCCAGTGAGAAAAGTGTCAGACAAAAGGCATTTACCTTTTGTGTCGTCACTGTGGCCGTCGGTAATAAATAAAGACGACATGATTTCACAAAATAACATACAATTTTATCGAAAATAATTACTTTTGTGTTGTTTCGTCGCATCTAATAATTTAGAAAATCAAACAATTATTCACTATACATATATGTTATGTACATATTAAAACGATTTGATTAAATGATCTATTTTCAGTCTTTCTAAAATAAATATTCCATTCATTAAATGCAATTTTTGTTGCCTATATATTTTTCTAATCCCCCAAGAGAATTTTTGGCAGCAACGGTTAACCAACGGTACTTTATAAGAAAACTACCCGAAATCAGGTAGGGTCAGTAAGCCAGTAATTGACCATCACCCAGTAGTTGACCAATTTTCACTTTAAAAGAAAAAAATAAGATACCTGTACATCTTTATGAATATTTTATGTTTCACAAGCGATTATTGCACCTCTAATTACTATATGGTGCCACATTGCTGCATTATCTTGGTCAAACGGTTGTCTAAATACATGTGGAATTTGTATTCGTTTATTTGACAGCTAAATTTGTGCTTTTACAGTAAGCATGGCAAGTAAACAACTCTATTGAAATCTGCAATCATCCGGGATTTTAATGAAAATCGTTATATTATACATATTGTGCAAGTAATAGAAAGGTCGAACTAATAAATCTTTGTTATATATATTTTTTTAATTGACACTTCTTTTGCAAAAAATGTGGTGGTCAATTACAGAATTCGAAATCTTATCAGCTTTCCAGTAGTTGACCAACCACTAGTTGTATGCAAAATAAAGAATTTTGTTTTTTTTGTCACCCCTACAAGATTAGTAAGTTACTCTTGTTCCTGTTTTTCTTAATAAAATTTCAAATAAATAGCTGTTTCCAGTATTTGTTCGCACAAAACTACTGCTCAACCACTGGCTTCGTAAAGTGGTCAACTACTGGTAATTTTCTTTTCCATTTTTGTTTTTATCAAAATGTCATCAAAAATAATATACATATATTTTAATATTTTTTTAAGAATGTTCGTTTTTCTTTATGCAATACATACTATGTGGCTCTATAACAATATATAATAAAATAATAAAAAACTGATGTTTTATTCGTTATGTTATAACACTGGTCAATTACTGGGAAAAATTTGGTCAAACACTGGGTTGTTTGTGGTTAACTACTGGAAAATTCTAACTTTTTTACTCTTATATTTTTTTTCTATGAAACAAAATGTTTTTTAATTTGTGTATTATTAATATTTAGAGTCTTAGACTATAACTGCACTTTATACCATTTTTTATTTTGTTTAAAAAAATATATTACAAAGTTATAAATTTATATTTCTGAAAAATCTCTTAAGTGGTCAATTACTGGCATATTGACCCTATATAGTTGGAAGCTATTTTTAGAAATTTGGAGTTCTTTTAAAAGCATTTGTGGTAAAAACTGGTTTACATTTTAATATAATGAGAAATTCAAGAAATGGAGGTATTACAAAATAAACAACACTAATTGAACAGATAATATTCATCATTACATATTAAGAAAAAAAATTATATAAATAACAAATTAAAAGTGTATCATTTGCATGGTAGAAGCGACTGAATCTTAAGCTATATTCTCGTTAAGTCATAAGTGTCCTTTCTTCGGACAGGATCACATGTGCAATTTTTCTTAGCAATTACGTAAACGATGTTCCTTGAAAATCAATTTATCCACTTTGAAATTAAAAATCATATTAATGCAATAGAAAGATTGTTTCTTTGGAACAAAAGGACCCATAACGGAGATATTTCTTTTCATTGTAAATAACAGTGGTTGCTGACTGATTCTTTTACGTCAATCTATAGCACCTCGTAAAACTCAAGCACTAGGACGTTACAAGGAATTAATTACCAAGCAACAAAAAAACATTTTGTATCGTATCTCCCTGTATATCCGAATATTATGTCAAAGAGTGCGGACTTTAAAAACAAAATTGACCTGTTTTTAGAATTTTTTTAAAAATCAATGCTTTGCGTTTAAGTGTGGTGACTATAGCACTTTTCCCATCTTCATAATAATTTTTCTAAAAAATTTCCTTACATAATAACAAACTTATTACATTACCATGTTGGCAATTGAATAATGTGTCAGAATATGGAATAAAAAATGGAAGATGCTATTTAAAGAAAAATCCGATGACGATGACGAGTCACCACACTTCAAAGCATCGCCCTGTATATCCGAATATTATGTCAAAAAGTGCAGACTTTAAAAACATAATTGACCTGTTTTTGGAATTTTTCTAAAAATCAATACTTTCCCTTTTATCGAATTTATTCCTTACTTTGTAATCGCACTGTATATTAAATAGGGAAATTTAAACACGCATCATAATAAAAGTTTCGCACTAACTTTAAGTTAACTTTTTGCACATTGTGTGTTTGAACATTATTATTTTTTTTTGTTTATTGTTTGCAGCCTTACTTTTTGGAACTCCATAATCAGGAAATGATAATGACAGCTTATAAGTCAGGTTATAATTTAATAAATACTGTGAAAATTTTTACTAATCTTTATTTATTTCGTCATTATTATTTAGATCAAAGGCTCAGATGATACACCGCATTTATTCATTTTAGGACTAAAATATTTTTTCAAGTAACTATAGAACTTTTTCCTAAGAACACGCTGCATATACCAGGTGGCTATAAAAATCTGAATCCTGTTTCAATCTTCATATCTCCGAAAAACATAGCAAAAACATAGCAAAAACATATTACGAGGGCAGGATGATAATTAGGTGACCTAACAATGAAACAATGATTTTATATGTACAAAGATTATTTTATTTTTCAATATAATCTTTTGAACGTTCAATACACTTTTTTCGAAAATATCCCACCGCAGAACATGTTTCCCCAAGTCCAGAAAAATAGCCGTCTGCGGCGGCTTTGACTTCCCCGTCCACGGAAAACCTCTGTTCAAATTCTAATTCTCGGATCTCAATAGGATAATTAACTCCAGCAATTTTTGTGAGTGATTTCTCTAGTGTTCACTCCAAGCTACTTTTTGAATAACCTTGGTAAAGCTTTCAGCTTCTGTTTCCCTTCTTGACCAGTTCTTAATTGCACATTGAGTCTTATGTATCTCATTTTCAAGTTCTGTTCTGAAGCTAGTTAGTTTTATTGACTAATGTTGGTTTTTATTCTTTTTTCATTATTTTCTAACTTGGAGTGAGAATTGCTGTCGAGTGATCAGAGAAATATTCTTGATCCAAGGGTAGGTTATTTCTGAGATACAGAATTAAGTATCGGTAAACAATTGCTTTATTTTAATTGAAAAATCTTAGCATTATTTGGAATGTGTAGTTTATTACTTATTGCGTACTTGAGTTGAATAATCTGTTCTATTTTAAAGCTTTTAAAATTACGGTTATAGGTGTCCTATCTATGGGTATGAATTAGTATATTTATTAAGGGCTTAATTGAGTGTGTCAGCACCCGCAGAGTCAGCTAAGACGATAAAGGGCTCTAAAACACTAATTAAACCCGAAATGCATACGTTAGTTTATGTCCGGCCTAAGTTTAAATTAATATTTAATTTTAAAATAAAGATAATTTGAAAAGTGCAAAATTTCAAGTAGGTAGGTGCAATGATATATATGTAATTACTGTTATTACTATGGAGACGACGTAAACACGGGTAGCTTTTTTCTAGCGGGCTCTAAAGCAGTTTTTAGAGCCCTAAAACTCTAATTTAGCAACTTACGCTCTAAAAACAGTCCGCTAAACAGGTCATAATCGCCCGACCGAACATAAAATATAATTAAAACCTTCTAAAATGATGTCTGAATGATTATTTATTTATACAAAATATTAGGCCCCGCAGCAAAATATACTATTTTATGCGAAGAATCGAGCAAATTTTATTTTTTCTTATGAAAGTACACTTTAGCAAAGCTTTTTCATCACTATTCAGTAAAAAATATGAAAAGCTGTTATTTGCACCTGTAAATATTTCAGAGACGGCTGAAAATGCAAAAAATTGGTATTTACGATTACAGCGCCACCTGTTGCGAAGATAAAAAAATGTTTCAAAAAGATTATTCATATTTTGATGCGTCGAATCTAAATATGCAATAAAATTTAGGGGTTCCCATTTGAATTTTCAAAGTTGCCCCCCTTATCCCCTACAAGGGGGGTCAGGGGGGTTCCTTTTTGGCGTCATTCGATAGAGCACATCGACATTAATAAGATCACCCATCGTCGTGTTAAAAACTTTTATGCACAGATGCATTATAATTAGACTATTATTGTAAGATTCATCTTAACATAAAAGTCTTTTTATGGCCCAAGGGTCTCTTTATGGTCAGACAGGCAATAACGAAACGTCAATTAAATGTCAGAAGTTTTTTTGTAGAACTTGATTGGTTCTTAATATAATTTGTAAACTTATTACCAATGAAAATAAACGGAAACTAAATATTTTGAAATAGTAACTATAGTAACGAACTTCGTATAATCACATAAGTATACGCACAGCTGCTTGATGTACCAACGTACTCATTTAATTATATTTTTACACAATAATAGATTTGACATTAAAACTTAATCTGTGCATAAAATAGTGTATGTATAGCGGGCATAATCCTTAGCCCTCGGCTGATGCCTCTGACTAGAAATAACGCTTCTGGCCATAAAAGCTTCATTATGTCCTTAATACATAAATAACTATTGAACCCCCGCATTTTAAAAGGGGTGTATGGGTGGTCTGGACCACCCTGTATATACTATATCTATATGATTAATATATGATTTTATATATGGGTAGTAGATACTAAAACACGTATCACAAAAATGTTAGAGCCTTGTTACATATTTTATAATAATTATATTTTAATATTAAGTATTCAACAATACTCATAATTGCAACACATGCATGTTAAACAAGCGTTTATTAAATAAATTTTTTTGTGACCGTAAATAAGTATAACATGTTGAATGAAGTACAATATCGTAACACAAATGATTAAATAAAAAATGTACATGCAATTTTTCTTAATTATTACGTATTATGTAAACGATGTTTCTTCAAAATGAAGTTATTAACTGAAAAGAATTATTTACAAAGCAGAAATATTGTTTTTTTTGTTTATTGTTTCCAGCCTTACTTTGTGGCACTCCATAATTATGAAATAAATAAAGATTATTAAAAGTTTCACAGTTTTATTAAATACAACCTGACAATATTGTTTCGACAGCTATGCTGTCATTATCAAAGGTAATATAATTATAAACAAACACGTCGCTAAGGTAGATACGTAGTTAGGAATAACCTGACGTTTCAGACATTCTTGGTTAAACCAAACATTCTGACTTGCGATTCCGTGTTTGATCATAAGTTTCTTGTATAACTTGGCTTGTTCTTCTAACGAAGACGAAATAATCTTGTTTATTGTTTCTTGTTTATAATTTGTTTATTGTTATTCCTAACTACGTATCTACCTTAGCGACGTGTTTGTTTATAATTATATTATCTTTGATAATGACAGCATAGCTGTCGAAACAATATTGTCAGGTTGTATTTTAATAAAACTGTGAAACTTTTAATAATCTTTATTTATTTCAAGAAATATTGTTGATCCATAAGTAGATTATTTCTGAGATATTAATAATTTGTTCTATATCTATATAAATGATTAAAATTTTCCCTTTTAATATACTGGTACTATTGAATACAATTGGAATTTTAAATCATTTTTAAAAGTAAAAGCAGATTTTAGTATGGTTTATGTATTATGATTTAGACATGCAATATGCAATTATAGGAATGCTGAAAGAACCAGTTAAAACCGAAAGGGTCCTTTATAATCATTCTTAGTAAAACACGTGGAAACCAAGTGTAAGGTTAATCTATTCTTCAATGGAACTTTCCTATTTTGGGTCGGCTTTCGACAGAAAGTTCTGAAAGTATATGACAGGTTCAGAAATCCTATATTACCGCATTGTTTACTTTTATGGTGGTAGCAAACTCCATTGTAGATTTTAGTAATCTTAGAACGAAAGAAACACGTTTCTTTTAAAAGATATTAAGTAATGATAAATTAGATCGATAATAAGAATTTGTTTTATCTGCTACGATAAATAAACAGGTAAGTATGATTGATTGAATGTACGATTAACACCATCGTCAGAAGACTGAACATTTAAAAAATACCGGAATATATACTCAGGTAGTAAACCATTATAACTAAATACAAAACAAGTTCAATACTAAACAGATTTAACGGTAATTTTATTTCCAAAATATCTGAAAGAAGAATATCCGTCTGGTTATTCATAAGTTTCTCATTAAGTTTTATTATTCATAAATATTTCAGCCCGATGCACTAGTTGCTTAAAGGCCCTTTTATTAAGTCACGAAACAACTAATTAAAATGTGATATAGTCTTTGTCAGTACATTATTGAAACCCGCACTTTTTTATCATGCAAAATAAGGGAGATGTAAGCATTTAAAAAATCTTGATTACGTTATTTCTCCTAATGCAACCGAGGCGGCCGGCGCATTTTGGAGGGCACCTAACTGACCTAACATTGCATCTCAAAAATGGTTTATGCATAAGTTTGGTTTGCCAAATAAAATAAATACGTATCGTTAGCTAAATGGTCAGTGTATTACATTCAAAAATATTTTTGGTTATATTGTAATGTTAAATGTATATAAAATGCACGTTATCAAAACATATCGCTCATACTTGGTTGCGCTATAAGCTTTTCAATGTCTATTTTCAAAAAGAATTATAAAGCAACTGTATAAATATTATACCATTTTAGAAAGCTTAAACTTTCTGCTTTTACACCATATAATAAAATATTTTGTTACATTTTATTTGACTGAAATAATATAAAGTTTATGGGTACATGCATTTTTTCATGGCCTAATATTTAGTTAAAGCAGAGCCGCCCTTTGGATTTTGAGGCCCCGGGCACAAATATCGAGTGGGGCCTCAAGTAAATAAAAAAGTGTTGATTAAAATAAGGTAGCTGGTTGCAGGGCCCCACTAGCTCCCGGGACCCCGCCCGGCTGATCGACCTTAGAGACTCTTAGATATTAGACCCTTTTATTAGTAATCTCAGAAGGACCTCTAATAAAACAGTCAAATAACTTTCAGAAGAAGCGTAATAGCTACTAGAAGTTTCTATTATTAAATAGAAATATTAGTTTTACTGTTTTAAATTAGAAAAATATTATTTTGTTAATGTTAATTTAAGCGGATAATACCGAATTTTTTTAATATAGAATATACAATTTTATGCATAATAAAATGTATATATCAAACACATATGATTTTAATTGAAACCCCTTATATTTAAGATTACTTATGGAAAACTCCAGGTTTATATCTCAAAAAATGAGAAAGTTATAGATTTTTGATATGAAAAAGGTTAAACTATTCCATAGTGAACCGCCGGCCGCCTCGGCTGTGTTAGTAGAAATGACGTCATCACTCCACAGGTTTCACACTTTACAAGCGTTTTTCTCGGTAACGATAAGTATTTTAAACAAACCGTTTTGACAAATTAATTTCTTTTATTCTTGACTATTAAAATATTGAATAACCCAAATAGACTACAATGACTTAAGAGGGCCTTTAAATATCTATGGATAATCTTGAACAGAAAATTCTAAATTCAGACAGTGGGCCATGTGAATAAAATGTAGCAAATGCTTTTACTACTATTAATAAAATATACCAGATAGGTTTTTCCTCAATCAATAAGATTGAGATAGATGTGTAGTAAAAGCTTTTACTACACATTATTCACATGGCCCAATATTGTAATTAAAAAGAAACTTGGTTAATTTTTTGATATCGCTATGTTGACGATATCATATGTCTTTTTGTCGGCACTGATAGACAATTATCACAAATAAGATTATTCAATTCATTCAACAAATCAATACAGTTTACTTTTAATAATAATAATTAGAGAAAACAATCGATTGTCAATAAAACTTTCTAGATATAACTATTATACGTAAAGATAATCAATTCCATAGCATAATACCCAATTGTTCAAATCACTCGGAAAATATTAAAATGCCAGCATTCAATAGTTTTATTCACAGACTTGTCACGATCCATTTTTCCAAAGAAGATTTTTTAGCAGAATTGAACATGATACAACAAACAGCTCTAAACAACGGATACGATGAAAAAACCATAGATCGACGGTTTAACTTTTTAGGTAAGATTAACAGAGATTTGAATAAGAAATTTAGAGATACCAATATTAGACCATGTAATAATATAAAAACAACAAAATATACAATATAATTAGGACAGACGAATTACGCTCATAGGGAAATATAATGGGCTCGCTGTTGCGACTGTATGTAATTACATTACATGTTTATATAGTAAGGCGTAGAAATTATTGGAAATGCACCAATCATGAATTGCATTACACTTGAATAATCATAGTTGTTCGTTACAAATTTCTTCAGATTTGGATATGGAAAAAAGTCAGTAGGGTGCATAGGGCAGCAATTTGAAGTGCAATTCATGACGCTTTGCGACTGCAATCGAAGGACCGTGCGCGGACGCCTTGTCCTGCTGAGAAAGGCATCCTTTTCTTTGTCAAATGTGGACGTTTAGTCTTCATGGCATCCTTCAATTACTTGAGCAACGCTGCTTCAGCAATAATACTTCCTGTTGATGGTTTTGCCTTTTTCTAGATAGTCTATGAGCACCACATCCTGAGCATCCCAAAAAACCGTGTTAATCATCTTCCTCCTGATGGAACACATTTCGCTTTCTTCGGGACACTTTCATCTCCTGTCACCCATTGTTTGAACAGTTACTTCGTCTCTAACGTGTGATCGAAAATCCACGTTTCATCAACAGTGATGAAACGTCGCAGAAACACTGATGAATTGCGTTTAAACATCTCCAAGCACTCCTGAGAAATGTTCATTGGAACTGTCATCAGAATGACATACATTGCTATTTGATTTTTTTATCAAAAAATTTGAACTTTTATTGGATAACAATCAAAGAGTTTCAAGTTTTTGATAAAAAAATGAAGGAGCCATGTAACAATTGACTGAGCGTTAAAATTATGACAGTTATCCATAAAATTTTTACACTTTTTTATTAAATTGGAACTCTTGAATTCTGTATTGTTATTCGATTGAATTAATCTTGTTTTTGTTCTAAAACTTAAAACTCGGAAACAAAAGACGATCAACAAATAACAATTACGCTAAAACTCAGTAACTATAGCAAACATTATTAAGACAATGGTCCCCCTAGTTACTCGAGCAATCAGATTAATCTGATGCAATTGCAGAGTTCAGCTTAGAATATGTCTCATTTAAAGATCGAAATCGAAGTGTTCGAGAATTTTTTTGAAAAACAAATAATAAACGATTTATTTCGATAGTTCCAGACTTTATAAACGCACTGTATATAGAAACAATGGAATATAATAATGTTGTAGTAGACCAAGCCTGCGAAATCTTTTTTCGTCCAAAATACAGCGCGTAATAAATCGATGCTATATGGAAAGTTTAAAAGATGCAAGAAGGAGATGAATTATAAAATTATTCCACTATATTAGCAAAAATTGAGAAGGTAACTGTCTGTGGAAATGCCTGTTCCTTTATGTACTATTTTAATATTTGGCGTTTTGCTTTACTTTACCCAAATAATTATTTGTTGAAATAATACTTTAAAATTCGTCCTCTTTTTAAAATCGCTTTATCGTTCCCAGCTACAAGCAATACTCAAGAAAACTTTCCACAATTACTTTTACCGTCACTTTTGCAAGATTCTGCATTTACATGCATTGGGACGCGTCAAAGATTGACCTGTAATCTAGCGGAATTTTATTAAATCCAATTATGAGGTAGAATAATAATTGTCAAACTGGAAGGTTTGAATGTTATGTTACAACTAAAGCATGTATTTCACTGGTTGCATACATGGTCACCTACCGCATATCGACGTCATTTTGTTCATGTACAACGCCATCTATATTTATTGGCGTGTCCCATTGAACATAGAGAATTTATAGAAATTGAAATTAAACCAGTTCTAACCAATACATGTTTGGAAAATACTGACTTATTGAAGAAACAATCTGCAAACAAATCATTAAGTAGAACAATAGTAAAACTTTAATGTTATATCGCACGTACGTGTTCAACTTACTTTGATAGAATAAAACAAAATAAACTATATATTTATTGACTTTTAATAAAATCTAACATTTCTATTTCCCTAATTCATAGAACATGTGTTCATAGATAACCTTAATTGGTACTGTTCCGTCAAAAAAATTATAAAAATTAAATTATTAGCAGACTTACCGAATACCAAAAAAATGATCGGTATGGCCGTATAATGACGAAGTCGCTATTGATGTAGTTTGCAGTTTTAATTAGAGTCAGGCCAATGCGTTGCCACAGCGCCCGCCATTTTATATCACAATAGGGTTAATGAGACGGACTTTGATATTTTACTACCAAATAATGTTTTATATACACAACCTACTATTTCGTGTTTTTTAATTGAGTCAAATACCGTTCACATGTATGCCAATATTTTTCTGTACTTTTCAAATTTGGCGCCACGTGTTGTGAAGTAAAATGGCTGCCTTGGCGAGACTCTAATTGAAGGGTCTCTACTCAATTCTAGAGTCACTGCATCTAGTCACCTAGGCCAGCTGGTCGATCAGAGTAACGCAAACCGCCGCCATATTGGGGCAGAAAAGGGTGATTTTTAATAGTGGACAAATTAAAACCACGTTTTACGTGTTTGACATATTAGAGATTTGATCTTTCAGAATAAGAAAAGCCTTTTAAAGTATACGTGGATTTGATTAAATACAATACAGAACAATTAATGAACAATTTCGTGCTTCGTTTGCCCCAATATGGCGGCGGTTTGCGGTACTCTGGTCGACCAGCTGGCCTAGGTAACTAGATGCAGTGACTCTACTCAATTCATACTATCAGCGCCATCTCTAGATCAGGCCGAGAAGATTGCGCCCTCGTACTTACTTACGTGCTTACGAGTACTTACAATGTACTCGTATGTATTCAAAAACACTAATATATAGAATACATCGTATATATCGTATAATTATTTACTATATTTAATAGGTGGAAAAATATTCATTATCTTCTTTAACAGCATTAATAGTACTTGGGTTGATCAGACACTTTACATAAGACTCCTATATACAAAAACAGCAGTAAGTACTACATATCCAAGTACGCAAAAACCTGAGTACACAATACGAGGAATTCTACACTTTTTCAAGATACAATTCAATAACATAATAAAAACCATTGATTATAATAATATTACGTATATTTAAATAATTATAATGTTTCATTTTATATAAGGAAATTCTGCATACAAGTTTTGATAAATATTATTCCTTCACCTTCATAGTTATACTTAGTATATTGTAGCGAGGGTGCAGAGTTTCTTATAATTTTTATGTTAAAAATGTATTTTTATCTACTCGACGCAATTATTATTATCAAAATGAAAACTTTCCCCTTAAAATCAACATAAATGTGTAGTAACTATAATCGAAACTATCGGTATGCAGTTCTGATGTATTCAAAAACAGCATATACCATCATGTACTTAAAAACACCAGTATATGCTGCAATGTATTCAAGCATGTATAATAATGTATAAAAAAAGCATCAATAATGTATAAAACACTCACATATGCCTACTCCACCTGATTGTCAATTGTTTACTTTGAATTTTAAGACTAAATTTTGACTAGGTTTCCATCGTGAAGTCATTATAAAATAATTTAATTTCTTATTATTCTTTTTGTTTTATTACTCTTATAATGTATTTATATAATTTTTACTTTTGCAGATGTATATTTATTATTATTGTTAAAGTAAAGCACGCATGGATATACACTAATATAAGCACGTACTCAAAAACACCGGTATATGCTTCAAGGTATTCAAAAGCACCCATATATACCTAATGTATTCAAATGCACCCATATATACCTAATGTATTCAAAAGCACCCATATATACCTAATGTATTTAAAAGCACCTATATATGCTACTCCACCTGATTGTCAATTGTTTACTTTGAATTTTAAGACTAAATTTTGACTACCCAATTTTCATCAAGTAGTCATTATAAAATAGTATTACTGTCAATTTTGAACTATATTATATTTAAAAGTGATACAATATTTTTTTATTTTGTAAAAATTGGTCAAACAATAGCTTTTAGAAGTCTGAAGAAACAAATGATAATCAGAAGGAGTTATCCAGGTTTTTGATTCAGGCGGCAGTATAATTGTAATGTATACAAGAAAACCGGTATATACAATACCTGAAATAACAAGTTTGTAAATTTGTTTATTAGCTGTATATTTAAATGTATTAATTAATAATGTATTATTAATTTAATTTTTTAAGTATAATTATAATTACATTTTTAACTTTTGCTGAAGTATATTTCATATATTTTATGTTATAAATTAATTGCTAAATATTTAGCTTAATTGTTATTGTTAAAGTAAAGCACGCATGGATATACACTAATATAAGCATGTACTCAAAAACTCCGGTATATGCTTCAAGGTATTCAAAAGCACCCATATATACCTAATGTATTCAAATGCACCCATATATACCTAATGTATTCAAAAGCACCCATATACACCTAATGTATTTAAAAGCACCCATATATGCTTACTCCACCTGATTGTCAATTGTTTACTTTGAATTTTAAGACTAAATTTTGACTACCAAATTTTCATCAAGTAGTCATTATAAAATAATATTACTGTCAATATTTTGTTTTATTTTGTAAAACTAGGTCAAACAATAGATTTTAGAAGTCTGAAGAAACAAATTCTGATCAGATGGAGTTATCCAGGTTTTTGATTCAGGCAGCAGTATAGTTGTAATGTATTCAAGAAAACCGTTATCTACAATAAATGAAATAAAAAGTTTGTAAATTATGTTTATTAATTGTATATTTCAATGTATTAATTAATAATTTATTATAATTTAATTTATTAAATATAATTATAATAATTATTTAATTATGATAACTTTGTTTCTTATTATTCTTTTTGTTTCGTTACTCTTATAAGGTATTTTCATAAATTTTAACTTTTGCAGAAGTATATTCCTTATATCTTATGTTAAAAACTAAATGCTAAAGATTTAGCTTAATTGTTATTGTTAAAGTAAAGCACTCATGGATATAGACTAATATAAACATGTACTCAAAAACACCGGTATATGCTTCATTGTATTGAAAAGCACCCATATATACATAATGTATTCAAAAGCACCCATATATACCTAATGTATTCAAAAGCACCGTTATAAGAAAATTGTTTATATATCATTGTTCCTGTATATATTTAGCTCTAGTATTTTTTTTATAGTGTATATAGGACAGAAGGAGCATTTTGTTAAAATTAGAACAAAATATATTTTTGGTATTCAAAAGCACCGCTTGTCAAACATATATATATATATATATATATATATATATATATATATATATATATATATATATATATATATATATATATATATATATATATATATATATATATATATATATATAATAAAATACATGATGTAAATTCTTGGGCCTATAGGTTCTAAAAAATATAATAAGATGCAGGATTTCAAACACAATTACTCCTAGACAATATTGTTTCGTCCTCACCTAGACTCATCAGTAGGAGAGGTTATATTTGAATACTTGCATCTCGTGTCAATTCACTTATATTCGTTCGTGAAATTAACATTAATAGCGACAGGTGGCTGTGGAGCCATCTATAATTTGTCGTTTAAATATAAGATGTTTAAAAGTTGCAGATTTCACCCTTGCTACAATAACTATGCTTTTGGTCGTGAACCGTTTAATGTATAATAAAATACATGATGTAAATTCTTGGGCCTATAGGTTCTAAAAAATATAATAAGATGCAGGATTTCAAACACAATTACTCCTAGACAATATTGTTTCGTCCTCACCTAGACTCATCAGTAGGAGAGGTTATATTTGAATACTTGCATCTCGTGTCAATTCACTTATATTCGTTCGTGAAATTAACATTAATAGCGACAGGTGGCTGTGGAGCCATCTATAATTTGTCGTTTAAATATAAGATGTTTAAAAGTTGCAGATTTCACCCTTGCTACAATAACTATGCTTTTGGTCGTGAACCGTTTAATGTATAATAAAATACATGATGTAAATTCTTGGGCCTATAGGTTCTAAAAAATATAATAAGATGCAGGATTTCAAACACAATTACTCCTAGACAATATTGTTTCGTCCTCACCTAGACTCATCAGTAGGAGAGGTTATATTTGAATACTTGCATCTCGTGTCAATTCACTTATATTCGTTCGTGAAATTAACATTAATAGCGACAGGTGGCTGTGGAGCCATCTATAATTTGTCGTTTAAATATAAGATGTTTAAAAGTTGCAGATTTCACCCTTGCTACAATAACTATGCTTTTGGTCGTGAACCGTTTAATGTATAATAAAATACATGATGTAAATTCTTGGGCCTATAGGTTCTAAAAAATATAATAAGATGCAGGATTTCAAACACAATTACTCCTAGACAATATTGTTTCGTCCTCACCTAGACTCATCAGTAGGAGAGGTTATATTTGAATACTTGCATCTCGTGTCAATTCACTTATATTCGTTCGTGAAATTAACATTAATAGCGACAGGTGGCTGTGGAGCCATCTATAATTTGTCGTTTAAATATAAGATGTTTAAAAGTTGCAGATTTCACCCTTGCTACAATAACTATGCTTTTGGTCGTGAACCGTTTAATGTATAATAAAATACATGATGTAAATTCTTGGGCCTATAGGTTCTAAAAAATATAATAAGATGCAGGATTTCAAACACAATTACTCCTAGACAATATTGTTTCGTCCTCACCTAGACTCATCAGTAGGAGAGGTTATATTTGAATACTTGCATCTCGTGTCAATTCACTTATATTCGTTCGTGAAATTAACATTAATAGCGACAGGTGGCTGTGGAGCCATCTATAATTTGTCGTTTAAATATAAGATGTTTAAAAGTTGCAGATTTCACCCTTGCTACAATAACTATGCTTTTGGTCGTGAACCGTTTAATGTATAATAAAATACATGATGTAAATTCTTGGGCCTATAGGTTCTAAAAAATATAATAAGATGCAGGATTTCAAACACAATTACTCCTAGACAATATTGTTTCGTCCTCACCTAGACTCATCAGTAGGAGAGGTTATATTTGAATACTTGCATCTCGTGTCAATTCACTTATATTCGTTCGTGAAATTAACATTAATAGCGACAGGTGGCTGTGGAGCCATCTATAATTTGTCGTTTAAATATAAGATGTTTAAAAGTTGCAGATTTCACCCTTGCTACAATAACTATGCTTTTGGTCGTGAACCGTTTAATGTATAATAAAATACATGATGTAAATTCTTGGGCCTATAGGTTCTAAAAAATATAATAAGATGCAGGATTTCAAACACAATTACTCCTAGACAATATTGTTTCGTCCTCACCTAGACTCATCAGTAGGAGAGGTTATATTTGAATACTTGCATCTCGTGTCAATTCACTTATATTCGTTCGTGAAATTAACATTAATAGCGACAGGTGGCTGTGGAGCCATCTATAATTTGTCGTTTAAATATAAGATGTTTAAAAGTTGCAGATTTCACCCTTGCTACAATAACTATGCTTTTGGTCGTGAACCGTTTAATGTATAATAAAATACATGATGTAAATTCTTGGGCCTATAGGTTCTAAAAAATATAATAAGATGCAGGATTTCAAACACAATTACTCCTAGACAATATTGTTTCGTCCTCACCTAGACTCATCAGTAGGAGAGGTTATATTTGAATACTTGCATCTCGTGTCAATTCACTTATATTCGTTCGTGAAATTAACATTAATAGCGACAGGTGGCTGTGGAGCCATCTATAATTTGTCGTTTAAATATAAGATGTTTAAAAGTTGCAGATTTCACCCTTGCTACAATAACTATGCTTTTGGTCGTGAACCGTTTAATGTATAATAAAATACATGATGTAAATTCTTGGGCCTATAGGTTCTAAAAAATATAATAAGATGCAGGATTTCAAACACAATTACTCCTAGACAATATTGTTTCGTCCTCACCTAGACTCATCAGTAGGAGAGGTTATATTTGAATACTTGCATCTCGTGTCAATTCACTTATATTCGTTCGTGAAATTAACATTAATAGCGACAGGTGGCTGTGGAGCCATCTATAATTTGTCGTTTAAATATAAGATGTTTAAAAGTTGCAGATTTCACCCTTGCTACAATAACTATGCTTTTGGTCGTGAACCGTTTAATGTATAATAAAATACATGATGTAAATTCTTGGGCCTATAGGTTCTAAAAAATATAATAAGATGCAGGATTTCAAACACAATTACTCCTAGACAATATTGTTTCGTCCTCACCTAGACTCATCAGTAGGAGAGGTTATATTTGAATACTTGCATCTCGTGTCAATTCACTTATATTCGTTCGTGAAATTAACATTAATAGCGACAGGTGGCTGTGGAGCCATCTATAATTTGTCGTTTAAATATAAGATGTTTAAAAGTTGCAGATTTCACCCTTGCTACAATAACTATGCTTTTGGTCGTGAACCGTTTAATGTATAATAAAATACATGATGTAAATTCTTGGGCCTATAGGTTCTAAAAAATATAATAAGATGCAGGATTTCAAACACAATTACTCCTAGACAATATTGTTTCGTCCTCACCTAGACTCATCAGTAGGAGAGGTTATATTTGAATACTTGCATCTCGTGTCAATTCACTTATATTCGTTCGTGAAATTAACATTAATAGCGACAGGTGGCTGTGGAGCCATCTATAATTTGTCGTTTAAATATAAGATGTTTAAAAGTTGCAGATTTCACCCTTGCTACAATAACTATGCTTTTGGTCGTGAACCGTTTAATGTATAATAAAATACATGATGTAAATTCTTGGGCCTATAGGTTCTAAAAAATATAATAAGATGCAGGATTTCAAACACAATTACTCCTAGACAATATTGTTTCGTCCTCACCTAGACTCATCAGTAGGAGAGGTTATATTTGAATACTTGCATCTCGTGTCAATTCACTTATATTCGTTCGTGAAATTAACATTAATAGCGACAGGTGGCTGTGGAGCCATCTATAATTTGTCGTTTAAATATAAGATGTTTAAAAGTTGCAGATTTCACCCTTGCTACAATAACTATGCTTTTGGTCGTGAACCGTTTAATGTATAATAAAATACATGATGTAAATTCTTGGGCCTATAGGTTCTAAAAAATATAATAAGATGCAGGATTTCAAACACAATTACTCCTAGACAATATTGTTTCGTCCTCACCTAGACTCATCAGTAGGAGAGGTTATATTTGAATACTTGCATCTCGTGTCAATTCACTTATATTCGTTCGTGAAATTAACATTAATAGCGACAGGTGGCTGTGGAGCCATCTATAATTTGTCGTTTAAATATAAGATGTTTAAAAGTTGCAGATTTCACCCTTGCTACAATAACTATGCTTTTGGTCGTGAACCGTTTAATGTATAATAAAATACATGATGTAAATTCTTGGGCCTATAGGTTCTAAAAAATATAATAAGATGCAGGATTTCAAACACAATTACTCCTAGACAATATTGTTTCGTCCTCACCTAGACTCATCAGTAGGAGAGGTTATATTTGAATACTTGCATCTCGTGTCAATTCACTTATATTCGTTCGTGAAATTAACATTAATAGCGACAGGTGGCTGTGGAGCCATCTATAATTTGTCGTTTAAATATAAGATGTTTAAAAGTTGCAGATTTCACCCTTGCTACAATAACTATGCTTTTGGTCGTGAACCGTTTAATGTATAATAAAATACATGATGTAAATTCTTGGGCCTATAGGTTCTAAAAAATATAATAAGATGCAGGATTTCAAACACAATTACTCCTAGACAATATTGTTTCGTCCTCACCTAGACTCATCAGTAGGAGAGGTTATATTTGAATACTTGCATCTCGTGTCAATTCACTTATATTCGTTCGTGAAATTAACATTAATAGCGACAGGTGGCTGTGGAGCCATCTATAATTTGTCGTTTAAATATAAGATGTTTAAAAGTTGCAGATTTCACCCTTGCTACAATAACTATGCTTTTGGTCGTGAACCGTTTAATGTATAATAAAATACATGATGTAAATTCTTGGGCCTATAGGTTCTAAAAAATATAATAAGATGCAGGATTTCAAACACAATTACTCCTAGACAATATTGTTTCGTCCTCACCTAGACTCATCAGTAGGAGAGGTTATATTTGAATACTTGCATCTCGTGTCAATTCACTTATATTCGTTCGTGAAATTAACATTAATAGCGACAGGTGGCTGTGGAGCCATCTATAATTTGTCGTTTAAATATAAGATGTTTAAAAGTTGCAGATTTCACCCTTGCTACAATAACTATGCTTTTGGTCGTGAACCGTTTAATGTATAATAAAATACATGATGTAAATTCTTGGGCCTATAGGTTCTAAAAAATATAATAAGATGCAGGATTTCAAACACAATTACTCCTAGACAATATTGTTTCGTCCTCACCTAGACTCATCAGTAGGAGAGGTTATATTTGAATACTTGCATCTCGTGTCAATTCACTTATATTCGTTCGTGAAATTAACATTAATAGCGACAGGTGGCTGTGGAGCCATCTATAATTTGTCGTTTAAATATAAGATGTTTAAAAGTTGCAGATTTCACCCTTGCTACAATAACTATGCTTTTGGTCGTGAACCGTTTAATGTATAATAAAATACATGATGTAAATTCTTGGGCCTATAGGTTCTAAAAAATATAATAAGATGCAGGATTTCAAACACAATTACTCCTAGACAATATTGTTTCGTCCTCACCTAGACTCATCAGTAGGAGAGGTTATATTTGAATACTTGCATCTCGTGTCAATTCACTTATATTCGTTCGTGAAATTAACATTAATAGCGACAGGTGGCTGTGGAGCCATCTATAATTTGTCGTTTAAATATAAGATGTTTAAAAGTTGCAGATTTCACCCTTGCTACAATAACTATGCTTTTGGTCGTGAACCGTTTAATGTATAATAAAATACATGATGTAAATTCTTGGGCCTATAGGTTCTAAAAAATATAATAAGATGCAGGATTTCAAACACAATTACTCCTAGACAATATTGTTTCGTCCTCACCTAGACTCATCAGTAGGAGAGGTTATATTTGAATACTTGCATCTCGTGTCAATTCACTTATATTCGTTCGTGAAATTAACATTAATAGCGACAGGTGGCTGTGGAGCCATCTATAATTTGTCGTTTAAATATAAGATGTTTAAAAGTTGCAGATTTCACCCTTGCTACAATAACTATGCTTTTGGTCGTGAACCGTTTAATGTATAATAAAATACATGATGTAAATTCTTGGGCCTATAGGTTCTAAAAAATATAATAAGATGCAGGATTTCAAACACAATTACTCCTAGACAATATTGTTTCGTCCTCACCTAGACTCATCAGTAGGAGAGGTTATATTTGAATACTTGCATCTCGTGTCAATTCACTTATATTCGTTCGTGAAATTAACATTAATAGCGACAGGTGGCTGTGGAGCCATCTATAATTTGTCGTTTAAATATAAGATGTTTAAAAGTTGCAGATTTCACCCTTGCTACAATAACTATGCTTTTGGTCGTGAACCGTTTAATGTATAATAAAATACATGATGTAAATTCTTGGGCCTATAGGTTCTAAAAAATATAATAAGATGCAGGATTTCAAACACAATTACTCCTAGACAATATTGTTTCGTCCTCACCTAGACTCATCAGTAGGAGAGGTTATATTTGAATACTTGCATCTCGTGTCAATTCACTTATATTCGTTCGTGAAATTAACATTAATAGCGACAGGTGGCTGTGGAGCCATCTATAATTTGTCGTTTAAATATAAGATGTTTAAAAGTTGCAGATTTCACCCTTGCTACAATAACTATGCTTTTGGTCGTGAACCGTTTAATGTATAATAAAATACATGATGTAAATTCTTGGGCCTATAGGTTCTAAAAAATATAATAAGATGCAGGATTTCAAACACAATTACTCCTACTATTTGAATACTTGCATCTCGTGTCAATTCACTTATATTCGTTCGTGAAATTAACATTAATAGCGACAGGTGGCTGTGGAGCCATCTATAATTTGTCGTTTAAATATAAGATGTTTAAAAGTTGCAGATTTCACCCTTGCTACAATAACTATGCTATATTTGAATACTTGCATCTCGTGTCAATTCACTTATATTCGTTCGTGAAATTAACATTAATAGCGACAGGTGGCTGTGGAGCCATCTATAATTTGTCGTTTAAATATAAGATGTTTAAAAGTTGCAGATTTCACCCTTGCTACAATAACTATGCTATATTTGAATACTTGCATCTCGTGTCAATTCACTTATATTCGTTCGTGAAATTAACATTAATAGCGACAGGTGGCTGTGGAGCCATCTATAATTTGTCGTTTAAATATAAGATGTTTAAAAGTTGCAGATTTCACCCTTGCTACAATAACTATGCTATATTTGAATACTTGCATCTCGTGTCAATTCACTTATATTCGTTCGTGAAATTAACATTAATAGCGACAGGTGGCTGTGGAGCCATCTATAATTTGTCGTTTAAATATAAGATGTTTAAAAGTTGCAGATTTCACCCTTGCTACAATAACTATGCTATATTTGAATACTTGCATCTCGTGTCAATTCACTTATATTCGTTCGTGAAATTAACATTAATAGCGACAGGTGGCTGTGGAGCCATCTATAATTTGTCGTTTAAATATAAGATGTTTAAAAGTTGCAGATTTCACCCTTGCTACAATAACTATGCTATATTTGAATACTTGCATCTCGTGTCAATTCACTTATATTCGTTCGTGAAATTAACATTAATAGCGACAGGTGGCTGTGGAGCCATCTATAATTTGTCGTTTAAATATAAGATGTTTAAAAGTTGCAGATTTCACCCTTGCTACAATAACTATGCTATATTTGAATACTTGCATCTCGTGTCAATTCACTTATATTCGTTCGTGAAATTAACATTAATAGCGACAGGTGGCTGTGGAGCCATCTATAATTTGTCGTTTAAATATAAGATGTTTAAAAGTTGCAGATTTCACCCTTGCTACAATAACTATGCTATATTTGAATACTTGCATCTCGTGTCAATTCACTTATATTCGTTCGTGAAATTAACATTAATAGCGACAGGTGGCTGTGGAGCCATCTATAATTTGTCGTTTAAATATAAGATGTTTAAAAGTTGCAGATTTCACCCTTGCTACAATAACTATGCTATATTTGAATACTTGCATCTCGTGTCAATTCACTTATATTCGTTCGTGAAATTAACATTAATAGCGACAGGTGGCTGTGGAGCCATCTATAATTTGTCGTTTAAATATAAGATGTTTAAAAGTTGCAGATTTCACCCTTGCTACAATAACTATGCTATATTTGATATCCTGCATCTTATTATATTTTTTAGAACCTATAGGCCCAAGAATTTACATCATGTATTTTATTATACATTAAACGGTTCACGACCAAAAGCATAGTTATTGTAGCAAGGGTGAAATCTGCAACTTTTAAACATCTTATATTTAAACGACAAATTATAGATGGCTCCACAGCCACCTGTCGCTATTAATGTTAATTTCACGAACGAATATAAGTGAATTGACACGAGATGCAAGTATTCAAATATAACCTCTCCTACTGATGAGTCTAGGTGAGGACGAAACAATATTGTCTAGGAGTAATTGTGTTTGAAATCCTGCATCTTATTATATTTTTTAGAACCTATAGGCCCAAGAATTTACATCATGTATTTTATTATACATTAAACGGTTCACGACCAAAAGCATAGTTATTGTAGCAAGGGTGAAATCTGCAACTTTTAAACATCTTATATTTAAACGACAAATTATAGATGGCTCCACAGCCACCTGTCGCTATTAATGTTAATTTCACGAACGAATATAAGTGAATTGACACGAGATGCAAGTATTCAAATATAACCTCTCCTACTGATGAGTCTAGGTGAGGACGAAACAATATTGTCTAGGAGTAATTGTGTTTGAAATCCTGCATCTTATTATATTTTTTAGAACCTATAGGCCCAAGAATTTACATCATGTATTTTATTATACATTAAACGGTTCACGACCAAAAGCATAGTTATTGTAGCAAGGGTGAAATCTGCAACTTTTAAACATCTTATATTTAAACGACAAATTATAGATGGCTCCACAGCCACCTGTCGCTATTAATGTTAATTTCACGAACGAATATAAGTGAATTGACACGAGATGCAAGTATTCAAATATAACCTCTCCTACTGATGAGTCTAGGTGAGGACGAAACAATATTGTCTAGGAGTAATTGTGTTTGAAATCCTGCATCTTATTATATTTTTTAGAACCTATAGGCCCAAGAATTTACATCATGTATTTTATTATACATTAAACGGTTCACGACCAAAAGCATAGTTATTGTAGCAAGGGTGAAATCTGCAACTTTTAAACATCTTATATTTAAACGACAAATTATAGATGGCTCCACAGCCACCTGTCGCTATTAATGTTAATTTCACGAACGAATATAAGTGAATTGACACGAGATGCAAGTATTCAAATATAACCTCTCCTACTGATGAGTCTAGGTGAGGACGAAACAATATTGTCTAGGAGTAATTGTGTTTGAAATCCTGCATCTTATTATATTTTTTAGAACCTATAGGCCCAAGAATTTACATCATGTATTTTATTATACATTAAACGGTTCACGACCAAAAGCATAGTTATTGTAGCAAGGGTGAAATCTGCAACTTTTAAACATCTTATATTTAAACGACAAATTATAGATGGCTCCACAGCCACCTGTCGCTATTAATGTTAATTTCACGAACGAATATAAGTGAATTGACACGAGATGCAAGTATTCAAATATAACCTCTCCTACTGATGAGTCTAGGTGAGGACGAAACAATATTGTCTAGGAGTAATTGTGTTTGAAATCCTGCATCTTATTATATTTTTTAGAACCTATAGGCCCAAGAATTTACATCATGTATTTTATTATACATTAAACGGTTCACGACCAAAAGCATAGTTATTGTAGCAAGGGTGAAATCTGCAACTTTTAAACATCTTATATTTAAACGACAAATTATAGATGGCTCCACAGCCACCTGTCGCTATTAATGTTAATTTCACGAACGAATATAAGTGAATTGACACGAGATGCAAGTATTCAAATATAACCTCTCCTACTGATGAGTCTAGGTGAGGACGAAACAATATTGTCTAGGAGTAATTGTGTTTGAAATCCTGCATCTTATTATATTTTTTAGAACCTATAGGCCCAAGAATTTACATCATGTATTTTATTATACATTAAACGGTTCACGACCAAAAGCATAGTTATTGTAGCAAGGGTGAAATCTGCAACTTTTAAACATCTTATATTTAAACGACAAATTATAGATGGCTCCACAGCCACCTGTCGCTATTAATGTTAATTTCACGAACGAATATAAGTGAATTGACACGAGATGCAAGTATTCAAATATAACCTCTCCTACTGATGAGTCTAGGTGAGGACGAAACAATATTGTCTAGGAGTAATTGTGTTTGAAATCCTGCATCTTATTATATTTTTTAGAACCTATAGGCCCAAGAATTTACATCATGTATTTTATTATACATTAAACGGTTCACGACCAAAAGCATAGTTATTGTAGCAAGGGTGAAATCTGCAACTTTTAAACATCTTATATTTAAACGACAAATTATAGATGGCTCCACAGCCACCTGTCGCTATTAATGTTAATTTCACGAACGAATATAAGTGAATTGACACGAGATGCAAGTATTCAAATATAACCTCTCCTACTGATGAGTCTAGGTGAGGACGAAACAATATTGTCTAGGAGTAATTGTGTTTGAAATCCTGCATCTTATTATATTTTTTAGAACCTATAGGCCCAAGAATTTACATCATGTATTTTATTATACATTAAACGGTTCACGACCAAAAGCATAGTTATTGTAGCAAGGGTGAAATCTGCAACTTTTAAACATCTTATATTTAAACGACAAATTATAGATGGCTCCACAGCCACCTGTCGCTATTAATGTTAATTTCACGAACGAATATAAGTGAATTGACACGAGATGCAAGTATTCAAATATAACCTCTCCTACTGATGAGTCTAGGTGAGGACGAAACAATATTGTCTAGGAGTAATTGTGTTTGAAATCCTGCATCTTATTATATTTTTTAGAACCTATAGGCCCAAGAATTTACATCATGTATTTTATTATACATTAAACGGTTCACGACCAAAAGCATAGTTATTGTATCAAGGGTGAAATCTGCAACTTTTAAACATCTTATATTTAAACGACAAATTATAGATGGCTCCACAGCCACCTGTCGCTATTAATGTTAATTTCACGAACGAATATAAGTGAATTGACACGAGATGCAAGTATTCAAATATAACCTCTCCTACTGATGAGTCTAGGTGAGGACGAAACAATATTGTCTAGGAGTAATTGTGTTTGAAATCCTGCATCTTATTATATTTTTTAGAACCTATAGGCCCAAGAATTTACATCATGTATTTTATTATACATTAAACGGTTCACGACCAAAAGCATAGTTATTGTAGCAAGGGTGAAATCTGCAACTTTTAAACATCTTATATTTAAACGACAAATTATAGATGGCTCCACAGCCACCTGTCGCTATTAATGTTAATTTCACGAACGAATATAAGTGAATTGACACGAGATGCAAGTATTCAAATATAACCTCTCCTACTGATGAGTCTAGGTGAGGACGAAACAATATTGTCTAGGAGTAATTGTGTTTGAAATCCTGCATCTTATTATATTTTTTAGAACCTATAGGCCCAAGAATTTACATCATGTATTTTATTATACATTAAACGGTTCACGACCAAAAGCATAGTTATTGTAGCAAGGGTGAAATCTGCAACTTTTAAACATCTTATATTTAAACGACAAATTATAGATGGCTCCACAGCCACCTGTCGCTATTAATGTTAATTTCACGAACGAATATAAGTGAATTGACACGAGATGCAAGTATTCAAATATAACCTCTCCTACTGATGAGTCTAGGTGAGGACGAAACAATATTGTCTAGGAGTAATTGTGTTTGAAATCCTGCATCTTATTATATTTTTTAGAACCTATAGGCCCAAGAATTTACATCATGTATTTTATTATACATTAAACGGTTCACGACCAAAAGCATAGTTATTGTAGCAAGGGTGAAATCTGCAACTTTTAAACATCTTATATTTAAACGACAAATTATAGATGGCTCCACAGCCACCTGTCGCTATTAATGTTAATTTCACGAACGAATATAAGTGAATTGACACGAGATGCAAGTATTCAAATATAACCTCTCCTACTGATGAGTCTAGGTGAGGACGAAACAATATTGTCTAGGAGTAATTGTGTTTGAAATCCTGCATCTTATTATATTTTTTAGAACCTATAGGCCCAAGAATTTACATCATGTATTTTATTATACATTAAACGGTTCACGACCAAAAGCATAGTTATTGTAGCAAGGGTGAAATCTGCAACTTTTAAACATCTTATATTTAAACGACAAATTATAGATGGCTCCACAGCCACCTGTCGCTATTAATGTTAATTTCACGAACGAATATAAGTGAATTGACACGAGATGCAAGTATTCAAATATAACCTCTCCTACTGATGAGTCTAGGTGAGGACGAAACAATATTGTCTAGGAGTAATTGTGTTTGAAATCCTGCATCTTATTATATTTTTTAGAACCTATAGGCCCAAGAATTTACATCATGTATTTTATTATACATTAAACGGTTCACGACCAAAAGCATAGTTATTGTAGCAAGGGTGAAATCTGCAACTTTTAAACATCTTATATTTAAACGACAAATTATAGATGGCTCCACAGCCACCTGTCGCTATTAATGTTAATTTCACGAACGAATATAAGTGAATTGACACGAGATGCAAGTATTCAAATATAACCTCTCCTACTGATGAGTCTAGGTGAGGACGAAACAATATTGTCTAGGAGTAATTGTGTTTGAAATCCTGCATCTTATTATATTTTTTAGAACCTATAGGCCCAAGAATTTACATCATGTATTTTATTATACATTAAACGGTTCACGACCAAAAGCATAGTTATTGTAGCAAGGGTGAAATCTGCAACTTTTAAACATCTTATATTTAAACGACAAATTATAGATGGCTCCACAGCCACCTGTCGCTATTAATGTTAATTTCACGAACGAATATAAGTGAATTGACACGAGATGCAAGTATTCAAATATAACCTCTCCTACTGATGAGTCTAGGTGAGGACGAAACAATATTGTCTAGGAGTAATTGTGTTTGAAATCCTGCATCTTATTATATTTTTTAGAACCTATAGGCCCAAGAATTTACATCATGTATTTTATTATACATTAAACGGTTCACGACCAAAAGCATAGTTATTGTAGCAAGGGTGAAATCTGCAACTTTTAAACATCTTATATTTAAACGACAAATTATAGATGGCTCCACAGCCACCTGTCGCTATTAATGTTAATTTCACGAACGAATATAAGTGAATTGACACGAGATGCAAGTATTCAAATATAACCTCTCCTACTGATGAGTCTAGGTGAGGACGAAACAATATTGTCTAGGAGTAATTGTGTTTGAAATCCTGCATCTTATTATATTTTTTAGAACCTATAGGCCCAAGAATTTACATCATGTATTTTATTATACATTAAACGGTTCACGACCAAAAGCATAGTTATTGTAGCAAGGGTGAAATCTGCAACTTTTAAACATCTTATATTTAAACGACAAATTATAGATGGCTCCACAGCCACCTGTCGCTATTAATGTTAATTTCACGAACGAATATAAGTGAATTGACACGAGATGCAAGTATTCAAATATAACCTCTCCTACTGATGAGTCTAGGTGAGGACGAAACAATATTGTCTAGGAGTAATTGTGTTTGAAATCCTGCATCTTATTATATTTTTTAGAACCTATAGGCCCAAGAATTTACATCATGTATTTTATTATACATTAAACGGTTCACGACCAAAAGCATAGTTATTGTAGCAAGGGTGAAATCTGCAACTTTTAAACATCTTATATTTAAACGACAAATTATAGATGGCTCCACAGCCACCTGTCGCTATTAATGTTAATTTCACGAACGAATATAAGTGAATTGACACGAGATGCAAGTATTCAAATATAACCTCTCCTACTGATGAGTCTAGGTGAGGACGAAACAATATTGTCTAGGAGTAATTGTGTTTGAAATCCTGCATCTTATTATATTTTTTAGAACCTATAGGCCCAAGAATTTACATCATGTATTTTATTATACATTAAACGGTTCACGACCAAAAGCATAGTTATTGTAGCAAGGGTGAAATCTGCAACTTTTAAACATCTTATATTTAAACGACAAATTATAGATGGCTCCACAGCCACCTGTCGCTATTAATGTTAATTTCACGAACGAATATAAGTGAATTGACACGAGATGCAAGTATTCAAATATAACCTCTCCTACTGATGAGTCTAGGTGAGGACGAAACAATATTGTCTAGGAGTAATTGTGTTTGAAATCCTGCATCTTATTATATTTTTTAGAACCTATAGGCCCAAGAATTTACATCATGTATTTTATTATACATTAAACGGTTCACGACCAAAAGCATAGTTATTGTAGCAAGGGTGAAATCTGCAACTTTTAAACATCTTATATTTAAACGACAAATTATAGATGGCTCCACAGCCACCTGTCGCTATTAATGTTAATTTCACGAACGAATATAAGTGAATTGACACGAGATGCAAGTATTCAAATATAACCTCTCCTACTGATGAGTCTAGGTGAGGACGAAACAATATTGTCTAGGAGTAATTGTGTTTGAAATCCTGCATCTTATTATATTTTTTAGAACCTATAGGCCCAAGAATTTACATCATGTATTTTATTATACATTAAACGGTTCACGACCAAAAGCATAGTTATTGTAGCAAGGGTGAAATCTGCAACTTTTAAACATCTTATATTTAAACGACAAATTATAGATGGCTCCACAGCCACCTGTCGCTATTAATGTTAATTTCACGAACGAATATAAGTGAATTGACACGAGATGCAAGTATTCAAATATAACCTCTCCTACTGATGAGTCTAGGTGAGGACGAAACAATATTGTCTAGGAGTAATTGTGTTTGAAATCCTGCATCTTATTATATTTTTTAGAACCTATAGGCCCAAGAATTTACATCATGTATTTTATTATACATTAAACGGTTCACGACCAAAAGCATAGTTATTGTAGCAAGGGTGAAATCTGCAACTTTTAAACATCTTATATTTAAACGACAAATTATAGATGGCTCCACAGCCACCTGTCGCTATTAATGTTAATTTCACGAACGAATATAAGTGAATTGACACGAGATGCAAGTATTCAAATATAACCTCTCCTACTGATGAGTCTAGGTGAGGACGAAACAATATTGTCTAGGAGTAATTGTGTTTGAAATCCTGCATCTTATTATATTTTTTAGAACCTATAGGCCCAAGAATTTACATCATGTATTTTATTATACATTAAACGGTTCACGACCAAAAGCATAGTTATTGTAGCAAGGGTGAAATCTGCAACTTTTAAACATCTTATATTTAAACGACAAATTATAGATGGCTCCACAGCCACCTGTCGCTATTAATGTTAATTTCACGAACGAATATAAGTGAATTGACACGAGATGCAAGTATTCAAATATAACCTCTCCTACTGATGAGTCTAGGTGAGGACGAAACAATATTGTCTAGGAGTAATTGTGTTTGAAATCCTGCATCTTATTATATTTTTTAGAACCTATAGGCCCAAGAATTTACATCATGTATTTTATTATACATTAAACGGTTCACGACCAAAAGCATAGTTATTGTAGCAAGGGTGAAATCTGCAACTTTTAAACATCTTATATTTAAACGACAAATTATAGATGGCTCCACAGCCACCTGTCGCTATTAATGTTAATTTCACGAACGAATATAAGTGAATTGACACGAGATGCAAGTATTCAAATATAACCTCTCCTACTGATGAGTCTAGGTGAGGACGAAACAATATTGTCTAGGAGTAATTGTGTTTGAAATCCTGCATCTTATTATATTTTTTAGAACCTATAGGCCCAAGAATTTACATCATGTATTTTATTATACATTAAACGGTTCACGACCAAAAGCATAGTTATTGTAGCAAGGGTGAAATCTGCAACTTTTAAACATCTTATATTTAAACGACAAATTATAGATGGCTCCACAGCCACCTGTCGCTATTAATGTTAATTTCACGAACGAATATAAGTGAATTGACACGAGATGCAAGTATTCAAATATAACCTCTCCTACTGATGAGTCTAGGTGAGGACGAAACAATATTGTCTAGGAGTAATTGTGTTTGAAATCCTGCATCTTATTATATTTTTTAGAACCTATAGGCCCAAGAATTTACATCATGTATTTTATTATACATTAAACGGTTCACGACCAAAAGCATAGTTATTGTAGCAAGGGTGAAATCTGCAACTTTTAAACATCTTATATTTAAACGACAAATTATAGATGGCTCCACAGCCACCTGTCGCTATTAATGTTAATTTCACGAACGAATATAAGTGAATTGACACGAGATGCAAGTATTCAAATATAACCTCTCCTACTGATGAGTCTAGGTGAGGACGAAACAATATTGTCTAGGAGTAATTGTGTTTGAAATCCTGCATCTTATTATATTTTTTAGAACCTATAGGCCCAAGAATTTACATCATGTATTTTATTATACATTAAACGGTTCACGACCAAAAGCATAGTTATTGTAGCAAGGGTGAAATCTGCAACTTTTAAACATCTTATATTTAAACGACAAATTATAGATGGCTCCACAGCCACCTGTCGCTATTAATGTTAATTTCACGAACGAATATAAGTGAATTGACACGAGATGCAAGTATTCAAATATAACCTCTCCTACTGATGAGTCTAGGTGAGGACGAAACAATATTGTCTAGGAGTAATTGTGTTTGAAATCCTGCATCTTATTATATTTTTTAGAACCTATAGGCCCAAGAATTTACATCATGTATTTTATTATACATTAAACGGTTCACGACCAAAAGCATAGTTATTGTAGCAAGGGTGAAATCTGCAACTTTTAAACATCTTATATTTAAACGACAAATTATAGATGGCTCCACAGCCACCTGTCGCTATTAATGTTAATTTCACGAACGAATATAAGTGAATTGACACGAGATGCAAGTATTCAAATATAACCTCTCCTACTGATGAGTCTAGGTGAGGACGAAACAATATTGTCTAGGAGTAATTGTGTTTGAAATCCTGCATCTTATTATATTTTTTAGAACCTATAGGCCCAAGAATTTACATCATGTATTTTATTATACATTAAACGGTTCACGACCAAAAGCATAGTTATTGTAGCAAGGGTGAAATCTGCAACTTTTAAACATCTTATATTTAAACGACAAATTATAGATGGCTCCACAGCCACCTGTCGCTATTAATGTTAATTTCACGAACGAATATAAGTGAATTGACACGAGATGCAAGTATTCAAATATAACCTCTCCTACTGATGAGTCTAGGTGAGGACGAAACAATATTGTCTAGGAGTAATTGTGTTTGAAATCCTGCATCTTATTATATTTTTTAGAACCTATAGGCCCAAGAATTTACATCATGTATTTTATTATACATTAAACGGTTCACGACCAAAAGCATAGTTATTGTAGCAAGGGTGAAATCTGCAACTTTTAAACATCTTATATTTAAACGACAAATTATAGATGGCTCCACAGCCACCTGTCGCTATTAATGTTAATTTCACGAACGAATATAAGTGAATTGACACGAGATGCAAGTATTCAAATATAACCTCTCCTACTGATGAGTCTAGGTGAGGACGAAACAATATTGTCTAGGAGTAATTGTGTTTGAAATCCTGCATCTTATTATATTTTTAGAACCTATAGGCCCAAGAATTTACATCATGTATTTTATTATACATTAAACGGTTCACGACCAAAAGCATAGTTATTGTAGCAAGGGTGAAATCTGCAACTTTTAAACATCTTATATTTAAACGACAAATTATAGATGGCTCCACAGCCACCTGTCGCTATTAATGTTAATTTCACGAACGAATATAAGTGAATTGACACGAGATGCAAGTATTCAAATATAACCTCTCCTACTGATGAGTCTAGGTGAGGACGAAACAATATTGTCTAGGAGTAATTGTGTTTGAAATCCTGCATCTTATTATATTTTTTAGAACCTATAGGCCCAAGAATTTACATCATGTATTTTATTATACATTAAACGGTTCACGACCAAAAGCATAGTTATTGTAGCAAGGGTGAAATCTGCAACTTTTAAACATCTTATATTTAAACGACAAATTATAGATGGCTCCACAGCCACCTGTCGCTATTAATGTTAATTTCACGAACGAATATAAGTGAATTGACACGAGATGCAAGTATTCAAATATAACCTCTCCTACTGATGAGTCTAGGTGAGGACGAAACAATATTGTCTAGGAGTAATTGTGTTTGAAATCCTGCATCTTATTATATTTTTTAGAACCTATAGGCCCAAGAATTTACATCATGTATTTTATTATACATTAAACGGTTCACGACCAAAAGCATAGTTATTGTAGCAAGGGTGAAATCTGCAACTTTTAAACATCTTATATTTAAACGACAAATTATAGATGGCTCCACAGCCACCTGTCGCTATTAATGTTAATTTCACGAACGAATATAAGTGAATTGACACGAGATGCAAGTATTCAAATATAACCTCTCCTACTGATGAGTCTAGGTGAGGACGAAACAATATTGTCTAGGAGTAATTGTGTTTGAAATCCTGCATCTTATTATATTTTTTAGAACCTATAGGCCCAAGAATTTACATCATGTATTTTATTATACATTAAACGGTTCACGACCAAAAGCATAGTTATTGTAGCAAGGGTGAAATCTGCAACTTTTAAACATCTTATATTTAAACGACAAATTATAGATGGCTCCACAGCCACCTGTCGCTATTAATGTTAATTTCACGAACGAATATAAGTGAATTGACACGAGATGCAAGTATTCAAATATAACCTCTCCTACTGATGAGTCTAGGTGAGGACGAAACAATATTGTCTAGGAGTAATTGTGTTTGAAATCCTGCATCTTATTATATTTTTTAGAACCTATAGGCCCAAGAATTTACATCATGTATTTTATTATACATTAAACGGTTCACGACCAAAAGCATAGTTATTGTAGCAAGGGTGAAATCTGCAACTTTTAAACATCTTATATTTAAACGACAAATTATAGATGGCTCCACAGCCACCTGTCGCTATTAATGTTAATTTCACGAACGAATATAAGTGAATTGACACGAGATGCAAGTATTCAAATATAACCTCTCCTACTGATGAGTCTAGGTGAGGACGAAACAATATTGTCTAGGAGTAATTGTGTTTGAAATCCTGCATCTTATTATATTTTTTAGAACCTATAGGCCCAAGAATTTACATCATGTATTTTATTATACATTAAACGGTTCACGACCAAAAGCATAGTTATTGTAGCAAGGGTGAAATCTGCAACTTTTAAACATCTTATATTTAAACGACAAATTATAGATGGCTCCACAGCCACCTGTCGCTATTAATGTTAATTTCACGAACGAATATAAGTGAATTGACACGAGATGCAAGTATTCAAATATAACCTCTCCTACTGATGAGTCTAGGTGAGGACGAAACAATATTGTCTAGGAGTAATTGTGTTTGAAATCCTGCATCTTATTATATTTTTTAGAACCTATAGGCCCAAGAATTTACATCATGTATTTTATTATACATTAAACGGTTCACGACCAAAAGCATAGTTATTGTAGCAAGGGTGAAATCTGCAACTTTTAAACATCTTATATTTAAACGACAAATTATAGATGGCTCCACAGCCACCTGTCGCTATTAATGTTAATTTCACGAACGAATATAAGTGAATTGACACGAGATGCAAGTATTCAAATATAACCTCTCCTACTGATGAGTCTAGGTGAGGACGAAACAATATTGTCTAGGAGTAATTGTGTTTGAAATCCTGCATCTTATTATATTTTTTAGAACCTATAGGCCCAAGAATTTACATCATGTATTTTATTATACATTAAACGGTTCACGACCAAAAGCATAGTTATTGTAGCAAGGGTGAAATCTGCAACTTTTAAACATCTTATATTTAAACGACAAATTATAGATGGCTCCACAGCCACCTGTCGCTATTAATGTTAATTTCACGAACGAATATAAGTGAATTGACACGAGATGCAAGTATTCAAATATAACCTCTCCTACTGATGAGTCTAGGTGAGGACGAAACAATATTGTCTAGGAGTAATTGTGTTTGAAATCCTGCATCTTATTATATTTTTTAGAACCTATAGGCCCAAGAATTTACATCATGTATTTTATTATACATTAAACGGTTCACGACCAAAAGCATAGTTATTGTAGCAAGGGTGAAATCTGCAACTTTTAAACATCTTATATTTAAACGACAAATTATAGATGGCTCCACAGCCACCTGTCGCTATTAATGTTAATTTCACGAACGAATATAAGTGAATTGACACGAGATGCAAGTATTCAAATATAACCTCTCCTACTGATGAGTCTAGGTGAGGACGAAACAATATTGTCTAGGAGTAATTGTGTTTGAAATCCTGCATCTTATTATATTTTTTAGAACCTATAGGCCCAAGAATTTACATCATGTATTTTATTATACATTAAACGGTTCACGACCAAAAGCATAGTTATTGTAGCAAGGGTGAAATCTGCAACTTTTAAACATCTTATATTTAAACGACAAATTATAGATGGCTCCACAGCCACCTGTCGCTATTAATGTTAATTTCACGAACGAATATAAGTGAATTGACACGAGATGCAAGTATTCAAATATAACCTCTCCTACTGATGAGTCTAGGTGAGGACGAAACAATATTGTCTAGGAGTAATTGTGTTTGAAATCCTGCATCTTATTATATTTTTTAGAACCTATAGGCCCAAGAATTTACATCATGTATTTTATTATACATTAAACGGTTCACGACCAAAAGCATAGTTATTGTAGCAAGGGTGAAATCTGCAACTTTTAAACATCTTATATTTAAACGACAAATTATAGATGGCTCCACAGCCACCTGTCGCTATTAATGTTAATTTCACGAACGAATATAAGTGAATTGACACGAGATGCAAGTATTCAAATATAACCTCTCCTACTGATGAGTCTAGGTGAGGACGAAACAATATTGTCTAGGAGTAATTGTGTTTGAAATCCTGCATCTTATTATATTTTTTAGAACCTATAGGCCCAAGAATTTACATCATGTATTTTATTATACATTAAACGGTTCACGACCAAAAGCATAGTTATTGTAGCAAGGGTGAAATCTGCAACTTTTAAACATCTTATATTTAAACGACAAATTATAGATGGCTCCACAGCCACCTGTCGCTATTAATGTTAATTTCACGAACGAATATAAGTGAATTGACACGAGATGCAAGTATTCAAATATAACCTCTCCTACTGATGAGTCTAGGTGAGGACGAAACAATATTGTCTAGGAGTAATTGTGTTTGAAATCCTGCATCTTATTATATTTTTTAGAACCTATAGGCCCAAGAATTTACATCATGTATTTTATTATACATTAAACGGTTCACGACCAAAAGCAT
The DNA here is from genome assembly GCA_929113105.1 of Agrypnus murinus. NCBI lineage: Eukaryota > Metazoa > Arthropoda > Insecta > Coleoptera > Elateridae > Agrypnus > Agrypnus murinus. The sequence continues at coordinate 119,824,346 of OV816027.1, forward strand.
AGTTATTGTAGCAAGGGTGAAATCTGCAACTTTTAAACATCTTATATTTAAACGACAAATTATAGATGGCTCCACAGCCACCTGTCGCTATTAATGTTAATTTCACGAACGAATATAAGTGAATTGACACGAGATGCAAGTATTCAAATATAACCTCTCCTACTGATGAGTCTAGGTGAGGACGAAACAATATTGTCTAGGAGTAATTGTGTTTGAAATCCTGCATCTTATTATATTTTTTAGAACCTATAGGCCCAAGAATTTACATCATGTATTTTATTATACATTAAACGGTTCACGACCAAAAGCATAGTTATTGTAGCAAGGGTGAAATCTGCAACTTTTAAACATCTTATATTTAAACGACAAATTATAGATGGCTCCACAGCCACCTGTCGCTATTAATGTTAATTTCACGAACGAATATAAGTGAATTGACACGAGATGCAAGTATTCAAATATAACCTCTCCTACTGATGAGTCTAGGTGAGGACGAAACAATATTGTCTAGGAGTAATTGTGTTTGAAATCCTGCATCTTATTATATTTTTTAGAACCTATAGGCCCAAGAATTTACATCATGTATTTTATTATACATTAAACGGTTCACGACCAAAAGCATAGTTATTGTAGCAAGGGGTGAAATCTGCAACTTTTAAACATCTTATATTTAAACGACAAATTATAGATGGCTCCACAGCCACCTGTCGCTATTAATGTTAATTTCACGAACGAATATAAGTGAATTGACACGAGATGCAAGTATTCAAATATAACCTCTCCTACTGATGAGTCTAGGTGAGGACGAAACAATATTGTCTAGGAGTAATTGTGTTTGAAATCCTGCATCTTATTATATTTTTTAGAACCTATAGGCCCAAGAATTTACATCATGTATTTTATTATACATTAAACGGTTCACGACCAAAAGCATAGTTATTGTAGCAAGGGTGAAATCTGCAACTTTTAAACATCTTATATTTAAACGACAAATTATAGATGGCTCCACAGCCACCTGTCGCTATTAATGTTAATTTCACGAACGAATATAAGTGAATTGACACGAGATGCAAGTATTCAAATATAACCTCTCCTACTGATGAGTCTAGGTGAGGACGAAACAATATTGTCTAGGAGTAATTGTGTTTGAAATCCTGCATCTTATTATATTTTTTAGAACCTATAGGCCCAAGAATTTACATCATGTATTTTATTATACATTAAACGGTTCACGACCAAAAGCATAGTTATTGTAGCAAGGGTGAAATCTGCAACTTTTAAACATCTTATATTTAAACGACAAATTATAGATGGCTCCACAGCCACCTGTCGCTATTAATGTTAATTTCACGAACGAATATAAGTGAATTGACACGAGATGCAAGTATTCAAATATAACCTCTCCTACTGATGAGTCTAGGTGAGGACGAAACAATATTGTCTAGGAGTAATTGTGTTTGAAATCCTGCATCTTATTATATTTTTTAGAACCTATAGGCCCAAGAATTTACATCATGTATTTTATTATACATTAAACGGTTCACGACCAAAAGCATAGTTATTGTAGCAAGGGTGAAATCTGCAACTTTTAAACATCTTATATTTAAACGACAAATTATAGATGGCTCCACAGCCACCTGTCGCTATTAATGTTAATTTCACGAACGAATATAAGTGAATTGACACGAGATGCAAGTATTCAAATATAACCTCTCCTACTGATGAGTCTAGGTGAGGACGAAACAATATTGTCTAGGAGTAATTGTGTTTGAAATCCTGCATCTTATTATATTTTTTAGAACCTATAGGCCCAAGAATTTACATCATGTATTTTATTATACATTAAACGGTTCACGACCAAAAGCATAGTTATTGTAGCAAGGGTGAAATCTGCAACTTTTAAACATCTTATATTTAAACGACAAATTATAGATGGCTCCACAGCCACCTGTCGCTATTAATGTTAATTTCACGAACGAATATACGTGAATTGACACGAGATGCAAGTATTCAAATATAACCTCTCCTACTGATGAGTCTAGGTGAGGACGAAACAATATTGTCTAGGAGTAATTGTGTTTGAAATCCTGCATCTTATTATATTTTTTAGAACCTATAGGCCCAAGAATTTACATCATGTATTTTATTATACATTAAACGGTTCACGACCAAAAGCATAGTTATTGTAGCAAGGGTGAAATCTGCAACTTTTAAACATCTTATATTTAAACGACAAATTATAGATGGCTCCACAGCCACCTGTCGCTATTAATGTTAATTTCACGAACGAATATAAGTGAATTGACACGAGATGCAAGTATTCAAATATAACCTCTCCTACTGATGAGTCTAGGTGAGGACGAAACAATATTGTCTAGGAGTAATTGTGTTTGAAATCCTGCATCTTATTATATTTTTTAGAACCTATAGGCCCAAGAATTTACATCATGTATTTTATTATACATTAAACGGTTCACGACCAAAAGCATAGTTATTGTAGCAAGGGTGAAATCTGCAACTTTTAAACATCTTATATTTAAACGACAAATTATAGATGGCTCCACAGCCACCTGTCGCTATTAATGTTAATTTCACGAACGAATATAAGTGAATTGACACGAGATGCAAGTATTCAAATATAACCTCTCCTACTGATGAGTCTAGGTGAGGACGAAACAATATTGTCTAGGAGTAATTGTGTTTGAAATCCTGCATCTTATTATATTTTTTAGAACCTATAGGCCCAAGAATTTACATCATGTATTTTATTATACATTAAACGGTTCACGACCAAAAGCATAGTTATTGTAGCAAGGGTGAAATCTGCAACTTTTAAACATCTTATATTTAAACGACAAATTATAGATGGCTCCACAGCCACCTGTCGCTATTAATGTTAATTTCACGAACGAATATAAGTGAATTGACACGAGATGCAAGTATTCAAATATAACCTCTCCTACTGATGAGTCTAGGTGAGGACGAAACAATATTGTCTAGGAGTAATTGTGTTT
>OV816027.1:119827559-120000784 GCA_929113105.1 Agrypnus murinus
TATATATATATATATATATATATATATATATATATATATATCAATATATTTGTGAAATGTGACACCTCCTACTGTTCATTTAACCAGTCACTTTATTGTAATCACTGAAATATTCTTCTTCAAAGTATATTTCATTCTTGCGTGGGAGGAGTTAACATTTAGTCATTACTCAAGCAAAGTGTGACCTAATTATAAATGTATGCGAGATAAACGGCTCAAGCGGCGCGCCTACGATTGCAGGTGCAGTATCACACCCACGGCCACGTGTGTGCATAGCACAGCAGCTGCGTCACGTAGGCATACGGCCACGTGCGGTCACTTGAAGGACTTCACACCCACAGAAGGGGTATATAAAGACCAGCACTTTATGGGACAAATCAGTCTGAGTTACGACGAAGCTTGGAAGATAGAAACTGTCTATCTGGATAGATGTTTACCTTCTTTCAAGCAATACTCCCAGCTTTAAGTTAAAATTGTATAATAGTATTTAAGTGATTATGCAAGTGCATACTGTATAAATTCACGACAAATAAATATCTTATTGTACTTAACTGTAAACTGTGTTCATTTTGTAACTTGGGCTCCGTCTTTTGCGTTTTTAAAAATAAAGTATCATTTTTAAAAACGCCCTTCTACGACAAGAAACGTTAATTCGAGTCTCATTTAGTTTGTCTTTCACTTTACATATAACAAACAAAAAAGAATTTTTTATTCCTGCAACAATATCCTGAACTTTCCTTTTTATGTCTATTCAAGTCTATTATAGTTATACCTTTAAAAAAATCACTCGATAACATTTGACGGCATCAACTGTAGGTTCAAATATCTTTTTATTTATATGGCTTTAAGCAGTAAGCCTATACCAATTCTTTGTTGGAATAACTACTATTGTTGTCAAATACCGGCCATAAAAACCAATTTCTGCAAGCCGAACTGTAAATATATAACTATATGACTGTACATAACTGTATACAACTACGGTGTTCTGCAGCAATCTACAGAGCAATTTGATAAGCGTTGACCAAAATATGCAAAATAATCAGGCAAAATAAAATAAACATTTTGGGAAATGCAGCACACCCAGAATATTTGGCACGTGCCGCCACTGGTACAATACATTAATTTTAATTTCCAATTTCAAAAGAAAATAGTGAGCGTAAGAAATACCTTGTTTCTGTTCAATAACTTGTATGTAATTAACTTATGTTATTTCATTACGCGCATTACTTTCTTTTGCAAATGAATATGACTCCGATCAGTTATTGTGGTTGTGTTTTCGCTTTGTAGGTCGAAATGAGTTCTCCTAGTGATGTAAGTGAGAATAAAAATAATGTATCGCCCTTTAGAAAGCAGAAACGGTTATGTTTATACAAAAATGATTGGGAAAAGCAGTAATCATGGCTAAGACCGGGAAACAATAACGATTGTAGGCCGTCAACTTCTGCTATTTCAAATGCATTTTGCAATGCATGCAATAAATCCTTTAGTATAACTCATGGTGGTTTAAATGATATTAAGCGACATTCAAATAGAACATATAAGGCATAATAATTCAGTAAAATCAAATAAAGTCCTTTCTGCTTTTTTAAAATAAGATCGCCTAGACTCCCAGGAAGAAAAACTTATAGCTGCCGAAGTAACGAAAGTTTCTCATTTACGAGGGTAGATCAGTATTTACGGTCCCTGACATAGTAGGCTTTGCATGATATCGTCACTCATTTTTCTATGAGAACTGTCATTACTAATTATTTGTTGTGTCAAGTTTTGCGTAGGTGCGTGTTGTTCTTTGAAAGTTATTAATAATTAAGCTGGTCGATAACAGACAATTTTTAAAAATGGAAAAAAGTGAAGTCAGAGCGGTGATAAAGTATTTGCAAAAAAAAGGATTAACACCTACTGAAATTCACAAGGATATGACAGACGTTTTAGGGGACTCTGCCCCTTCTTACCAAGTGGTGAAAAATATGTCTCGTGAGTTTAGATTAGGCAGAACAACTTGCGAACATGCGAAAGGTGCGGGACGTCCAGTCTGTGTCACCGTTGACAAAAATATCAATTTGATCCATGATATGGTAATGGCAGATAGAAGACTGACTATTCGCCATATCGCGGAAATAACGAACATCTCTTATGGGTCAGTTGAAAATATTTTAAGAAATGTTCTTGATCTCAGAAAAATTTCGGCGCGTTGGGTTCCAAAGATGCTGACCGTCGATCAGAAACGCTCTAGAGTGCTGCATTCGGAAGCCAATTTGGAGTACCTGAAGGCCAATCGGAAGCAATTTCTCACTCGCTTTGTGACTGTGGATGAAACATGGGTGCACCATTTTGATCCTGAGACGAAAAGACAAAGTATGGAGTGGCATCACAGAGGTTCTCCACCTCCACGCAAATTTCGAGTTCAACGGGCGGCTGGAAAGATTATGGCCACAGCTTTCTGGGATGCAGAAGGAATTTTGATGATCGATTATTTGCAGCGTGGACACACAATAACGGGTTCTTATTATGCAGGGTTAATTCCAAAATTGCGCGAAAGCATCGACCGAAAAAGACCAGGAAAGTTGGCACACAAAATTTTGTTCCATCAGGACAACGCTCCAGTCCACAAGAGCTGCATTGTCATGGCTGCCATACAGAACGCTGGCGTTGAAATCCTAGAACACCCTCCATATTCACCAGACCTGGCACCCAGTGATTACCATCTATTTCCAAAATTAAAGGAAAACCTGCGTGGAAAAAAATATGGAGACGATAATGAAGTTATGACCGCAGTAAATGGCTGGTTTGAGGAGCAACCGGAAAACTTCTTCCTGAAAGGCATTGAAGCATTGGAACATCGGTGGACCAAGTGCATTGAAGTCCAGGGAGATTATGTTGAGAAATAAATAAATAATGTTTTAAAAATTCTTTCTCTTTCTATATCAGGGACCGTAAATATTGATCTTCCCTCGTATTTAAACATACACAGGTCAATTGATTGTGACACAAGATTATGTTCTGTAATTTTTTCCGAACCCAAAATTGCCAGCAAACTTGGAGTAGGCAGAACCAAAGCTAGTGCAATAGCGCACAATGTTTTAGGGCATTATTCAGTGGAAAAGGGCGTGACAGAACTCTCAACAAGAATGTCTATTTTAGCTATTCTTTTGTTTGGAATAAACATCCAAGTTACGTAATTTTTGCCATAAGTCCTTAGTATTACCTTTGACGAGGTGATGATTTATATATGCTTTTTTTTTCTTTTCGAATAGCATTAGTAGTATAGTTTCTAAGTGATTTGTACTAGTACCAGTCACTACTTTTTTTGTTTTTTTAAATTTAGCTAATGCCTTGTCTCTAAGTTTGAACATTATCTTAATGGTATCCGTAAGCCACGGAGAAATAATAATTGTTCATCCTAATACTCTCTATTATTACACCTGGAGCTTATCTGCCTCAATATTGAATATCCACCAATTAAACGTATAACAAAAAATAGTGTGTATGTTTGAACACTTATTATGATTATTTTAGCAATTCAAGGTGTAGCTTTTAAATATCATTTGGCTAATGTATTTAGAATAATACCGAATAATACTAATATAACATGTTTTGCCTCTATTATTAAGAATTTTTTTAAGCTTTGTTTACATGTTGACGTTATGTTTCAGCTAACAGGTAACTTCAGGTAACGCTTCAGATAACAGTTGACCATGGCTAAGGATCAAAACTTACCTGCATTTACAACCTACTCCCAGAACAGGTTTATTTGACAGACCAAAAGCAATTAAAATTGAAACCGGGTCGTAAATGACGTCATAGTTTTCCAATAAAACACGGTTGATTAATGGTTTGACCTACCGGAACGAAAACCAGAACGAGAAAAACAGGTCTCTAGTAGTAGGTTACATGGCTTACATCGATAAATACTTTCTGAATGCGACAAGGACACAGGTGGCCTCTTCGAATCCTCTCTCTCGGCTCGCATAACAAGCGTCACTGCACCATCCTAGAATTATTATTATTATTATTATATTTCACTGCGTGAACACTTGTTTCCCAGAACCAATTACGAAAGAACAATTCCAATCATATTATTATAATTATTATTATTAATCATATAACATACAGTAACAGTAATTGAGTACATTGCAACTGGATCAGCAACATTTGTGCGTTTTTATGGAAAGGTTAGAAACATTTTAGTTGCTTTGCTTTTTCATCTTAATGAATTAAATGTTTTTGAACGTTGCAGAATATTTTAGCTTAGAGTTTTTACTAGTCAACACAATATATGGAGGTGCCCAACGTCAAATTTTGGATCGAAATGCTGTATTGCAACATGCTGTGATTCTGTAAGCCTAAATTATTTAACTGCAGTTTTTTAAGGGAGTGCTTGCGTGTGTTTTCAACTGTCACTACCATTCAATGGTACGTTAGCACAAAATGCCACACAGTAATTTTGTTCATATGCTAAATGTACATAAGAACTTACACTGTAATTCCTATAAAAGTATATATTCTAAACAATATTTCTTTTGAAGTAGCATTGGAATGTTAAATGTAGCCTGTTATGGCACAACTATCTCATACAGCATTTATAGTAAGAAGAGGATAAAAACAAGAAGAAAACATGGTTAATATAAAAAATGCATGTAAGATTAACTGTTAGTTTGTAATTGATGGCAAAGCTGTTGGTGGCAACAAAGATTAGTAATTGGAAACCACCCCAAAAATGTATGTAGTTATACATACTCCATGAAAAGAAATTTGCAAAAGCACATGCTCACCTATAGTGGTGAGAAACCAATTGAGTGTAATATTTGTAACTATAAATGTTCAGAGAAAAATAAATTGCAGAGGCACATGCTCACTCATAGTGGTGAGAAACCATTTGAGTGTAATATTTGTAGTTATAAATGCTCACAAAAAGGAAATTTGCAAAAGCACATGTTCACTCATAGTGGTGAGAAACCATTTGAGTGTAATATTTGTAGTTATAAATGCTCACAAAAAGGAAGTTTGCAACAGCACATGCTGACTCATAGTGGTGAGAAACCATTTGAGTGTTATATTTGTAGTTATAAATGCTCGCTGAAGGGAAGTTTGCAACAGCACATGCTGACTCATAGTGGTGAGAAACCATTTGAGTGTGATATTTGTAGTTATAAATGCTCGCTGAAGGGAAGTTTGCAACAGCACATGCTGACTCATAGTGGTGAGAAACCATTTGAGTGTGATATTTGTAGTTATAAATGCTCGCTGAAGGGAAGTTTGCAAAAGCACATGCTCACTCATAGTGGTGAGAAACCATTTCAGTGTGATATTTGTAGTTATAAATGCTCGCTGAAGGGAAGTTTGCAAAAGCATATGCTCACTCATAGTGGTGAGAAACCATTTGAGTGTAATATTTGTAGTTATAAAGGCTCGACTAAAAGAAGTTTGCAAAAGCACATGTTCACTCATAGTGGTGAGAAACCATTTGAGTGTAATATTTGTAGTTATAAATGCTCACGAAAAACAAATTTGCAGAGGCACATGCTCACCCATAGTGGTGAGAAACCAATCGAGTGTAATATTTGTAGTTATAAATGCTCACTAAAAACATATTTGCAGAGGCACATGCTCACCCATAGTGATGATAAATCATTTGAGTGTAATATTTGTGGTTATAAGTGCTTACAAAAAGGAAGTTTACAAAAGCACATGTTTACGCATAGTGGTGAGAAACCATTTAAGTGTAATATTTGTAGTTATAAGTGCTCAGTAAAAGGAAGTTTACAAAAGCACATGTTCACTCATAGTGGTGAGAAACCATTCGAGTGTAATATTTGTAGTTATAAATGCTCAGTAAAAGGAAGTTTACAAAAGCACATGTTCACTCATAGTGGTGAGAAACCATTTGAGTGTAATATTTGTAGTTATAAGTGCTTACAAAAAGGAAGTTTACATAAGCACATGTTTACGCATAGTGGTGAGAAACCATTTAAGTGTAATATTTGTAGTTATAAGTGCTCAGTAAAAGGAAGTTTACAAAAACACATGTTCACTCATAGTGGTGAGAAACCATTCGAGTGTAATATTTGTAGTTATAAATGCTCACAAAAAACAAATTTGCAACAGCACATGCTCACTCATAGTGGTAAGAAACCATTTGAGTGTAATATTTGTAGTTATAAAGGCTCGACTAAAAGAAGTTTGCAAAAGCACATGTTCATTCATAGTGGTGAGAAACCATTTGAGTGTAATATTTGTAGTTATAAAGGCTCGACTAAAAGAAGTTTGCAAAAGCACATGCTGACTCATAGTGGTGAGAAACCATTTGAGTGTGATATTTGTAGTTATAAATGCTCGCTGAAGGGAAGTTTGCAAAAGCACATGCTCACTCATAGTGGTGAGAAACCATTTGAGTGTGTTATTTGTAGTTATAAATGCTCGCTGAAGGGAAGTTTGCAAAAGCATATGCTCACTCATAGTGGTGAGAAACCATTTGAGTGTAATATTTGTAGTTATAAAGGCTCGACTAAAAGAAGTTTGCAAAAGCACATGTTCACTCATAGTGGTGAGAAACCATTTGAGTGTAATATTTGTAGTTATAAATGCTCACGAAAAACAAATTTGCAGAGGCACATGCTCACCCATAGTGGTGAGAAACCATTCGAGTGTAATATTTGTAGTTATAAATGCTCACTAAAAACATATTTGCAGAGGCACATGCTCACCCATAGTGATGATAAATCATTTGAGTGTAATATTTGTAGTTATAAGTGCTTACAAAAAGGAAGTTTACAAAAGCACATGTTTACGCATAGTGGTGAGAAACCATTTAAGTGTAATATTTGTAGTTATAAGTGCTCAGTAAAAGGAAGTTTACAAAAGCACATGTTCACTCATAGTGGTGAGAAACCATTCGAGTGTAATATTTGTAGTTATAAATGCTCACAAAAAACAAATTTGCAACAGCACATGCTCACTCATAGTGGTGAGAAACCATTCGAGTGTAATATTTGTAGTTATAAATACTCGACGAAAAGAAGCTTGCAAAAGCACATGCTCACTCATAGTGGTGAGTAACTAACTATTTGTATGTAATATGTGTAGTTACCCAAACAACATAGTTACGTTTACTATAAACACGTTAAACAGATGTTTATTTAAATATTAAACATATCAATAATCAAATTGTATGTATTGTAATGATTATAGTGATCTACTGCAATCTTATCTACTTTGTTTTACTCTGTATTTATTGGGTATATAAATATATCTCTTAGGGCGTTTTATTTAAAAGTCATTGTTGTTCATTAGAGAAAAATTTGATGTAATGATATAAGTTTCTACTTATGGGAACCTAAGCTCCAAAGCAGATGCTTAGGGTTACTGGTCGACATAATTTGTTAGGGGATTGTTAAGCAATTTAATTACAATTAATTGTGTGTGTACTAATTGTAGTAACTTACACCTGTTACAATGTATAATTACATAATTTTTATTCGTTGCTATGTAGTGTTATTTATAAACAAAAAAAACCAAAATATCTAAAAAATTAAAATTATTAAAAACTCTGATTTTCGACTTCTTTTTAATACGTATTTTGTCGTTAAACTTAAATATAACAACAACCTGACAAAATTTGGTGCACCCCCCCCCCCAACGTGATGGTGGTATAGACATTGCGGTACTGAAGAAAATGCATTCAATTAATTGAATCAAGATTTACATATTGCTTCGTATCTACAGAAGAAATACATTTCCAGCATGGATACAAATTATATGTAACAACTTTAATGGATTACCGATCGAACCAGCAATTCTTATTTTTATTTGACAGCCATCAATAAGTTTCATCAATTGGATCAATCGGAAATAGCCAGCAACTCAACCTTTTGTGCCATAACTGGATTCTGAATGATACTATTCTGATTTCTCATAGGAGTATTTATTAATTAATACCGCCTGGTTATTAGATTACACAATTATTTTTATAAAATATCCTTTTTATTTTGAAGTAAGTACCCCACTACCTCCATCACTCTCTTTAATTAATTATAAATTTATATAACCATTATTTTTACATTTTTTTAGTATTAAGCCATCTTATTGAACCATGAATGATTCTGGAGATATAACCAATGATAGTGCTGGTGATAACTTTCACACTTAGGTTTCAGCTTACAACATTAAATTACTTCAATTTTGGGCTGCAAAACCTGAAATTTGGTTTCGTCAAGCCGAAGCTCAATTTATGTTCGGCAAAATTAATTCAGATGGTAGAAAATGTTATTATATAATTGCATGCCTTCCTCCAGAAATTATTTCTGTGATTTACGATGTTATTGAACATCCTCCTAATTCAGATTTATATACTCGTTTCAAATCTAAGTGTTATGTGGCTGTATAACGACTTGTTTATACCATATTTAATAACTTATACAGAAATAAACTAGGGACTAAAATACAAACGTGTTTATTGACAAAAGGATATTTTACAGACTCCTTTGTTTTGTTTATTATTATTAGTCTACTTGGAGGTTTCTTTATTCAAGAAATTTCTCGTAGGCTCTAGAAATGTCACACGTCTTGGACTGGACACTGTACTTGAATGCGGATTACTTATATTTAATTCATCGTTATTAATTAACTGACTAATCATGTTCATTACTCTCGTAAATAAATATTTCATTTTGCTTATGATTTTCAAAAGATGATTGAGATTTTCCCTCAATTTAATGCCAGATCGAATGAAACTTTTTATATAGGTCAAAAGGGATCAAACTATATTGTCAATTCACCATTGCATAGAATATGCGCACTAATAAATCAAATTAAATGCAATATTTTCTTTATCACACTAAACTCATTTTTAAAATTATCGAGATCCGTTTTATTTGGTCTTGAGGATCCTTAATTTCTAATTTTATAACAATTGTACAGTATTTTTAGGCCCTCCGTGGTCGAGTGGTAGAGATCCTACCTCTCGTTCAGAGGGACAGGGATTCAAACCTCGGTTGCGACTGAATTTTAAAAATTTAGTACGATCGTGTTTGAGCTCCTTAGCTTAAGGTATGAAAGTTGTATGAGTGATAAAGTATGGGGGAGCGTAATGTACTTGCTACAATAGCTCCATTACCTCCGTTGCACTCCCATAAGAGTTTGTGTGGAACCCCGACACTGGGAAATGCGGTATAAGGGGAATGGATTATGTATGTATGTATGTACAGTATTTTTTATTTTTTGTTACTCCTTGTTTATACGTTTGATTAATACTAAAATAATGTAATTCTTCTTCTTTCACTACTTATATTGTGTATGTATATTTTTGTAGCCTGTTATTGGGTATTCCTGTTGGTTACAATATTTCTAAATAAATAAATAAGATAAATATCACAGTTAGTTATAAAAACATAGAAATACGTAATAATAATTGATTGAACGGTAATTTACTTTTGCAAAATAATTCTTTTGAACTTTTGTGAGATAGATCTTTTAATTTAAACAACGATTTGGTGATATTACGAATGCAGAGGTTTTTGTTTTCAAGGTTTTTCAATTATCTTGTGGAAACAGTTTGAACCCATGAGAATGCCTTGCAATGAACTTTGATATTTACAAAGACGTCATCATGTTTATTCTAGAAGCAATATTATCTGTAATTTTATTCTAGAAGGAATGTCATTTATACGAAAACATTTTAGGGTGACCCCTGATATTTAAAAGAACACCATTTAATGCTTTATATCGTCTCTTACTAGCTTCAAAAATAAAATTAAAGATTTCAACTAAATTTGAACCAAGAGTTCTGTTTAAATTGTTTCGACTTTTATTGTGTAGAGAAATTAAAATTAGTTTGTAATAATTAAAGCATTAGAGAAGAAAAACAAAAGGAAATTAATATTATAAAATTCTAGGTTAATACTTTTAATCTAGTATAAGGTAGATTTAACCTATAACTTTGTTTAAAGTAAAATAATTGGCAACATGTTAAACAATTTAGAATAACTTTAGTAATACTCCTAGGGAGTAAAAGGGATTTGTTTAATTTTCATTTATTTTTGAAACAACTGGGAATTTAAAATTAGGTAAATTAAGTATGACGTTTGTAATATTATTTGGCGCAAATAATATTACATTTGATTTGATTTTTTTGTATGATGTAAATATTTGCTTGAAAAATTATATTTGCAATAATATTTTCATATCACCAACAGTATTTAAATAAACCTTTCTAATTGTAATTTATTTCCTGACTTTCAAGGTGGCAGTAAAGTTGTGGAAATTATAGTTGAATGCTTTTTCTATTTAGTGTGTTGTTTCGTTTATATGTTAGGAAATTTTGCCTTGGAGGTTTCCTAGGTCGAAATCAACCGTTTGGAATTGTGCTATGCATTTCTATTTTGTGTTAGATGTTTGTGGTCACTTGGTCCCGGCGAGTTGCACCTAAGCCACACTAGGGCATCTTCTAGTACAGATTGAAAGTCTTTTTCTTATATTGTAGTAATAAAAACTATTTTATACTATGTCAAAATATTTTATTATTTTCTAAGATGAGGGAGTTGTATATCTTCCTACAAAGAAATTGATTCCCAACTTATTCAAACGCAAACAGAACAGGAATGGATGATCAGCATGGAAAACCTTGGGCTCCGCTTCTTCTTCTAGTACTGCTTTATTTACTGCGATTACTGTGAAAACAAGAAAACAACATATTTAGTTCTTTGGGAATAATTACGAGACACCAAGCACAGCTTCATTTAGACTTTAACCCATAAAAAAATTAAAATCTATATGTAAGTTTTGTATATTAATTAAGTAAATCTATATTATGTAAGTTTTTAAACTTACCTCCAGTTGCAGCTGCAGCTACTGTTCCACTTTCTGTCACCTCGATGAAAGCTTTTTGCACTACTTCAGAAATTTTTAATTCTTCTTTTTTAGCACCAACACCACTAAAGTCTGCATCATCTTCAAACGCACTTACAACTCCCATCTGCAAAAAAACAATGATGAAAAATCAGAACAAAAAAGGAGCCCAAAACTAACAAGTACTTACTGCTTGTAAAATAGGTTTAAATTTTATTTCGGTCTCAGCTTTGAATTTTGGAAGCAGTACTTCAACTTTCTCGTAAGAATATTCAGGAGGAGTCAAAATTTCATCAAGCTTTTCTTCAACAGCAGCCAAGCCTTCTGCATCATGAGGCAAAATGATATGCATAGAAACATCACCTCCAACATAATCCATTTTTAAAACTTTCACATCAGAATTTTCAAAATAACCAAAATAACTAGTTTGAGCCATCATATCGGTTTGAATGGCAGTCTTGAAGGATTTATTCAAATAGAAAGGCCGTTTAACAGTATTGTGTTCATTGAATTCTTTTTGCCACTTTCCTTTGAAGTATATAGCATTCACAAGTACCATACGGGTTGTTGCGTCTAGCAAACTTGGATCTATTAACTTTTTAATTTTGTCATGAGTTTTATCTTCAATCCATCGATTGATTTCATCAGCAGCTTCTTGATTCTTCACGAAATCAATGGTTTGTGCTTCAGCGTCAAAAACATTAACAGCTACGTCCTTGAATTGTTCACTGATTTGAAATCCATTTATTTCTGTGACGTAGACTTTATTTGCACTGTTGAGATTATAGTTATCGCTGCTTTGTAATTGAGACGATAAAGTCTGAAAGATTTCCTTAACCTTTTCTGGATTTTCTGGAAGACGTAACGCTGTTGATAGTTCTTTCGCTGTTTGTCCTCGAGCACCAGCGGTTGAAAGAGCAAGAATTATGTCTGCCGAAAGAGGGCATACTATAAGGTTCCCTTTGCTTGTCTTAAGTAGTTCCTGTAATTGAAATAAATCGGTGTTAGAAGATACGGTTAGTTGGGCCAAGAAGTCAGAAAGTTGCTTACCTTATATATATCAGCCGTAAATGAATTGTAGCCTGTTGAATATTCCTTGAGATCTTGATAATGTTCTGCCATGGATAGGCAGAATAATCCAAAAGCTAGTAGTAGAAGCTTCATTGTTCTGGAAAAATGCATTTCATTACTGGAGATATCAAAGCAAGAATTTCAGTAAAAAAAGAATTTAAAAATTTTAAATATTAAATTTTATATTATAGTTTATTATATCACCTAATTATACAAAATTAAATCATATTCCTTTATCATATTCCTTCTAGATAAGAAGATAAAAAGATTATTAGAGACACTGTGATAGTAGGCACCACTGGCAACTAGTACAGATTAATTTAGAACTTTAGAAAGCTCGACTACGTAAATTCGATACCGGATAAATTATTCCAACCCATAAAATGTATTTGGCGAAAAAATAAGCTTTTGATGAAATGATGTAAGCTGCAGCTAACCATAATCAACCAAGGCAGATGCAGAAACAAGGTTTCTCTTCTTCTGTCTACCATATTCATATTTTTGATAACGACTGATGCACAAACGACAAATATAAATTGTTATAATTTTTACCGCATAGAGGATTAACAAGATGTATTCTATAAATTCTGTGCCTCAGTTGAAAAATACTAGAAAAGGGAATGACAAGGGAAACAGAAATCAAAAACGGAAAAGCAAAAACTTTTAAGGTCCTTACAAATGATTTATACTATTAGAGTACTTACATGTTTTATCTAATTAAATTTTCCTGTAACTATCTAACAACAAACTATAACCTTCACTCACGACTTTATTGTTTATACTAATTTTAGAAGTTGCTTACTTGAACTTATATAAGCAATCATACATATATGTTATTGAAGATATAAGATCTTAATTAAAGACAAATCTATTTGCGTTTGTAATAACAGTTCTACAAAACTGACCTCATCACCTTAACCCGCAATGATATTTTGTTATTAAAATTTCTGGCAAAAATTGTTGTTAAAAGAAATCTGAGTAGGTCATTTATTTTCCCTGTAATGGAACAACATAGAGTAGGTACTGAATAACTATAAAATTTTAATACAAATTGACGAAAGTCTAGGGAAAGGACTAACTTTATAAGTTATTGACAACTGAATCGGTATTATTTTCTAATTATTATTACATTTTATCTAATATTTGTACATGTTAGTGTAATTTAAGATTCATTGAATGAAAATAAAGTAGCGAAGTAAACATTCCTACGTCAGAACAAGTTTTTCAAAATTTTTGCATAATTACTAATCGATGTTTCTAAGTTTTGTATTACTGAATAATCCTGAGTGATCCAAAATGTGTGAAGACGGTTTGAATTTCGCACCGTAGGTTTTAATGTATTTCACGTTGTTAGTGTAGCACTATTGAAATGTGTTGCATCAAATTACCGCGTCAACTCGTCATTTTCTCGTTTACATTGTGGTGCTTTGCCACGTTGTTCCGGGTTTTTATTGAATTTTTGTTTATTTTGCTTGTTTAATAATAATGATATTAATATACATATACCACTCATTTTTGAGACGCCACTGTAAAATAAACGAAGGATAAAAAAGTCTGAAAGTATTCGAGTTTATAACGTAACAATAATTTAATCCTCAATCATTTTCGATCACACTTTATGTTTTATTAGAAATATCTTACTAATTTTCCTTCAGATAATTCATTCGAACGCATTTGCTAGCTGCACTTGAGAATTTTAATACTATTTATCATTTCAAATAAAGAAATGAAATCAGCTTTTAGTGTCTTGTTTTCTGAAGTCTCCCTTTTATTATTAACAAAGTTCTTACGTTTTTCCACATGTAGTAAGAAATCTTTTCATCCAGCTTGTGTTGATTTACCACTAAATTTTTCACCTATGCTCAAAGCAAACACTGGTTTAATATGGAAATGTACTGAATGCATCAATAACACGCTTACAAATACTGCTGCTGAGAATATTATTGATTCAATTGGTCAAAATTGTACTTGTACTACGTTAGGTCCCACTGCATCTACGTTTGCAGCGAAAGCTACCGCTAATTCTTCTAAAAGAATTGTGATTATTAAACCGAAAAGTATGTCTCAAGATATGGGCTGTTATTAAACTCAATATTTTGAAAATGTGGATTCTGTCGAAGCTAACATCAATATAAAAAACGATTTAAATATTGCTGGTAAAAATGAAATAGATAAGTTTACATCGGTCGCTTAACAAGGTTTATCTGTGTAACAATTAACAATTATATTACTCCAAATTAAATGCATAAAAATCATTCAAACACATCAATAAAAGTTAAACAAATTCTTAAAACACATTATGCTCAAATAACGACACTATAAATCTTATTGTTCCGGTTGATCTCTCGTTAATCAAATTATAACTCAGGTTGGTAGGTACTGGTTTCTTAAGCTTTTAAGTTGCATGAAGAATTAGGAAATATTAGGCAATAAAAGAATATGGGCGCCACTTACTTCTTTAATCCTTATTCACCAAATGACTTTTAGCAGAATCCATGATTTTTAAAACCACTATTTCACTGCCAAAATTATGTGTGAAATCAAGTTTATTTGACCGGAAATGTACTTTAAATGCGGTACGAAAAACAAGACTTATACATTCATACTAAAGTTAACAATCCCTCCTCCATTTTCGCAAATTGAATGAATTAAACGGAACGCTCTGCATAAACGCTCTGTTCGATAAATTATCACAGACTGGCTAAAAGGCAGCGAGCTTTTGTTGTTATAATTTTCTTAGGGGAGACCAATTTAAAAATGCACTTATTAGGAATAAAATGACATTATTATTATCGAATTGAAGAAGTAACTCGGCACTTGCTTTTAAAGGGTTTGAGGCACGTACAGAGATAGTAAAAACTTAAATAAAGAACAATGGTAAAAATTTGCTGATTTTGGTATCGGAGAGGTCAACGGACAAATTATACATCATTTTGTTCGTCTTGATCTGTCGATTCTAATGGTATCAAAATCAAGAACAGGTTCCCGAGGGAACAGAAGTTATTAACACATGTGTGGGTTTACACGAAAAGGGACCTTACCTCGTCACATCTTTTAAATGGCCGATATCAAGTATCAAGTTAATGAAAATAATACGCCATGTGTATAAAATATAGTACGTAAATGCTTTTACTATGCATCTCTCTTATTCTTATTAATTAAAAATCATATCTGTTATCTTTTATTAACAGTAGTAAAAGCACAAAAGTATTTGCTACATTTTATTCACATGGCTCATTATCAAGGACATACTCCCGAGGGAACAAACGTTATTAACACATTTGTGGGTTTACACCAAAAGGAACCTTACGGAAGTAATCCATAGGACTCCTTTTTCCATCACATCTTTTAAATGGTGCAATATCAAGTATCAAATGTTATTAAATTAATCAAAATAATAGGTATGCTGATTCTAGTAAAATAAATATTTTGCCACATTTTTACAGACCGTTTAATAAATTGAACCGAATTTGGTGTAAACTGATTCTTAATTAAATTACAAATGATGCTTACAATGTGGGTCATAACCTCATAACCTTTGAAGATAATAATTACAATCTGTATTGTCACCTGAACAGTTGATGCCATCTATTTTCTTGTTTAACAGGAAAATACATATTGAGAATTTTATACTGCCTGAAAAATTAATTTTTCTTTTGTAAAATATTTTATAAATGTTGAAACTACAATGTTATTTAGCCATCAAATATTCATCAGGTTTTCATTCAGTGAATCTGTTTATATCAAATTCGGTTCAATTTATTAAACGGCCTTATTTAATAGATGTAACAAATTGTTTATTTTACCAGAATCAGTATAATGAGCCATATGAATAAAATGTAGCAAATACTTTTGTGCTTTTAATTGTAAAAGCATTTACGTACTATATTTTATACACATGGCGTATTATTTTCATTAACTTGATACTTGATATCGGCCATTTAAAAGATGTGACGAGGTAAGGTCCCTTTTCGTGTAAACCCACACATGTGTTAATAACTTCTGTTCCCTCGGGAACCTGTTCTTGATTTTGGAACCATTAGAATCCACACATCAAGATGAACAAAATGATGTATAATTTGTCCGTTGACCTCTCCGATACCAAAATCAGCAAATTTTTACCATTGTTCTTTTTTTTATCATGCGGATTTGAATATCATAAATTGCCCCGTTTTCTTATCGTAATGTTTTTGTACATAAATCTTTTTCTAACTAGAACACAAAAGATTCTAAATGAACAAGAAAATACTTGAGTTGTCCCAGACTAATAAATTAGCATGAATAGCTTGTATACGTACTTTCAAAACTAAAAAGAAGCTACCTTTATTGTTTAATGATATTCCCATGAATTTTCGCCTACTACCTCACTCTTGACCATGAGAAATGATATGAATGCTATATTAATTCGAGCTGTTTACATCTCGTGAGAATTGCTTTAAATTTACCCAAGACGAAGTACTAGTATTTTACACAGAAGGGTATCCAGAAGTGTTATTGTAAAACGAAGGTATATATTTCAACACCTTACATCTGATAATTATGGGAGCAAAGTTATAAAACAAAAGTTATTTGTAAACGCCGATATAAACTGATCAAACATGACCCCACTAAAAAGAATGCTAGTGTCCTAGTAGTTTACGACTCTTGTATATATGTTGCTATTGATATACTAGATGCTTTCGATGTAAAGGATATCATCATTTATTGAAAAACTGCAAAAACGTAGTCAAATGGCCAGTATATGCTGGTATCACACAGTTAACAACTGTAACTCTAAAGAAAACTGCTGCAGTAATTGCTTCTCTTTCAGGAATAAGAATAAATCGAGATCAGACATTCATATGCAGCATGCTGCGTGGGACCATGCTAACTGTTACGTACACAATCAGTTCATTGATAAATGAAAATGTTGTGTTTTACCATCCTTGCATCCTAGAGATTAGTGTTTCTTAATCAAACGTCAGAACTACAATAACTCCAACTGTTCAACGCGGTACTTCGTCTAGGTATAAATAAAAACATCCCAATAAGCTAACTCAGTCTTGTTTATTTTGTTTTAGCAAATATAGCACGCCATAAAATGAACACACCTAATTTTCTACCTTTAGAGAATCTTACTCCAAAAAACTCAATGGATTAACGCATAATAATATAAATAAACAAACTAATAAAAAAACAACAAAAGTTTTACTTATTAAACTCATACATAAATGGAATGAAAATAGGATAGAAAATCAAATGCAGCCCAGGAAATGTTTGTTTATGAGTGTTAGATTAGCTTATGCCGGTTTAAATTCAATAAATAAATGTTAAACAATAATTTAGACACTTTCTAATGGAACAAACATTTCTGTTACTTAAAGTTTACATAAACTGAAACAACAAAATAAAACAATACTAAAAGCTATTATTATTTAATCTAATATTCTCAATTGATAATAATAATAATGAAATCTCTATGATTGTTTGTAGTTTGTCTTTATTTACTGATCATCTTTATCAGAAATTACTTCGCACTTACTTCGTTTAAAAGAAAACTATCCGCGGATATAATCACCAGCTTCTTATTGTCCCATTGGTAAATAAATTGGTACACGAAACACAGCTTTTTGACAGATTTCCAAAACTGTTAACCAATATCGATATCCAGCTGATGGATATATTTTATAAAAATCCAATCTCCTTTCTGGTTATTATGTGTTGCAATCTAATAAATTGTGTAGAAAAATGATAATAAAATATTTTTGTTTTAATAGTAATTATAACTGTTACGTATACAACCCTACCATTTTTTATAATTTGAATTAGCGAGACCGGCATTTCACGTCTTTAAAAATACCCAACTAACTTGTTTTTTTTTCAGGCGTATTTATACTCTTTTGAAAAACAAATTAAACTTTTAACAAAATTCTATGCGAGTTACGTCAACAATTTTAAACAACGATAAAAATTATTAAATTTCTTAAATTTAATTACATAGAAATGAAGCCTACAAAATTAAAAACAAAATGATATAAGCTACTTGTGTCTTTAATCAACAAATAAAGCTGTAAATCAACGTCGACCGTAGTTGTCAAATGGATTGCAAAAATGTTAATTGCGTCTTACTTCCACAATCTTTATGCTTTCAAACACCTTAAACTAAGAAAATCTTAAACAGTTTTTGTACTTTATACAATAATCCAGAGAACTAAAATACAATATTGGACATAATCCATAAAATAAAACATAAATCCTGTTAACAACCACATCGTTCAATGGCAAAAGCATTAACTCAGATAAAACAACTTTAGAAATCAAGTAAATTCATTCGATCATTATAAATCTCTAGGTAATAATCCTTTTTATTTGTCTTTATGTGAATTGTGCTCCGTGACTGAGTGAATTCATCGGTAGATATAAAATCGCTCCTGCGATATCTCACATATACAGTGTCTGCCATAAAGTTTTTTAATATTCTGATTGGAAAAAACTTTGTGTGGCAATTACTTCTGTTTCTAAAAATACTTGAAATACGCCATGTCAAAGCTTACAGGCGACATTAAGTATTTGTCAAATTCGTAATTCTAAAAAAAAATCGAATTGAAAAATGGCGAATTTGGCAGATACACATGTCAATTTTGACATGGCGTACTTCAAGTACTTTTGAAAGCAGCGGTGATTGCCCTACAAAGTTTTTTCCAATCAGAATATTAAAACAATTTCGCATATGGAACCAACTTATAATCCTATATTGAAATTAAAATTCAAAAACTTAGGTTATCTTTCCAAGATAAAACGTAAACTTATTTTTTTATAATGTGCTATATTTAAAAATAATATGAACATGTAAAATGTTTAACATTAATAAACTTCTTAGCATGTATCCCTACTAATGTTTATTTTATTTCTATTATATAATTTGAACTAAATCAATTTTATTTTTCTACATTAAAGCGCAAGTTTAGTCAATTCTCAAATTGCTACCAAATCTGGTGTATTTACATCATGGGTCTCGTACATCATCGCAGAATCTTTATTGACAAATTTAAAACCTTTGCTTTGTCTGATCGTTGAACTCGTGTGAAGGATGTCGGAATTGTTGTTGATAACAATTTTTTTTATTGAATACGTCATTCAAGTGGTATTAAAGGCCAGGACTTATTTATCGAAACTATAGTGATTTTTTAGATAAGCATTGCCTCTGAATTTTACACTTTGCATTTGTGAGATCGACTTTGGAGTATCCCATATAGAATTTGCCGATGTTGAACAAACGGACCAATATTGGGTCAATATTGGCACCATTATTACTAATCCTGGCAACCAATATTGGGACAGTGCAGAAATGATAACACCGGTAAGTACTTGGGCCATTTTACATAGCCGATATCGGCAGCCAATATTGGGCCAGTGTCGAAATGATAACACTGGCAAGTACTTGGACCATTTTACATAACCAAGATTGGCCCAATGTTGTTATAACTCTGGTTTCATACTGGCACAACATTGGCTGTATATCGGTTGCATACCGGTGTATAATAATGATCATTATTATATTTTTTAATTATATTACTATATTGTACACTGAGAAACATAGTTCGAAAAATCTATTAGTTTAAAAATTGTAGATCAAGAGCGCTAATATGATGACGGGGACATAACTTTTACGAGCCATTTTTCTCAGTGTATAATATAATATAATTATAATTAATATATAATATATTAAAAAATATAATAACGATGATTATTATGCACCGGTGTGCAACCATATCCAACGATATCCATCCATACTGTGCCAGTATGAGACCCGTTATACCAACATATTAACATTATTGAGTTAATATTGGCTAATTGCACACAGAAAAGAATACCTTGATTCAAAATTTTATTGTGTTTAATAAACAAAGTTCTTGTAACAATTAATAATATAATACATTATAACGTCGGCAGTCATATAGATACAAATTAACAAATACATTATAATAGGTACTGTAGTGATAATTTATTCAGAATTGAGATTGTATGAATAAATATAAGTCATTAATTAAAATGTAAAAAGGATATATCAATTTGATTTAAAAACAGCCATTAATGTCATACCATCTAATTAAAGTATTATCAAATTATGTAAATATTCAATTAAAAATAATGTAAAGTTTCGTTGTTCGTAAGAAAAGGTTCCTTTATGAATATTCTTGTACCACATTCTTGTCTAAAGGCTTGTAGGAATCTAGAACAAATAAAATTTACAAACAAGTAAAATAAATATTTACAATTTATAAAAATGAATGACAAAATGTAAAAGATAACAAAATAAGATTATGAATATTGTTAGTTATTGAACATTTTGTTGACAAAAAAATGTAATTAACTCCCAAGACAACATAATACACTCAGGAAATAATTACATAAGAATCATCTCCTACACGGAAAAAACAAAATAAAGATTAATAAATAAGATTTGTGATGTATAACGAAGGAGACATAATAAATTTCGTAACAAAAAATTCCTTTCCAGAAATCCAGATTTCTTAAAGAAATTTCACATCTTAATTTAAAGGATCGAGCACAAAACAAATGGAAAACGGGGTACAGTCAGATTGAGGTAAAAGCCATGGTAGGAAGAACGAAAAAATTTAATTCGCTTGCAAAAGAATAATTCTTATAAGAATTTAAACATACTATCATGATTCAAGCAACAAGAGTTTGGATTATCTATAAATATATACAGGGTGTCCCAAAATGCTGTTTACACGCAAGATCTCCCTTATTTGAAAAGATAAAGAAATCAACCAAAAACTATTGTGAATGACTCAAAATGGACCTTCAAAAAACATCCTTAGACGCTGGTTGCATAGCAACGTTTAAGAGATCATGCCAACTTGATTAATTTTTCAAATTGCACCCTATGTTTTTTTCACGGAAATGTATTCTTCACTTCATTCTGCATATGGTAGTATGCCTTACTTAATTATCTAATTTGCATTTAATGGTTGAAAAAATATTTTTTATAAATTGTACACTTCATATTCACTAACTAAATTATTTATTCAAAAAATATTATGATTAGAGCCGCATCTACAAGGGAACTCCTGAGGCAGTTTAAAGCCCATGGAGAGTCCACAGGAGGGCATTTTGAGCATTTGCTTTAAGTTTAAGATAAATTCAATTTATTACAAATATTTTTTAAAACCCCTAAATGCACATTAGACAATTAAGTAAGGCATACTACCATATGCAGAGGGTGCAATTTGAAAAATTAATCAAGTTGGCATGATCTCTTAAACGTTGCTATGTATCCAGTGTTTAAGAATGTTTTTTGAAGGTCCATTTTGAGTCATTCACAATAGTTTTTGGTTGATTTATTTATCTTTTCAAATAAGGGAGATATTGCGTGTAAACAGCATTTTGGGACACCCTGTATAACCAGATAAGTGATTTTTTAATTTTAAAATTCATTCTTATATAAAAAAAATATTAACTTTATTAATCTATAAAATCCTTTATAATAAAGATTGTGGTTAATACACCACAACCACAGTACATGATTTATGAAAAAATTGTAATTTGAATCTTACCAATTTCTAATTTTAACACTCCACTACTTGTACTGATAGGTACATACAGCTAAAGATGCAGATGTCCGCTTCGCATCCACAAGGCTCTGTTGTTTTGGTTTTTGTTGTTACTACCAGACTTTTTCATTTTTTAACTGACTGTCATAATTAGACTTACATCTAGGCGCAACACATCGGCGAGGCATCTAAAAAATGTAAATATATAAGTATGTATTATGTCAGTAGCGTATTTAGGATTTTTTTGGGGGGAGATACTCTATAAAAATTCCGAATCAAAATACTACTAAGATTTTCACATATCCTAGATTTTGATAATAAAAAAGAAATCGGGAGGTCCAGCCCGTTAACCCCCCCCCTACGTCGCCACTGTATTATGTAATAATAATAAACGCCCTTATTAATTTTTATATACAAAGAAACACTGCTTTATTTTGCAAATAACTAAAATTTATATTAGTATAGTTTTCTGGCAAAGGGCTACTCTATTTAACCAGGAAACCATAAGATTAAATACTTACATATAAACATTAATATAAAATGAGGGATTTAAAAGTAAAAGGGTTTATGTGCATTTTTAGTAATTCTGAGATACTTAGCTTAAAAGTCAATTTCTAAATGTAAATTACAGTAATATCAAAGAGTATGCACAAATAAATATTTGTAAAAGACACGTGAAGGTTATGCCGTCATGTGTTTATATATATATAAGCAAGATAGGTTACTTACCTTTTAAGTTCGATAGAAATTCCCTCTTATAAAAAAACTAATGTAATATACTGTTATCATTACCCTTATAATGTAACTAATTATTACACACACTTATACAGACAAAATAACTAACGAACACAATTATTACGCATTATTAATAATATGTCATGTTGCAGTAAACATGTGACGCTAGCGGATAGTAGAGTACCTTACCGGAAGCTTGACTGCCTACTATACCGACCAGGTTGAACCAAACTTTAATTTTTAAATTTACAATATTATTAAACAATTTATTAAATTCATAAATATATATACTTAGAACTTTCATAAAAAACAACAGTAAAAGCCATTTTTATAGAAATAAATTTTAATGTAATGTATCAATATATATATATATATATATATATATATATATATATATATATATATATATATATATATATATATATATATATATATATATATATATATATATATATATATATATATATATATATATATATATATATATATATATTTATATATATATATATATATATATATATATATATATATATATATATCAACAGTGGAGGGTCCTGGGTTCGAATCCCAGCAGAGTCGATAAATTTTTCTATATGAATTTGCATTCAAAATATTATTTAATGTAAAATCATTATTCAACTTAACAAAAATTAATATCATCTAAAATTTATATATATATATATATATATATATATATATATATATATATATATATATATATATATATATATATATATATATATATATATATATATATATTTTTAGATAGAGTTAATTTTTATCAAGTTGGATAATGATTTTACATTAAATAATATTTTGAATGCAAATTCATATAGAAAAATTTATCGACTATGCTGGTAGTCGTTCTCTGTAGCTCAGTTGGTAGAGATACCACCTAGACAGTGGAGGGTCCTGGGTTCGAATCCCAGCAGAGTCGATAAATTTTTCTATATGAATTTGCATTCAAAATATTATATATATATATATATATATATATATATATATATATATACACGCCCAACTATCCATACCAAGCCCGCTATGTTACGCAGGCACTCAGAAGCCCGGGCTTTCCTGTAGAGTTTCAGCTATATATTCTACGTCAATCGAACCGATAATTTCATATTATTAAGCGCAACCTGCGAGGGGTAAGTTATTTTTACATACAAATGAATATATACTGTACAGCTTTTACGAGACCGCATATATTATTGGTACTGTAGCAGTCCTGTTTGTATAAAAATAGATATTTCACGCATTATACCAAGCCACGCAGGGTTGCCGCTACTGTTACCAGCAAAACGTAAGATTATTGATCGTGTAATTTGTCTAGCCGGCAGTGAATGTCGGACAAACCACGGTTAGTCACCGAGACTTCCCGAATGCTTTCGTTCTTATGTGATGGTAATGCCGAGTTGGGAGTATCCTAGCGGAACTTTTGTTCTTGCCAACAGCCTGAGTCAAGGTTGTACATCTGGTTATTATCGATTTTATTTTAGCTTTCTCGCGGCATAGTAACACAGACAATTATATACAACGAACTTTATGAAAAGAAGATGGAATTTTAGATTTCAGATCATGTTCAACATGCATAATTAACTGAATATTAAGTTACCTCGGAATTCGCCTTTTGGCCACCGATTTTGATGATTTTTTTTTAAATTGTAGGTAATCAACTATATTTCAAAGTCTAAATGTTAGATTTGTCCTGTAATGCCCTGTTTAATTGTTAATAACAAATTATTACTTTTTTCATAAGGGACTAACATTTAAATAATTTCATCAAATTTGTATTATAATTGCATAAAGTTGGGTACTTATAGGTTTTTAGGGTCGTAGATTCAAAATTTTTATAAAAATTTGATGAAATTATTTAATTATTAATTCCCCCTTATGGAAAAAGTAATAATTTGTTAATAACAATTAAACAGTAATTTTCAAACCTTTGACAGTACAGACTTTACCAATGAAATATTTTAGTTTGAAAGAAAATGGCAAGAACAAAATTACAGTTTTCAATTAAATTAATATAAATAAAAATATTTCTAAAAAAAGATAAATCAATATTCGACGGTTTCCTAGAAAAAAAATACCTCGGAATTCGCCTTTTGGGCACCGATTTTGATGATTTTTTTAAAATAGTAGGTAATCGAATATATTTCAAAGTCTAAATGTTCGATTTGTCCGCTAATGCCCTGTTTAATTGTTATTAACAAATTATTATTTTTTCCATAGGGGGTTAATTAATAATTAAATCATTTCATCAAATTTTTATTATAATTGAATAAAGTTGGGTACTTATAACTTTTTAGGGTCGTAGATTACGAATCCGGGGTCCAAATTGATCTAAAATTCAAAATGGCGGCTATAAAATGGCCGCCGGTGCTAAAACTTTAATATATGAAATTTTGAATGAAAAATCGTACCAAGGGGTTTTTAAAGTAGCAAATTGTGCTGTTAAGCTAAAAATGACCCAGATGTAAAATGCTTGTCACAAAATGGCCACCGAAACTAAATATGATTAAAATTCAAAATGTTTAATCTCTACTGTATGTTTGTTTAAGATGGATTAATATAGTAGTTAACACAATTTTAAGATTGTTGCAATTATTATTTATTTAAAATTCAAATTGATAGAATGGAGTTATTCCGTATGAATAGTGTTAAAATAAATTAATACTCCATAATTTAACCAGATTCCGTTTAAGTCTGAAACTTTATTTATCGTCAGATTTAAATAAACGATATTGTCTTAATTATTATTTACTTGTGTTTCATGTAAAGCATTGTTAGTTTTTTCAGCTACTTCTGGCAACGTAGAAAAAGAATGTGCTCTTTACATTTTGAAAACTGATTAGTAAGCTTTTTTTTGGGAAGAATAAATTCTTTTTTACATGCTCTTACTGGTTGCGACACTTCAACAGCGTTTTTCGGCAAAAGGGAAAATAAATTTTTCAAAACTTTTGAATGCAAAATTTTATAGGTGTATTTATAATTTTTAGAAATAGTTAGGGTTACTGAAGACAAGATAAGATATATAGAAAATAAATAAAATGGAACTTTTTTATTAGAAATTGCATGAAAATACAACTAAAAGAAATTGATTTAATTTTATTTTATTTGACAAATCCCATATTGTATAATATCATCTTCAGAGTCATTGCGTTCTGTTTCTTCTTCTTGTTATTTTGAAAAGCATTCTTCATCAGAGAAGTTTTCATCTAAACTTCTTTTTCATTAATGTTTCCTACGTTTGGACATTTCCAAAACTTTAAAAGATTTGAAGATTTGAGTTTTGTTTTCGACTATGCTTAAAAATTAGCTATAAGTGGATTCGAAG
Organism: Agrypnus murinus; assembly: GCA_929113105.1. Lineage (NCBI taxonomy): Eukaryota > Metazoa > Arthropoda > Insecta > Coleoptera > Elateridae > Agrypnus > Agrypnus murinus. The sequence continues at coordinate 119,853,102 of OV816027.1, forward strand.
ATGCCAAAAATAAGTTGAGAATTTTCTCATTAGTTTCTTCTCTGGAAGATTTGCATGGATGACCTCTTCTAAATTAACTAATCAACTTTATTTATTTCTTCTAAATAGCTTGAAATCTTTTTTCTCGCTTCTTCGCTAGCCGTTCATCTGTATCTTTTTGATGGACCATCATGCCTCGAAGGTTAGTTAGAGTACCGTAGGTACATTTTACTAAAACATTTTCTGCAGCTTTTATGGTTGAATGGTCTTGAACTTTTCAACATTTATTTCATATCCACATACAACTGTTTGCATAATATCAAATCTATTAATAAATTATCTCTGACTTAATTTCTGTAATTTCTGCAGAAGTCGCAAGCGCTTTGAAAAAGCACCTTGCAGCATATTTTCTTTGTTTTTAAAACTGTAAACTATGTGGGAAAAAATCGTGAATCTGTGTATCAAACAATAAACAAGTAACTGCGATTCACTGGCAAACATTTTAAGAAAAAATGAATGAACTGGGTGTTTTGCAAACCTTACTGAGCTGAAAACATGTGAATACATGTCTGAGATACCTATTAGAGACCGCTAGTTTAGCCGTTTAATTCTTTCGACATTTTGTCAGCTTTTGAAGCAAAATCCCGTTACAAGAGACGGTGGAATAGTCTAAATTTTTGACAGTATTGCCTTTTTGTCCGTTCCAAGTTTTGATGACTTTCGGATTTAGATTAATTTATTATGATATGAGCTTTCAATCAGTAAAGGTTTCATCTTGTAAATCCGTTTCCCCAAAAAGAACGACCTAAACAAATCCACAAACTGACAGAGGAACTAAGGGAAGACTGACAGATAGGTGCCCTGTTCGTGTTATGTTATTCATTAACCATGTACAGTGCCGCCCATTTGAAAGTGCACGACTCTTTATATGTAATATTCCAAAATGACATCGTGTAAGTCAGGATTCCATGGGCTGTGTTTATAACAGCTGCAGCGGAATGAAAGGTTTATTATTATTATTTTCAAATACTTGTTTAAAATAATTTATCAGCTTAGAGTAAGTTATAGAAAACATAACCGAGGTAAATCGGGTCTATCGTGTACTTTCAAATGGGCGGCAGTGTACCTCTAAGTTGCTATTTAATACTTCATAAAGAATTATGATATGACTTTTAAATTATTAGTCCAAGAGCAAGAGCAAAAAAGTAGGTTCATAATGCAATGAAATGTTTTCGTAGACAATAACATTTTCTACAACTTTTATTACAAACTTTTTTCTGTATAGTGCATAGCTTTATATTTAAAGCGCGCCAAACTTTCTCCAACATGGTTATTGCTAAATATATAGTTAACGGTTGATGATACATTAAAAATGGTAATAACCAAATTTGTAGAACACAAAATTTCTTATAGAATTTATTTGAAGTTTTTTTTCTATAAAATTGATACTTTAAGAGCTATAGCTTGGTAAACTATTGCACCGCGTGAATTATCAGTGGTAATGTTGGTCATAGTACACGGTAAACATTTCATAACACATAAAACGGCGAAAAGTGTTCAGAAAAATGACAGTACTGTGTAGTGTGTAGTGAATGTAATGTATTAATCTTATAAATAGTGCCAAGAAGTACTCATAATTTATACATCTTTCTTAAATTGCATGGGTAGAACGTATTATCATAAAAAACTGTCAATGTAGCAAGATATAATAGTTTGTACATCACGTAGATCATAAAAAATAATAATAATCATGATGATAATAATAATCATGAGAAGGGAAAGGTGGAGAAAAGGATAACAGAGTTCAAAGAATGCAAATTAATTTTTTGAAATAAAAAACGGATTAAAACATTTATTTATACAAAAAGTGGCAAGTTATTTTACATAAGTCTCATCTGTTTCGATGATGAAGGAAGTCACTCATCGTCTTCCACATCCTTGTTTTCTGCCACCGATATATCCGTAGGAGGTGAATCGAAAATTTCATTTTCATCGACTTCGTCTTCGATGGTTTCCAATGTATCTGGCACATTGTCCCATGTGCATCCACCACAATTCGAACAAATAATGGAACATTTTAAGCCAGCTTTTCGGCATACACAGGCAGCCTCGCAATTTGTTGTGCATTTGCAAGATATTATTTTCAGCAAACTTGAGGGTGCTGGTGCCATAGTAGTTCGGATTGGTTGAAGTCCATTTGTAGTCCGCTTCCAATCCCATTCTTCAGGATCATGGTAAAATCCAAGCCAAGTTTGAACCTGGTGGTAGGTTCTAAAAGAATGGTAACGTGCCGTATCTTGGGTTGGAGGTAGAAGTGAGCAGCATTTTTAGCGAAGAGAGTTAATGGACGCATTGAGAGGCGCATGATTTAATATATAGTGTATAATTTCGTGGCTATTGTGCGTAAACTCGGCATTTACAGCGTTATAAGTCTTAAAGTATCAATTTTATAGAAAAAAACTTCAAATAAATTTTATCGGAAATTTTGTGTTCTACAAATTTATCATCAACCGTTAACTATATATTTAGCAATAACCATATTGAAAAAAGTTTGGCGCGCTATAAATATAAACTTATGCACTATACAGAAAAAAGTTTCAAATAAAAGTTGTAGAAAATGTTATTATCTACGAAAACGATTTTTTTACTATTTTTGTGGCACGATGCACAGTCACGAGATATTTGATAAAACGTGTTTTCCAAGATGGCTGCTAACGTTCATCTCTCCCGTCCCGCCAACTAGACATTCAGGGGACACCTACGAACATTTTCCAACAAGAAAATCAATTCTGTAGTAGATTGCAGAAATAAATTATCCGGTTACTGGCCGATATTATTTATTTTCTAACTAACATTATTCCATTGTTATTTCTAAACTACTACTATTTAGTAAGCATTAATCCTACAGTTCGGACAGCTTTTTTAAGGAATTCTCTCGTGTGAAACAGCCAGCCTTCGCATTCAAATGAGACAGTGTTAAGATCTGCAGATGAGAACAACTTTGTTCTATTTCTTTCACCTAATGTAACTGCTATCACTCAACCAACGGACCAAGAATATATAAGAAACACCTAAGAGATTTTACAGACTTACCGTTTCGATTAATTTCTTGGAAACATTTGATATGATGCTATTTTGAAAGTTCTCTAATATCAAAGATGCAATTTTTGCTTTCGCTATTGCATGGATCAATGTTAAACAACTGACAATCGAGAAAACGTTTTTTACAATTATGAATAATGGAAAAGAAGTTAAAGGCGAAGATGTTACTGAAGACGTGATTTGTTCTAAAGGTATTGGTAGTTTGGCAAATCAGAGCGAGGATATGAAAGAGATAGAAGAGTCCGACATTGAAGCTTAAAAACATTGTGATCGTAAAAAACAAGGTTACCAAGTACTGACAGGAGATGCAATAATGGAGGAAGGGGAAATTCCACGCGACACCTCTCAAGTAGATCAAGAAGTTCTAAGTGATGGTGATGATGATTTAAACATGAAGAAAGTACTTTATGGACAAACTGCTGAAGCCATAGGCGTGTCATTAAATTTTTTTGAACAACATAAGGATCCTGATGTAATACATATTTTACACTGGCAAAATATAAAACAAATGATAAAAAATAACACGGTACGCACAGAAGAAATTTTCAGATTTTCATATAGCTTTTCTAGAACTTTTTGGTATGAAGATTACGAATCTGATGTTGGTTGTTTCGAATCAGGTCAAATGTTGTTTCGAATTTCATTCGTACGCCATGCAGCCAACCCATACCTGCCTCATAAATTTAACTCAAACTGGGTTTCTCAGGAATTGCTTTTTACCTTACGAATGCAAAACGCCAATAGAAGAATAGCATGCATACACCACATAAACAGGGTTGACAATTTTGGCGTTTCTTAATTCTACTGCTTTTTTGCTTTGACGCTTGGTGCGTAAATTTTGCTATTAGTTTTTAGCTTTGCATCGTGTTTGACTACTATTGCATAATAAGTAGCGTGCCCCAACTTCACCTAACGATAGAAAAAATGTCAGGCGAGGCATCTGTGACTCGTTCAGAATTGGACTGGTCTAGTGCCCTCATGTCTCTGTGATTTGTGATTGCGCATTAAGTCTGGTTCCGTTACGGGTAAACTAGCTAGACATATGTTTCCGAACTATCGTTCTCAGATAGTTACGTCAAGGAACTTCAACGCTTTCTTGGATTAATTACTTATTTATCTAAGTTCTTTTAAGAACTTATCAGAATTATTAGCTCCACTTAGAGTGCCGTTAGAAAAAGATGATGAATGGAGATGGGAGAATGAACAAAAAGAAGCATTCTGTAAATTAAAAGAAATATTAAAAAACCCTCCAGTACTTGGTAATTTTAACCCAAATTTACCTATTTTATTATCTGTAGATGCTACTAGTACTGCATATGGTGGGGCATTAATTCAGAATGGTCACCCAATAGCTTATTACTCCAAATCTTTAACTAAAACGCAGATCAATTATAGTCAAATTGAAAAAGAAGCATTGGCCATATTACTGGCTTGCAAGAAATTTCCTGTTTATATATGGGGAAACAAAAATCTGATAGTAGAATCAGATCATAAGCCGTTAGAAACCATATTCAGGAAGCCATTGACTGAAGCGCCTCCCAGACTACAGAGAATCCTATTTGAAATACTGCCATATCCCACAATTGTGTACAAAAAAGGAACGATGTTGTACATAGCTGATATACTGAGCAGAGACTGCGCAAAAAATGTTCATGATGACGAGGATGAAAACTCATTTGAGACATGTGTAATAATACCAATGAGTAAAACGAGATTGCAGCAGTTAAAACAAGAGACAAATACAGATATAGAATTGGTGGAATTAAAACAGCAAATACTTGTAGGATGGCCCGACAGAATAAGCGAAGTTCTGGCTTCTCTAAGAAAATACTGGTCTTACAGGCACGAACTAGCAACTTATGAAGATATCATATTCAAAAATGATAAAATAATGATACCTCCGAGACTACAAGAAGTTGTTCTCAAATGTTGTCACTTTAGTCACAAAGGTATCACTGGTACTCTCTGATTGGCCAGAGATTTTGCGTATTTTGGCCAAGAATGTCTGTAGACATTATTAAATTGGTGCAAAACTGCAAGATTGGTACGAAGGAACAAAAAGAGAATCCTAAAGAAAAAATTTTACTTCAAGAGTATCCAGAACGGCCATGGCAAATATTCGCTTCTGATATTTATCATTTGAAGGACAAGAAATACTTGCTAATGGCAGATAGCTATTCAGGTTATTTTGACTTCGTGCAATTATCAAGCTTAACCAGCAGATCAATAACTCGAGCATTTAGATGTTGGTTTGCTACATTTGGAATACCTGATATTCTTCGTACAGATGGAGGAAAACAATATGTATCTGAAGAATTTAAAGAATTTGCTAGAAGATGGAGGTTTGAACATAGAGTTTCCAGTCCACAGTTTCCCAGACCGAATGGTTTAGCAGAGCGATATGTACAAGAAGCAAGATCGATACTAGATAAATGTATAGAAGAAGGTTCAGATATCCAGTTAGCCCTTTTACATCACAGAAACACACCAAGAGACACCCTAGGTTCTCCAATGCAAAGATTAATGGGTCGAAGAACTAAAACGTTCATTCCCATTAATACAAAGTTATTATTACCTGAAACAGTTAAAAATGTTTCTGAAAAGTTGAAAAATATTAAACTAAAAGAGAAGAAATGTGCAGATAGAGCAAAAGCAAATTTACCAGAATTTTAAAATGATGAAAAAGTATTAATTAGAAAGAGACACAAGGAATGGACTCCTGCAACAGTTGTAAAGAAGGCAGAAGAACCAAGCTCGTGGATTGTACAATAGGGTGGTCCAACAAAAAAAGCAAAGTCGGAAATCTTATGTTCTCACCCCCTAGGATTATTGTATATCGAAAAAAAAAGTACCCCTATTTTTTATTTTGAAATCGGACGATGTTTAGGGGTGCCTCAAAGCCCTTAAAGGTTCCAATGTATTTTATATGGGAAAAAAAACTCTTTCATAGGTTTGGTATAGAATTTTAGAAAATCAATATTTTTCAATGGGACTACTCTGTTTCTCTTCAGAAATGTTCAGAAAATGACATCCAATAATTTATTTATCAAAATATTTTATATTAAAAAATAGTAATAAATATTTTTTAACGATTTTTCTGTTTCTTTCATTTATGGGGTTCTTTGCGGGTCTGTAAAAAATAGTTAATATAAAAAATTTAACAAATAAATTATTGGATGTCATTCTCTAAACATTTCTGAAGAGAAACACAGTAGTCCGGTTGAAAAATATTGATTTTCTAGGATTCTATGCCAAATCTACGAAAACGTGTTTTTTTTCTCATATAAAATACATGGGAAACTTTAAGGGCTTTGAGGCACCCCTAAACATCGTTCGATTTCAAAATAAAAAATAGGGGTACTTCTTTTTTCGATATACAATAATCCTAGGGGGTGAGAGCATAGGATTTCCGACTTTGCTTTTTTGTTGGACCACCCTATTGTACAAACACCAGATGGTACACAATATCGAAGAAATTCATGGTTCATAAAAAGAAATCACTCAGAGCTACAATAAATAAATCATGGCGATGATGTTAAGCAGTTGACAGTAGTGTGTCAAATCAAGAACCAAAAGCACAAGCAACGAATGATCAATTTCTTCAACAACAATATACTTATATCAAGATATGGTAGAGTAATTAAGAAACCAAACAGACTGAATTTATAACTGCAGAATTAGTTGATGTGTTGTGATTGATATATGTTATTTGTTAAATGAATGATGTGTAATTTATTTATTTTATTAGAAAAAGAGAGATGTAATACAGGGATCTAGTTACAGATAGATAAACAAACATTGTACTAGTTTGACATTAGTAAATCGAACACGTTAATAAATTAAATAACATGTTTTATTGGGTAATTATTATTATAAATAATAACATAAAACATGACATTATTTAATGTCAATTCTACTGCTATTGAGAGACATAGTACCAACGACAGTAATAGTAGTAACTTGTAATAATGTAAATTCAGCTTTAGATACTTTTTATAACATCATCAATTTAATTTTTGACGATTGTATTCCAAAATCTAGTAATAACAAAAGTAAAAACAAAAGTAAATATCCTACATGGTTTAATAATACAGACGAAATAATACAGTTATTACAAGCAAACAACAGGTATCACAAACTCAAACATCTTTCAGACAATTATTTACAACAATATAAAGAATGCAGACGGAGGTTGAAGTCTCTTACTTCTATTGTTTACCATAATTACTTATCTAATATCGAAACTCATATTATGAATGATACAAATCAATTCTGGAACTATATAAAATATAAAAAAAGAAATAGTAGTTGTGTCACTAATTACACCCACAGAGGTGACAAATTGAACACTGCAGAAGTTGCTGACGCATTTGCGAATCATTTTCAGTCCGTTTTCTCTACTCAACCTTCTACCTACAATGTTCGAGATTTTGATTGTCAATCAGTTTGTACCAACGATTTGTTCACACTTACTGAATTACTAGAAGTTGATTACAATAATGCTCTTAAGAATTTAAAACCAAAGAGAGCTGCTGGACCGGATAATATACCGCCATACATACTAAAAGCTTGTGGAGAATGGTTGCAAGTACCTCTTTTATATATTTATAATTTAGCCTTAAAAACTAATACGTTCCCAGATAAATGGAAAGAATCCTATATAACGCCGATACACAAGTCTGGTCCCAAAGAGGCTGTCGAAAACTACAGGCCAATTGCTATACTATCCGCTCCAGCAAAACTCTTTGAGCAGATAATTTACTCCAAAGTCTTTTCTCACATTAAACCTTACATTACAAGTCATCAACATGGCTTTGTGCCCAAAAAATCAACTACTACTAATTTATTGGAATTTTCAAATGATGTGCTCTCCAAATTACAATGTAAAAAACAAGTGGACGTTATATATACTGACTTTCGAAAAGCTTTTGACACCGTTGACCATGACATATTATTAAAAAAGTTATACAACTGTGGACTTGGACCAACTTTGCAATTTTTTAGTAGTTACCTTTGTTCTAGAAAAATTTATGTAAGATTTGGAGGTAACACGTCTGGGAAATACACAGCAAATTCAGGTGTCCCTCAGGGTTCAAATTTAGGGGCTTTACTGTTTTTAATTTTTATTAATGATTTACCTTTAGCCTGCAAATATTCCAAAATTCTTCTATTTGCCGATGACTTAAAGTTTTATAGAGTCGTTGAGAATAATACTGATTTTCAATGTTTACAAGAAGATGTCCAGGCAATATATAATTGGAGTATTGACAACAAATTATACCTGAATACCGACAAATGCTTCATTATGTGCTGTATATCCAGACGTTTACCTACCACAAACAATTATATTTTGGGCAGTGAGGTGTTAACACGAGTAGAAGAGATTAAAGATTTGGGTGTAACTTATGACACAAAACTGAATTTTAATCGTCATATAGATAATATTGTTGCAAAAAGTCAACAAAAATTAGGATTTGTGTTAAGAAATTCATTAAACTTTAATAATCTAAAAACTATAACCAAGCTATATCAAACTCTTGTTAGACCTCTATTAGAATATGTATCACCTATTTGGAATCCAATGCTCATGTATCAAATTGAAAAGATTGAGAAAGTTCAAAAGCGTTTTTTAAGATTTTTATATTTTAAAAAATATGGAACATATCCAGATTATCGAACTGTTCGTTCAGAAGATCATAAAACAGAATTTAATTACTTGAGCCTAGCAGCGCGTAGAAAATTTAATTCCGCTATTTTATGTTATAAAATCTGGAATAATCTTATAGACAGCCCCGAACTGCTAAGTTTATTACAAATAAAAGTTCCACCACGATCCATTCGTTCTTCTGTCATGTTTCGCATTCCTCTGCAATTGCGTAGTACCTTGCTTCCACCCATGATTACTATATTACGACTTATGAATGAATTATTAATTATTACAGATTTAGATTTATCAATATCATTAAATAGATATAAAAAAATTATATTTGACTACTTTAGTAAGTAAAATTACTAATTATACAAGTTTAAAGTAATTAGTTTGGTATGCAGCTTCAACAGTTAAAACTCAAAGAATACTCAATTCATGTTATATTGAACTCAATACTATTATTACTATAGAATAGCAATCAATTTAGGATTATTCTTATTAAGCAATCACTATTAATTTCCTTTTTATTATTGTAAGAAAAATTATTATTATTATTATTATTATAATTATTATTATTAAATTAATATTAACATTGAGCAAAGCAAATTTTACATTCATTAATAATTACATTATGTTATTGTTCTGTAAGAAGGGCAGAGCCCCTGTTGAACAATTAAGTTAAATAAATAAATACTGCCAGGTGCTTTTTCAAAGCGCTTGCGACTTCTGCAGAAATTACAGAAATTAAGACAGAGATAATTTATTAATAGATTTGATATTATGCAAACAGTTGCATGTTGATATGAAATAAATGTTGAAAAGCTCAAGACCATTCAACCAAGGAGACTGCAGAAAATGTTTATGGTACTCTAACTAACCTTCGAGGCATAAAATGCTGGTCCATCAAAAAGATACAGATGAACAGTGAGCGAAGAAGCGAGAAAAAAGATTTCAAGCTATTTAGAAGAAATAAATAAAGCTGAATAGTTAATTTAGAACAGGTTATCCATGCAAATCTTCAGATAAGAAACTAATGAGAAAATTCTCAACTTATGTTTGGCATCTTCGAATCCACTTATAGCCAATTTTGAAGCATAGTCGAAAACAAAACTGAAATCTTCAAATCTTTGGAAATATCCAAACGTTGGAAACATTAATGAAAAAGAAGATTTAGATGAAAATTTCTCTGATGAAGAATGCTTTTCAAAATAATAATAAGAAGAAACAGTTTTGCATTCAAAAGGTTTTTTTTTGGGGGCAAAGAGAAAAATTTATTTTTCCCTTTGCCGAAAAACGCTGATAAAGTGTCCCAACTAGTAAGAGCACGTAAAAAAGAATTTAGTCTTCCAAAAAAAAGCTTACTAATCAGTTTTCAAAAATTAAAGAGCACATTCTTTTTTTACGTTGCCAGAAGTAGATGAAGAAACTAACAGTGCTTTACACAAGAAACACAAGTAAATAATAATACAATATTCTTTATTTAAATCTGACGATAACTAAAGTTTCAGACTTAAACGGAATCTGGTTAAATTATGGAATTCCATTCCATCAATTTGACTTTTAACTAAATAATAATTGCAACAATCTTAAAATTGTAACTACTATATTAATCCATCTTAAACAAACTTGTAGTAGAGATTAAACATTTTGAATTTTATTCATATTTAGTTTCGGTGGCCATTTTGTGACAAGCATTTTGCATTTGGGTCAGTTTTTAGCTTAACAGCACAATTTGCTACTTTAAAAACCCCCTGGTACGATTTTTCATACGAAATTTCAAATATTAAGCTTTGACACCGGCGGCCATTTTATAGCCACCATTTTGCACTTTGGACCAATTTGGATTCACCACGGATTCGTAATCTACGACCCTAAAAACCTATAAGTAGCCAACTTTATTCAATTATAATAAAAAATATTTAATTATTAATTAGCCCCTTATGGAAAAAATAAAAATTTGTTAACAACAATTAAACAGGGCATTAGCGGACAAATCTAACATTTAGACTTTGAAATATAGTCGATTACCTACAATTTAAAAAAATCATCAAAATCGGTGCGCAAAAGGCGATTTCCTAGGTAATTTAATATTCATTTAATCACGCATGTAGAACATGATCTGAAATCTAAAATGTAATTAATGCGAATAAGATGTGGCAAAAGCTTTTATTTTACTATACATACATCTATTTTATTCTTAATAATTAAAAATCATAACTGTTATCTTTTATTAATAGTAAAAACACCTTAAATTTTATTCACATGACCCATTATTTTGTAATCTGCTGAACTGGTGACACCCCTTTTAATATTTTAAGTTTCAAAATATTAAGTTTACTGTACAGATTACCTTCAGTTAACAACAGCGTGAATGTCAATTGAAATTCTGAAAGGTCTGCATTTATCACTGGCCTAGTACTATACACAATTGTCTAAAAACTTTGTGCTAGATTTTCCGAATCTTCAAGTGTATTTAATCAAAAAATGTAGTACTAAGGTTTTATTTATAACTTGAGAAGCTTATCATGAATGTCTGATCATTCCGTAGAGAGACACCGTGTATAACATTCTGTATAGATAAAACCTGCTAAAGTTGGAAATTAAGCCCTGTTAAATTTTGCTATAAAGCGTTTATCACGTATTTCATAAAAGTACAGATGTGCTAATCGTCCGAGGAATAACTTTGACAAAACTTCTACTTTACTTATTGCGGCCCTTGACAAACATGAAGATGTCCAGTCTGAGGTAAAATCAATTGCCCACTCTTTAGGTAAAATATTGATTTTATTATTTTTGAATCGGTATTCGTACATTGTTGAAACTTCTAAAAATCAAAAGCTACTCTAAATCACAGTGGAAATTAACGACTAATAAGTATAATAAATGAAATTACTGCAATATTGAAACTTTTTTATTACATAACAAATTGAAATTTTGCAGAAAAAAATGATGGCGATGTGTATCTTCCTACAAAGAAATTAATTCCCAATTTATTTAAACGTAGATAGAATAAGAACGGATGGTCACAGTGGAATAATTTGGGTGGTTTCGAATAGGATATTGATGAATGTGATTCTGCTTGGATTACTGTAAAGATATTTTTGTGTCAAATAAGTATGAGTAGCATTAAACATAACAATTTTATTATACAAATTAGATACCAACTGAAATTACTATTTAGTTCAACGCTATGGTAATTCCAAACTATATGAAAATAAAACCTTTTATTTTAAACCTACCAGCAGTAGCGGCTGCAGCTATTGTTCCTTTTTCTTCTACTTCGATAAAAGCTTTTTGGACTACTTCAGTAATTTTCAGATCCTCTTGTTTAGCTCCGATTCCACGGAAATTTGCGTAGTCTTCAAAAGCACTCTTAACTCCAAGCTGTAAAATATTAAAGAAATATTATTTCAGATACTTTTACATAACTTGCTTTACGAGCAAATTTAAAATAAGCATATACTTACGGCTTGCAATACAGGTCTAAACCTTATTTGACTTTCAATTTTGGAAGCCAAATATCAACCCATTCATCGCTATACGTAGGTGGAATCAACACCTCATCCAATTTGTTTTCTATAGCTGCCAAACCTCCTATTTCATGAGGCAAAACAATATGCATAGAAACATCACCACCTTCATAATCCATTTTTAAAGCTTTCATTTCAGAATTTTCATAATACCCATAAAAATTAGTTTCGGTCATCGTATCAACCTGGACGTGGTTTATACTGTTTACTCGGAAAGGAGCCTTAAAGGTACTGTAAGAGTTGAATTCATGACTCTACTTTCCATGGAAGTATATAGCATTAATAAGTACCGTACGAGTATCTTCATTTAAGAAGCTTGGATCTATCAGATTCTTAATTTTATTGTGCGTTTTATACTCAACCCAACGGTTAATATCAGCTGCCGCGGCTTCGTTCTTACTAAAATCGATACTTTGTATTTCATCAAAAACATTTACAGCTGTCTTCTTAAACTGCTGGCTTATTTCGAAATTATCCTTAACATAGACTTTATTAGCACTTCTAAGAGTGTATATAGCATTTCTTTGAAGATTTAGTGAGAGTCTCTTAAAGATTTCGTGAAAATTTTCAGAACTTTCAGGCAGGTGTAAGACAGTTGTCAGTTCCTTAGCCGTTTGACCTTGTGCACTAGCATTTACGAGGGCAAGAACGGTGTCTACTGATAAAGGACATACTATAAAGTTGCCTGAATTGCTCTTCAGGAGTTCCTGCAAGTAATGAATTAAATTAGGTAAAAGTCGTAATAGAAAATGACAATGAGGAGGTTAGGTTACCTTGTAGATACCAGATGAGAACCTATCATATCCTGATGAGAATTCTTGTAGTACTTGCGATTCTGTCAAACATGCACAGAATATTGCAGAAATTATAAGTAATTGCTTAATTGTGGTCCTGGAAAAAATATTTTGATATTTTGTTGGAAATATTAAATATTTATTTATTGTGTCATTTTATAATTTTCAAAATTAATTTAAAGTACTTAATAAGTTTAATAATTTTCTTTATAGTTATACCTACAGGGTGTTTACATAAAGTAGAAGCTCTTATAAACCTTATTTTACAGTACCTTATAGCACCTTAGGAAGTAGAAGCACCGTTAGGTTTAAAAAACACAATTTGATCTATCGAATGTAACACCCTGTATAGCACCTACGCCTTTATTTACTCGATCTTTTATATTTCTCTGTTTTTCTTTTAATAAGTTTGCATTTTCGTATTTTGGTTAATATATAAACATGTTTATATAGAATCTAAACAAACCTTACAAGCAATAATAATAATAATTAACGAGATGTTCACTAACTGCCGTATCACTAATAATATCACTAATACTGAATTAAAAAATTTTCTTGCTGCAATTTATAAATCCCTGTCAGAGGCGACACGTTATCAATAAATAGCATGCCTTCCAGAATGAGATAAAAGAAATCTTCAAAACAAACTGCATCATCTTATATACGATAGCAACAACATACAAAGTACATACTTACAAACACTTTAACAGTAATTAAATTTTGTGTACAAATATTCAGTAAAATAATAATAGATTGGAAAAATATTAACTAAACTTCTTTACGTATACTTGTAAATGATAGAACTATGAGAAATGTAGATAATGTAAATACAGGGTGTAACTAACATAATTAGAAACCTCGTAATAGGGGATAACTGTAATGATTTAGAACATATTTTACTTATCATTACGCGGTTGCTTCTCGCTAGTTTTTAAAAAAATCGCATTTCAAATAGTATTCCCCTTGTAATAGTATTTACATTAAAAATACTAAACAAGCAAAAAATATTTTTTAGAATTTTTTAAGGTTTGTAGTTATGTAAGTTACACCCTGTATATTTCGTTTTAGTTGTGTAAGCAATAAGTAAATCAATAACTAATACATATCATATTATTAAAACATATTTTGAATAAACAAATATGAATATTAAGTAATTAAAAGAGGTTATTAACAATCATAAGAGAGTCGTGTTTGATAAATAAACAGTAATTACCAAATTTACTTATAACATTGAGGTTATCTACACTTACTTGCACTAAAATTGCATGGATAACTTCTCGATAGCTAACATATATCAGTTGTTGTTTCCAAACAAAGCCGAACATACTACCGTAAACATAGTTCGCGGGCTTTTACATTTATCATTTTCTTATTAAAATGTTCTTGTAGCTATTTAAATTTGTTTAAACACACAGGAAAAGCAATTTTAAACTTATATTGAATTTAATACACAATATTTAATAAAGCTTATTTGCCAATCTATCGTACTGTATCGTACTATCCATTGTACTGTTAACATGTCGGACTACATTTTTTAGTCTGAACATAATTTTTGTAGGGTGCCTTTTTATGGGTGTAATTTAACCCTGAAGTTAAATGATCCCGTTTTTGCTAAATTTCCACATTTTAGTGGGCCATATTTCCAGATAAATGTTAAGTCTTAGGGCTGGTTTTTTTGTTAATGGTACACGGTTAGGGGTAGTTTATGTATAAAATATTTCAAATCTAAAACTTTACTATTTTGGTATTTATGGGCTTTTGAAGTTCTCGTTCTTTCTATTTTTGGTCAACTTTAGTCCTCAATATCTCCAATGGGCACTGATGGATTATATTACGTAAGAATGAAGTAGTATATGACGGCAAACTGTGGTATAAATCCCAACTTTGATATTAGCCTGAGAACAGAGTTATGCTCAGTTGAAAACTGTAAATAGATCTTGTAAATAACTATAAAACTCGGCCATTATTCAACCATCTCCATTAGTATCGTTGAGTAAATTTATTTTATTCTAGTGCTAACATTGTTTTGAATGATAATTATTATTATAATATAATTATATGGCATTTGTAAAGGTTCTTGCAGTTATAACTAAAGCAATTAATAGAATATATATTTATATGTACTTTTTCCTTGTATTTTCTTCCCTGATAGATTTTTCTATGAATCCATGTAAATTATATGATAGTTTACATATACTAATTCACGAAATCTGAAATGCCCAACTCATTATCAGCCCGACTATTAGCCCCACTCAGGGGCAGGGTTGATGAGCGCGTTTACATTTGCTAGAATTACAGTAAATAAAATATCATTACATTGTCTTGATTATCTAACGAACTAAATATTATTACTTATTAGCATAATGTCTACAGAAATATATTTGTTTAATTAGAAGTAGTTTAAAACAGTAAAAACATACTCCTGGAATTAAAAAGAATTAAAATACCATAAAGATTTGCGTTTTAAATAAAACTGTTTAAAACCTTTTATTATTAGAATTGCGGTAACTTTATTGCTTGTTTTGGAGCTTTTCTAGAAAAATTCCCAAACAACCCTAAAAATGAAGAGGTTGCAATAACTCAACATCTTAACAAAGAGAAAGCAAAAAAGGTGGATACATCTGGAATAATAACTAAATTTATTTTTATGATTTTTAGCAGGCCCGTCTTTTACTTTATGTAATAAATTACGCACATGTAAACCGTGTATCGTTACGGTTCGTCCGTGAGGCTTTCAGTTTAATCCGTCAAGCTGTTGGCTGTAGTTGGAAGAGGTGATCTTTAAATTTTTATGGTATTATAGTAGTTTTAATTAAACAAATATATTTATATGAACATTATGATGCTAATAATATTGATTTCATTAGATAATCAACACAATGTAAAGTCTATCTACAATCTACATAGGATTCATAGGATACATAGGATATATTAGATACATAGGATATATTGGATACATAGAATACATACAATACACAAGATACATAAGGTACATAGGATCGATCTATATACTATGTATCCTATTCATTCTATGTATTATATGTATGCTATGTGACTTATGAATCTTATGTATCATATTCATCCTTTGGATCCTATGTATTCTATGAATCATATGTATTCCAAAGAGGGTGTAGAACAGGGTCACGCATAATACAGATTTACGTGCATTTTTTTTCAAACCTTAATATTATCTCCCCTAATTATTTTACAGTGCAGTTATTAAGTAAAGCTATAAAAAAATAAGAATCGAATGATACCTTTGATTTCGGATTGCATTTGATTGTAACCGGAAAAAAAAGAAAATAAAACTTCTATTTATGCAAAAATGAGTTATGCCTTGGAAACATTAGAACTATGAATGGAAAATATTTGGTACCTAAATGTCCTTTTCGAAGTTAGATTTAATTGCTTGACAGACAATATAACCTTAGAAATGAGATTTAGGTATCAAATATTTTCCTTGTTTCCAAAATGTCTCCAAGGCATAACTGATTTTTGCATAAACGGAAGTTTTCTGTCTTTTACTTTTCTGGTTGCAATCAAATGCAACCCGCAACCAAAGACATCATTCGATTTACAATTTCTTTATTTAAAGCATTCCTCAACATCTTTATTGTAAAATAATTAGGTGAGATAGTATTAAGGTTTGGAAAAATTCACGTAAAACTGTATTGTGCGTGAAGCGATTCTACACCCTGTATATTCTCTGATCCTGTAAATCGTATGTATCGTATACATCCTATCTATCTTACCTACGTATATATCCTATGAATCCTAGGTATTCTATGAATCCTATGCATCTTATGAATTCTGTAAATCGTATGTATCCTATGTATTCTATGTATCCTATATGTCTTATGTATCCTATGTATATCAACTTATAGCATACTTAATATAATATATGTATAATAATACAACGGTTACAACTATTCAAAGTGAACTCTGTTAAAATAAAACGCTGCGTAACACAAGGGAGCTGCATTTTCTACAAATTTTACAAGAAGAATGTTATTGTTTAAATCATCTATTTAGTTCTATCTAGTTTGCAACCAAAATTATCTGGTTTATATTAATAGATAACAGTTTGCTCGTTCAAATAATACATGCAAATCCATCTTTCTGTAACTCAACGTATAGAATATAGTAATATTTGAAGAAATTGCATTTTCTTTTTATTTTATAGTAGCAATGCTGTTAACATATTCAATATCATTCACATTCATATCAATTTTTTCTTAATAAAATTTAAAGGTAGAAGGTACTACTAATTTGATAATAAGTTTTATATCGTCATATAAGATAATAAATAATTTGTTGAAACCACAGCATAAGAATAAGAATAAGAAGGGGTGCACTCGATTGTCGGCACTTTGAAGTGTTTCAACTAGCTTCGAATATCTCACATACCAAGATTAGTTCGCAGAGGCTTGCCGATCGTCATCATCATTGTATGCTAGTAATAACAAGCAGCGGATATCACATAATAACTGTTGTTTCCTCTGACAACCGACCTTAAAATTATTATCAATTGTTTTAAGTCATCATAATTAAATTGACCTGGTTTTCAATAATTGGAGGGATTGGAAACTTACTACCCGAAGAACACGGGTTCGTCTAAATCACATTTAATAGATATAAAAAATCGTCTAAAACCGTTTAAAGTTAAAAAATAGTGTAAAAAACGTTAAATAAAATACAATATTTAGATTTACGTAAAATAGACATATGTTAGACTACGTTTTCGACTTAAATAAATTTTAGTTATTTTCAATAATCTAATAGATGTCATCAATTAGATAAGTTTTAGATAGATTATGTTAGTTCAAAAATAGATAGTCTAGGTGTCATCTAAAAAATACGAATAATAGAATCAACATAGAAATATATTTGACTATATTTTCGATCAAAATAAAAATTAGGGAATATCAATAATCTAATGGATGTTAATAATTTGATATATATTAGACAAATTATGTTAGTTCATAAAAAACAGTCTAAAAGTTATTAAAAACTACAAATTATTAGACAGTGTTTTGCCCAAAGTAAATATTAATAGCGAATTCCGATAATCTAATAGATACCTATTAGCAGTTATATTTATTTTAGATAGAATATTTTAGTGTAAAATAATCAAAGAATTATTTAAAAATTAAAATTTAAAAAATACTACGTAATTTAGATTATATCTTCGATTAAATAAAATTTCAAATACCAAAATAAACTTTAGTTTTAATTTTATTTTAAAATACTTTTTAAAAACTTTTATTTATTTTAAAATAAAGCAAATTTTGTATTTTAAATAGTGTACGTATAGTTGTTAAACAAGGTACGAGAGTTAGGGAAACGAAGACGCATGCACCCTCCAGATGCCGCGCGATGGGCGGGGTATAGAGGAGCGAGAGAGGATCGTAATGGAACACGTGCGTTTGCAATCTGAACTTGTTTAGTTGTGATGTTGTGAGTGAACTTGGCATTATAATAATTATTAATAAGTAATACGCCTATTAGTAATAGGTAATATTATAATATATCAGGGGCGGCGCTACGGGGGGCCTGGGGGGGCGCGTGCCCCCCCAACATTGAGCGGTGCCCCTGCCGGTGCCCCCCAGGTTTCAAATAAAAAACATCTTTGATAAATAAATGATGATATTGATACAGTATAATTCACGTTTTAGTGTACAAATTAAAATTACTACAGGAAACCTAATATTTTATTTCTGTTTCTTATGTAGGCCTGTATTTAAAATCTAATAATTATGAATCAGAAAAAGGCTTAGCCTTAACTTGGAAATTCAAGCGTTCTATAAATATCTGCATGTTCGGTATGACTCATACGCTAGCACAGTCGTCAGTCGCAAACTGGCAAACAATAGGGAGAAGTATTGCCAATAGAGTGTAACAGCTGGTTGTGAACGGGAGCAAAGAGACAGAGTTTTAAACGTCATTCAGTAGGACTTCAAGGGTTGTGAGATACTGACATTTCAGATGTTTATCGCGTTTTCGCGTAGGTTATGGCTAAACGCACTATTGACTCTTTTTTTACATCTGTAACCAGTGTACCGAAAAAGAGTAGAAAAGAAAGCATTGACCACAATGCGGAAGAAACAGCAACGAGTGATTTTCAGCAAAGTGATAAGGTAAGCTGTTTCAATTCTTATTTTATGAAGTCTTCATATAAGAACGCAGTATAGGTCTATAAATGAAAATAATATTGTAGCTTAGTCCTTAGATATTCCGATAGTCGTATACAACTTACTTGTATTAATTTTATAATAGTGTAACGTTCTTTTTAAAATAATAACAAAAGTGCTGGTTAAATCGCCTATTAATAAGAAATATTTATTTACAAACACTAATGAATACACTATAAATTAACGATATGATTATAAACCATTAAAACTATTATTTACAGACTATGAATTTCTAATACAACATTTATCTTTACATTCACTATTTATTTCGTGATACACAGTTAATGACTTGCTGTTGACTGCCTTTTTTTATCGGCGAAGTCGGTTTTATACCCTCCTACAAACGTACTAGAAGCCGCTAGAAACTACTATATATTTCTAGAATAAACGCGTCTCGTTCACATGCTTGGTGCGATGAGTCATCCTCTCGAATGCTGTAGAATATTCCATTTGTTGTTCGAGAAGAGGTTCTTTCTTTTTCTCTCTTCTTACACTGCCCCCCTCTTCAAGTCTGTTCTGTCCCAGAACAGGTTTTATGCTCTGGTTCCTGTAGAACGGGTCATGACGATATCGACAGTCTTCACCTCGACTACACGTTCCATTACGGTAGAAGTAACAGTCTACACTCTTCGTTGGCCTTAATACTAGTTGTGGGTCAAAACTGCAGACGAAGATCTTGACGTCCGAACCTCTAAAGACAACTTCCAGCATGTTTCTAACGATTCTCCAATCCAGCTTGTCCCGCCCACAGCCGAGTTTGGGAACTGCCAATTTGTTAATACCCCTGGTAAGCAACTCGATCCTCAAATTCCATAATGCCTTCCACAAGTCGGCGTAACTCGGTTTCTGGTAGTAAAACTGCTTGGTTACCAAGTAGTAAATGGATCGGTCATGATCAGGCAAGCGTAAGGATTTACCAACAGAGGGATTTTGTTCTCGAAGTTCATTCAGCCGTCCAAATTTATTTCTAAACACTACTGCGATCCCCCTGGACATACGGAGATCCTCGGAGACACAGTGGGCAATGGAATAATCACCAGGGACCCGGAAGAGATCTTGTTGCATCTCAGTCGTGACTCCGAATCGCGCTTTTCTAGTTCCAGAAAACGCAGCCATAAATTATCTGAAGGTTGGCTGATCATCTCCAGGCCTTACGGTATTGATAACCACCTCAGCCTCATCTTCCCGATCCGGGACTGCGTCATTATTTCCCTCATAGTGCGCCAGACGATTGGAGTGTATCACCTTTGGTTTCCCTCTTGGAAATTTCTGGATACGATAAATCAAGTCATTTATTCGTTTCTTCACCTGGTATGGGCCCTCCCAATTCCGCTGTAACTTTGGAGAATAGCCACGACGTCTTTGCGGTTTGTATAACCAGACAAGCTCTCCAGGTTGAAACCCTCCTTCTTGGGCTCTCACATCGTACGTAGCCTTCATCCGGTCACTCGCGATTCGACTATTGTTTCGGGTTCGGTCGTGAATATGCTCCAACTTCTTCTTTAAGTTGATGACATAATCATTCCCGGCTACCTCCTGCTCTATAGGTGGAGACCCAAATTCCAGATCACACGGTAACCGTAACTCGCGTCCAAACATCACAGACGCTGGTGACTGACCGGTTGTTTCGTGGACCGATGCACGATAAGCCATTAGGAACAAATGCAGGTATTGGTCCCAGTCTCGTTGATGATCGGAGACGACCTTGGCCAAATATTTGCCCATTGTCCGATTCATACGTTCCACCATTCCATCGGACTGCGGATGTAACGGTGTGGTCCGAGTCTTGCGAATGCCCAACAATCGAGAGACTTCTCCAAAGAGTACAGACTCAAAATTGCGGCCTTGATCCGAATGCAGCTCCATTGGCACTCCGAAGCGACTGAAGAACTCTTTGACTAGTACGTCAGCAACAGTCGCGGCTTCCTGGTTTGGTAGGGCATATGCTTCTGGCCATTTGGTAAAATAGTCCATTGCTACTAAGATGTATTTATTCCCATCGTCAGTTTCGGGAAATGGTCCGGCAATATTTATAGCTATTCTTTCCAGAGGACTACCCACATTGTACTACCTCATAGGTGCTCTTCGCTTCCCCAAGGGTCCGTTACCAGTGGCACATAGTTCACATTTCCGGCACCACTCCTTCACGTCTTCTTTACAGTTGACCCAATAAAAACGCTCCCTAACTTTCTCCAAAGTCTTTTTCACACCGAAGTGTCCTCCTGAGGCACCGTCATGGAGATGTCGCAATACTGTAGCCACTCGGCTTCTTGGAACCACGAACTGAGACCTAATGGTGGTGCCATCTTCACTCTCCAGTACTCGCTTCAGGAGATCGTCTTCCACCTTCAAGGACTCCCATTGGGCCCAATATGCTTTGAGCGTTCTGTTGAAAGGGCTGACGGCCTCCCAGGCAGGCCTTTCTCCCACGCGCTTCCATTCCAGTACCATTTTTAGTTCGGGATCAGCCTCCTGCTGTCGTTGCAATTCTTCTGGCAACCAATTGTCGTTGACGATGGTAGTTCTTAATACTTGGCAAACCCTCTCTTCCAAACGAGAGCAATGACGGCAATCCCTTGATAGAGCATCGGCATTTCGATGACTAGTGCCCGCTCGATGTTCTGTGTCAAAGTCGTATTCTTGTAATCGTTCGATTCACCTTGCGACCTGGCCTTCAGGATTACGGAATTGTAGAAGCCATTTCAACGCTGCATGGTCCGTCCTCAATAAAAACTTCCGTCCGTACAAGTATTTGTAGAAGTGCTCAACGGACTTCACGACGGCCAATAGTTCTTTTCTGGTCACACAATAATTCCTTTCGGCTTTCGACAAAACCTTACTAAAATAGCCGATGACCTTTTCTTGTCCATCCTGTATCTGAGAAAGTACACCCCCAATGGCCAGATTACTTGCATCTGTGTCAAGTATGAATTTCCCTTCTGTCCGTGGATAGCTCAATATTGGTGCTGTTGTCAAGGCACGCTTCAACTGTTGGAAAGCCGTTTCGCACTCTCCGCTCCAAACATACTCGCGCCTATCTTCAGTTAACCTTGTCAGAGGCTTCGCTATATTGGCAAACCCAGGAACGAATCGCCTGTAGTAGGTACACAATCCAAGAAAACTACGAACTTGGTGTTTATCTTTTGGTGTTGGCCACTCTTGGACTGCACGGATTTTATCGGGGTCGGCTGCCACTCCACTTTGTGATACGACGTGCCCGAGATATTACACTTCCTTTCTGAATATGTGGCACTTTTTCGGACTCAGTTTCAGATTGGCTCCACGTAGTCTTCGGAACACTTCCTCTAGATTTTTCAAATGTTCGTTGAATGATTTTCCGACTACAATCACATCATCTAGGTATACCAGGCAGGTCTTCCACGACAGCCCTCTCAGGATGGTCTCCATTAGACGCTCAAAGGTGGCCGGAGCGTTACATAGACCGAAAGGCATAACCGTAAACTGCCATAGTCCGGAACCAATAGTGAACGCGGTCTTCTCCCGGTCTTCAGGTTCCATTTCAACTTGCCAATAACCACTCTTCAAGTCCAAAGTCGAAAACCATCGTGAACCAGACAGGGTATCTAACGTGTCGTCGATGCGTGTAAGGGATAGCTGTCTTTCTTGGTCACGTCATTGAGCTGCCGATAGTCCACACAAAATCTCGTTGACCCGTCCTTCTTACTGACCAGGACCACCGGTGATGCCCATGGACTATTTGATGGCTCGATGACCCCTTGTTCTTCCATTTGGGGAATAATCTTTTCGGCTTCTGCTCGCCTTGCTAGAGGTAGACGCCTCGGCGGCTGACGGACAGGCATAGAGTTGCTTGTATTGATTTTATGTTTTACTATATTTGTTCGTCCCTTCTGGCTATCATCAAGAGCGAAGATATCTTGGTATCTATGAACCAAACCCTGTAGCTCTTTCACTTCCGTTCTGTTAAGGTCTTCGCACCAACTAGTAACCATACCTACTAATTTTTCACCATGGTCTTTGGGCACTGGTTTTGGAACATCAGCCATGCATCTGGCTACTCGGAATACTGGCACACACTGTCCCACAAGGGTACTCTTCTTCAATGTCACCGGATCCACATTAACGTTCATAATTCTCACCGGTACTATCTTTCCAACCTTGATCAGCGCTTTTCCCACCAGTATGCCGCTATGGATCTTCTTATCACAGACAGGCTCCATCATTCGCACACATCCTACCCGAAGATCTCCATCCAAACCTGCCTTGACAACCATCTCGCTTTGACCCGGCAATATCACATCTTCTGTCAGCAAAACCCTTACGACAGGATCTTCTCGTGGGTGCAACGGAAGTTCTTCGTTACCAACCTTCAAAACACCCTCCTTCAAGTCCAATGTAAAACCAAATTTTCTCAGGAGGTCCATTCCCAAGATGAATTCGTCAATGATGTCGGCTACCAACACTTCATGATCACGTTCTTCACTTCCAATGCCAATTTTCATCTTCACCACTCCGCGTGTTGGTATCACTTCACCTATTGCTGTACGGAGTTGAGTAGTTGTTGGTAACAGCTTCATACTTGTTCGTAGAACGTTAGGGCGTATGATGGACTTTGTCGCCCCCGTGTCAATGAGTAGTGGAACAGTACGATTAGCAACTTTCCCATCTACGAACAAACTGCTGGTACTATTGTTTGATGTTACGGCATGAATGGTGATCTTCGGGGCATCTCCACTCAAAGTCGACGTTCGCCCCCTCTCGTCGACCCCCTTTAGTTTTCCGACGGCTTAACTTGTTTGGGTTTAGGGCAGCGGCGTCGCATGTGCCCTTGTTCACCGCAGTTCCAGCAACGGGGTCCTCGAACTTCTTGAGGATTCTTTTTACGGTTCTCTTCCTTCTGAAGAACTCTCATTAATAATTCTTCTAGACGATCTTTAGAACCTTCATCTTCTTCCACCACGGTCCGAACACGCCCGTGACCTCGGGACGCTTGTTTTGCAGCTTCAAATTCTAAGGCGTGAGCAAGCGCATCATCAGTTGTTCTTGGTCGTGCCAGCCTCAATGATTGTTGTGTTTCCCCGTCTCTTAACCCATCAATGAAGGTCTGCACAGCCAGTTGTCCCAGAAATGAATCGGGTGCCGTAGGGTACGCCAATCGGACAAGCCGCGCAACATCGGCTTCAAACTCCTGCAGGCTTTCTCCATTCTTCTGAATACGATTCTTCACTTGCGCGTGATACACTTGTTGAAAATGCGCGTCTCCATATCTCATCTCCAATCTAGACACTAACAATTGATAATCATTCTCCTGTCCTGCTGGGATTGTTTGCAGGACGTTCAACGCGTCTCCACGCAAAGCCACAGTTAAAGAAACGGCCTTTTCCTTGCCTGTCCATCCGTTGGCCCCAGCGGCCGCCTCAAATTGTTTGTAGTAGGTAGACCAAGGTATCTTTCCATCAAACGTGGGTGGTTTTACTTTTATCCCTACGGCAGGACCCTTTTCTTCTTTAAATTGTTTCTTTTCTTCATTAAACGGCCACTCAGAAGTTGAGGAAAACCGTAGTTGACTCATTCTCTCTTCCAACAGTTTAGTTACGCTATCTTTCTCAGCTGTTGGTGGTAATTGCATTTGGGCCATTTTCTCTTCTACCATTTTTATTACCCTATCTTGTTCCGCCAATCTACCTTCCAACAGTCCTAACGCACTGGCATACTCAAAAAATTCTTCGAAAACTTTATCTTCTAACGCTTTGACATTGTCCTGCAATTCTTCTTTGAGCCTTCTGGAATTTTCTTCAGATTTCCTGGAATTCTCCAGTATTTCTTCCTTTAGCATTCTAACATTTTCTTCGGACTTTCTAGAATTTTCCAAAACTTTTTCTTCCAATGCTTTAGTGTTTTCCATTAGTTTTCTAGAATTCTCATCGGCCTTCCTAGAACTTTCCAGTAATTCCTCTTTTAACATTCTAGAATTCTCTTCCGACTTTCTAGAACTCTCTTCGTGCTTTTCCAATAGTTCTTCTTTTAGCATTCTAACATTATCTTCGGACTTTCTAGAACTTTCCAGTAACTCTTCTTTCATTTTACTTAATAACAAATTAGTATCAATTGCGGGTCCAGGTATTTCGAAGCGGTAATTTTCAGGATCTTCCTTCTGTTCTAAAAGCCATTCTCTTAGCCGATTTATCAAAACTTCTTTCTTTCCATTACTATCCAAGTCCCTCTCGTCCAATTCCCGTTTTAAATCTATTACTAAGAGATCTTTTAACAATTTCTTCGCCATTTTAATTGTTTGTTGAAATTATTTTTAACACTAAAAATTTATTCTCACAGCACTTTATTTAATTATTACGCGAATTTATTTATTTTAAAACACCACACCTGACAACACTGTAACGTTCTTTTTAAAATAATAACAAAAGTGCTGTTTAAATCGTCTATTAATAAGAAATATTCATCTACAAACACTAATGAATACACTATAAATTAACGCTATGATTATAAACCATTAAAAACTATTATTTACAGACTATGAATTTCTAATACAACATTTATCTTTACATTCACTATTTATTTCGTGATACACAGTTAATGACTTGCTGTTGACTGCCTCTTTTTATCGGCGAAGTCGGTTTTATACCCTCCTACAAACGTACTAGAAGCCGCTAGAAACTACTATATATTTCTAGAATAAACGCGTCTCGTTCACATGCTTGGTGCGATGAGTCATCCTCTCGAATGCTGTAGAATATTCCATTTGTTGTTCGAGAAGAGGTTCTTTCTTTTTCTCTCTTGTTACAATAGGTTATTTCTTGATGCTTGATCTTTGCTTTGTCAAGGTCGTTGAACCCGATGCACAAAAAGATAAATTTACAACGGGCGCACCGCGAACGGGGATCCGGGATCCCCCGTACAGGAGTCGGCGAAGCTCAGCACAGCTCGTGCTCGAGACCAGTTGAAAACATGACGCTAGTAAGAGTTATGAACATGCCAATCTATTATTAAACTGAAATTACTGTATGATTCTCCAGCAGTTTTACTAATATATCTCAATCATTTTTTTTTACATTACTTATATCCTCTCCATTGCAGAATTTAATACTAACACAATATATCAGCAAAAACTACATTAAAGGAAAACACATGGTTCAGTGCAAGTTAATTTCTTTTTATAATGAATTTAAGACCAAGAGGTTATAGTCAACGAAAGCGTTTCTGAGAACACCAGTACAGTTAGGCCTACACCACTATCACTATTTTGAAATGAATAGAAAACTAACAAAATTCTATTAACTTTGTACAGAAAATTATAATATATAATTATTGTGAAAATAATTTTCCTGTGTGTACTAATAACTTATTATAAACGTATTATACAGTACGTATTAGGCTATATTTAAAATCATGCATCATTATTATGTTGCTAGATATTGTATTATCTGTTTGTGCTGCACAGAATATTGAATTTAAATAATATTCAAAGTATATTGAATTTGAATTATTATTCTAGGAAAGATCAGATAATGCCGAACCATCTGATGATCTGCAATGGGAGGATTCGGAGGAAGAGGAGTTTGATATAAAATTGAATACTCCAGTTCTAGTGACTCTCAAATAGAAGGTTCCGAAGATGAAGGACACATTGTTCAGCAGGAAGAAAATACTGTCAATAAAGAGCAAGATGATGCAGTAGTTCGGAAACCACCAGGTCCTAGTGATATCTCTCAGAGTCCAAATGACAAGCCGAGACAGCCAGTTATCAACACCTACCCGGCTACGAAGTACGGGAAGACAAATCGAAGTTTCAAGAAATCGTGATGTGGAAAGTTTCCCTGGCTGGAATACAGTATTCTAGGTAACAGCGTGTTTTGTTTCGCTTGCAGATTCTTTTCCGTCGATCAAGAAAATCAGGTTTTTAAGGAAACAGAATACAGTATTGGAGAAAAGCTATGGATTCCAATGCTGGAATAAAGCTTCATAACTCCAGCAATTCTCACAAACTTTCCATGATCAAATGGGAGGGTTACTCTTCCCTGAAAAAAGGGGACCCTAGTCAGTCCGTTGCTAGCTTGCTGAGTGATGCTAACAAGAAATTAGTTGAAGACAATCGTTACTACATATCAACAGTTGCAGAGATTTTGCTACTGACTGCAACGCAAAATTTAGCTCAAAGGGGCCATGACGAGAGTACGGACAGTGAGAACAAGGGCAATTTTCTAGAAATATTACAGTTTGCAGCCAATCATGATGAACGCATTCGACGAAAACTTCAAGAGCTTCCTAGAAATGCCAAGTATACACATCATAGCATTCAAGATGAGCTTCTTCAAACTATGAGCAAAATGGTGCTAGAAGCAATTGCTAATGAAGTTAAGAAAGCGGAGTATTTTGCAATTATGGCCGATGAAACGAAAGATATCAGTAAACAAGAACAACTCTCTGTGGTGATCCGGTATTATTACAAAGACAGCATTTATGAAAGGTTTTTGGGATATCATGCTTGTAACTCTTTGACGGCACTTTCTCTGGTGCAATACATTAAAAACGTGTTGGCAGAATGTGGTATCGATGTTAACAAGTGTATCGCACAAACGTATGACGGAGCATCAGTAATGAGTGGTAAGCTCAATGGCGTCCAAGCCCTCTTTAAAAAAGAAATGCCTCAAGCTGTCTACGTACACTGTTTCAACCACCGATTAAATTTAGTGTTGGTGGATGTGTGTCTTGGTGTTGAAGAAGTTGACACATTTTTTACAGTACTCCAGCAGCTTTACGTTTTTTTATCGCGCTCTACCGTGCACCCAAGTTTCGTCGAGCTACAGAAAAAGTATAACTCCAGAGTTATCGAACTAAAGCGTATTTGTGATACAAGGTGGATTTGTAAAATTTCTGCATGTTTAGCGGTCAGAGAAACCTTTCCGATCATAGTTCTAACTTTGAATAAAATATTAGCGGAAAAGGACTGTGAGAAGAAACTGGAAGCCCAATCGCTCTTGAACAGCCTGGATTTCCCCTTCCTATCCTCCTTGCATCTGTTCTGTGACATTCTTCAAGGTGTGAAAAAAACATGAGACTACTTGCAAAGTCCTGAATGTGACTTAGTTATTGCTTGTACTATGATTGAATCATTGATGGAACACTACCAAGAACTTCGAGAAGAGAAAAATCAAGCATTTCGAGAACTCATTGAAAAAGTCAATACTTTTGCTGCTGAAAACCAAATATCTGTTTCAGGTCCTCCTGAACGTACTAGTAAGTTACCAAAAAGATTTGAAAGTTACATAACGGAACTGGCTTTTAGTGAAAAAGAAAAACCAAAAAGTGCTTCAGAACCCCCCCTTCACACACCCTAGCCTTTGAAATAAATAGTGTCAGTCTGCAATATTTGGCTGTACAAAAACGGTAAAAAAAAC
The DNA here is from genome assembly GCA_929113105.1 of Agrypnus murinus. NCBI lineage: Eukaryota > Metazoa > Arthropoda > Insecta > Coleoptera > Elateridae > Agrypnus > Agrypnus murinus. The sequence goes on from OV816027.1 coordinate 119,881,740, forward strand.
TTAAAATGGTACATGTGCAATATTGTACATCTGTAACTGTAATAAAGATTTTATCAACATAAACCAAGGAAATTAGATTTTTAGATTAGAAGCTATGAAAATGACATTCACAGTTGCAATTTGTAAAAATCATAAAATTGTTACTTTTATTTTGCCCAAAGCAAAAACTCTGAAGATTTGGGTAGATTTAAATAAAAAAAAACAATAATAATGTCAAGATTTCGCCCGCTCGCTACGTTCCTGTGCTCCTGCTTTGCCCCCCTGCTCATTTACCTCTGGCGCCGCCACTGAATATACACAAAGCAGTGATGCTATTTTATTGTTGATGGTAAGTAAATTTTCATGTATTCTTAATTTTGCTTATGATTATGAAAAAGTAATGAGTTTATATTTCACTATTAGGAATGTAATAATTGCTATTAGTATATTAATACTTTTTGTTGTAAATTTTAGTGAAATTAAGTTGACTGAAAAAATGTCTAAAAAGCATCTAATAACAGCAGGAAGTATTTGTAAACTATTGGTTGTCAGCATATTCCTAATGTACTTCGGCAGATTGTTGTAAAAAAAGAATTTTAGAATAATAATACCGAAATCCTTTTAGGTTTTAAGAATTTTACGTTGGAAAATGCGTAGATTAGTTATATTATTTGATAAGAATAATTTAAAATATGTATTAGAAATTAGACAATATAGTTATTATATCGAAAACAAATCATTGTTCATTTTTTATTTTGGTATGTTCAAATCTTGCGGTTTGTTAATATCTAAATACCATCTAAAAAAACTTGTTTTAGAAATCATATTTAGACTATTTTTTATAAAACCTTTTAAAGAACTTGATTCTTATCGCAATTATCCCTTTTTAATTTTATTTTTGCAGGTATCCAATAAAGAACATTTTGCTTTACTTAAGATTTAAAAAACCTTATCCGAGTAGGCGGCCCAAAAAACTTTGGGAACGCAACAAATTTTACGTTTATTGTCACAAAATGAAACTACAACATTGGTTAAATCTCCTAATTTTCCGTTTTTTCCCATTAATAGGAGGAAAGAATTCAAAGAACTTGAGGAAGTGATTAAAGAAGACACCACTGCTTTAAATTATTTGGTGAGAAATAATCTCCCTCCCCCTTTTAAACATGCAGATACTTTATTACCAAAAAGAATCATATTAAATATCACCTTAAATATTACTTTTTTATTTTTCCTTTCAGAAACAGATACTTAGCACCCTAGGTGGTACAACAGTTCATGTAACTTCAAATATATTATCAAATATTTGTTTACGAACAAACTGGCGAAAACATTTAACTGGGCTGGTAACAATAACAAAAAGGAATTAAAAATTAGTAAATGCCTGGAAGCAGTTCAGTATAATCAAGTATTACTTAATCGAATTGTTATCAAATCATTCTTCCATCAACCAATAACAATCAATAAAAATGCACTTATTAGAAATACGATTTGTAGTATAGTTTAGTGATCTTGTTCAGAAAAATAAAATAATAATATGGAATTTGAGTTACAAGACTCTTTTTAACTTTCTTTTAACTCGAGTGCCATAATTTTTATTTCATGTTTATTCTTCTTTGTTCTACTTACACAGTAAAAAATGGAGTGTTAAATCTTACACTCAAATAACACCCAGAGTGGTTCCTATTTATCCACACTGACGAGTGTAAATAACATTGGTCTTAAAAGTGGTAAAATATATAACAACTTTAACCTTCAATGCAGGTTAAAGTCATGGACACTGAGTGTAAAAATGACAACCATATTGTTGAGAAAACATTTGTTGAGTGTAAAGTATGCACGAACTGAGTGTTAATTTCCCATTCTTTTAGTGTAAAAAATATTGCTTATAATGGTAAGGAACATTTTTTTAATGGAAAAGGAACCAACTATAGTGGTTACAATCATTTATTGGAGTGTAAATAACTATTTTGTTCGTGTAATTATATACTTCTATTTTTTGGTTCAGAAATTTTTTTTGTAATTTAGGATAAAACAGAAAAAGGTAAAAAATAGTGCACACAAATATTAGTTTTATTTTAAAACAAAATGCAAAATATAAATACATTCTAAATGTATATATATATAAAACCAATGTAAATACATATTGTGATGATTTTCCTTCATTATTTGAAAATCATGAATTCTTAATTTTGTTACCCAATGTAAAAAAGTTCAAAGTTGACTGTTTGTGTTTATCATTTGTAATTATGAATTGAATTTTTAAAAGGATTTATTGTTAAAACTATTCAAGTTTGAGTTAATTTATTTATTGAATACATGTATATGTATAGTAACAAAATTTGATCAGGAAAACAATTTTGGGTCTACAGGATCTTCACTTCCAGTTAAATCTGAAAAAGAAAATGTATTAGTTATAAAGGTTTATAAAACAGTACAAACATTATTAACAGCAATATAAAAATAGTCTTGACGACCATATATAGTTAGTAGGTACATAATACAATTGCTTTATAGACAATAATAAAATTACTGAAATAATGATCAAGGTCAAGCTATTTTTTGAATAAAATTATAAACTATCAAAATATATGGAAAATAATTGCAAGAAAAACAATATTAAGTTACCAAGGGGTAGTGATGTAAATAAAAGGGGGAGATGAATTTAATAAAATGATAAAAATGGTTGTAAATGAATTTGTCCAGTAAATAAATGTATAATTTATAAAGAAAATAATAAATAAAAGTTTAAGAAGTTATCCTGGGTTAATAGTGTATAGTTTATTGGTCAAAATAATTAAAAAAGAACTACAGGAGAAGAACGTAAAATATTAATTAGTATCCTACATACGGTTGTTTTCAAGAAACCAGCAACAAGTGAAGAAGAAGTTAGCAATAATGTTTCTTGAATAGTAATCAAGAAATGCTATTTAAGAAAGGTAAATAAATAAAAAGAAAATTGAGCTCACCATTTCAGTATTGACAGCTATCCAGCCCAGAGAACGGTTTTGGGAGTACCACAGCAGCAGAATCTTGAAGGGCATAACACCAAGCAGCATGCAGCTACAAAAGAAAATAAAGTGAATCACAGAATAAGGTTTGTGGAAATAGAAACAAGTGTATATAAAGCATATCTAGTGTTTCTCATAGAAAGAAAAATAAATCCAATTAAAAGAAAATTATGACCTAAAAAGATAAATGGTTAAATTATAAATACAGAATTAATAAATAAAAATATGTACAATATAATAGGTACAATATTTAAATATTATAGAATACCTTATAGACAAAATGTTATAATTTGTATATTATATTATTTACAGCCGTACTATAGATAAATTACACGCGTGTAACACAATGTTTATTAATGTTGTACGCGTGTAAATCTTTCTATAAGTACGGCTGATAATATTAAAATAATAAAAAAGTGAATCTTTACTACTATAAAATCCACATTAGTTTTGAACAATTACCTATGAGCTCCTTTGTATGATTAGGGTAAATGACCCAGCAATCACCATCATGACCACCAGTTTCTGTAATTAAAGTTTTATTAAATTTATTATTGACACATTCTAATTTACATTACAAACCTTACCTGTAATTATAGAAACGACATTTAATGTCACTAATCACTATGTCAGTTCTTAAAAATCACACGTGGATTTTATACACATGTGCGCCATCGCCGCCATATTTGTAAGCTGAGTTCGGCCGTCAATACCTACTATACCAATGCGTAGAGCGCCGCAATAATTAAACTATGGAAGTATAATTTCATTACATACATACTCAGGGTTAGGTACTACATAGCAGGAACCAGAAACGGTTTTGCATTTAAATTGTTCCTTGTAAACCAAAAATCTGAAAATAATTGTATCTATTATTTATCCACAATTCACGTAAAAATAATTATTTTTATTTATGCATAATGATGACTTAAATTACAATGAATCAACATGGCAGCTAAAACTTTTACATAAGAAAAAGCTGAATAGACACAACCAGGAGTGGAAATTATAGTTTTAAAATCTTACTTAATTGCACAAGATCGTAGAAAGATGCATCCTCTTCTATTTTAGCAAATTTACTTTTATTGGCTAGTTGAATCTTAAAAATCATTGTTGTCACTTTCAAAGAGAACCAACTACATTCAAACACAAACAGTAAATAAAAGTGCTCACGTCCAATCGTGATTATTCGCGTTGGAGGTGAATGTTCGGTGGATGACACTCGCGAGGGTTAAATCGGTTTTGTTGGATCTTATTAACACTCTTTAATGTTGTTAACATGCTAGAATAGTGAAATACATTTTTTGAAAGATGATTCTTACATTAATGAGAGTATCTTTACTAAATTCAAATGATTTTTGTACACCAAAAACATTATTTTTACCCATTTTTTAAATTAAGATAACACTCATAAGAAACCTGGTGCTGCGTGTTAATTTTAGTTGTTAATTTCATTCACATGAGTGTAGAAATTTACACTCAGATATTTCACCACACCAAATATGTTTTTCACCACCACTGCATTTTTTACTGTGTAGTTAAACTATTTTGATTTAGTTTTATTTTAATTAAAAGTACAAAGTTGGTAGTATTTCCTGAAATTCGTGAGAGTAAAAATGCAATGTTATAGTTTTATTTTCTAGAAACTGTTAAGGTTTCCGTAAGTATTTTCTTAGATGTATTTTTTACTGAACGTTTAACACTGAATAATCTAACTAGCAGATAAGGTGTATTTCCAATTTATAAAATTTAAATTCGAGTTGAAATAAGAAAATTCTAAAAAAATGTTGAAGCGTTTATGTTTCTCGTATTCACATTCTCATGTATGTAAATATGTATTACCATTGCGATTTGTGTATATCAAAAAAACTTATACTTTACCATTATTTTATCTGCGACTTGAAAACGTAATATGTACTATAGTTCAACCAAAAATACAAAAAATGAGTCATCACAAACACGTGGGCGAAAATATAAAATGCATCTAGACTTACGCGAAGGCCACGCTGTAATCTAAATGACAAAATAAACAATAAATGAGCTAGAAAGAGTCAGTAGAGGAACAAATCCCTTTTTAATTAAAAATAAATGTAAAACAGCAATGAAAATCTGTTGGTTCTAGCGTACGTCACTGAATTCTTAGCAACGTGAAATTTGCACTCTTATCTTATCTCACCTCGGGTCGTATTTCTTTATTCCGGTGTGATTACGAAAATGACTCATTTCATGTAATCTTGGTTGAAGTATAATACTATATATTAATATTTTATTTATTAATAGACATTAATAGCTGCCATATTATTTTTTGAAGAAACTTACTCTTTAACTAACATAAGACCACACTAATTTAACAAACTAAGACATATTGCTATCCTAAACCAAAAAGACATATACATATCTCAAAAACGCAAAATAGAAATATTCCATTTAGAATTCTAATGCCTTCTAAGGAAAAATATTCTGTATTTATAAGTTCATATTTTTTTGTCACAGGAAGGCAAATGATATTTTTTTGTACATGATCCAGAAAAAACTTATTTGTACTTTTTCAATAAATCTTTGTTTCAGCATATATTCTTTTACCTTAATGTACCTATATAACGTTCAATCCCATAATAAAATATAATTGAGAAAAGATCACAATGAGAAAATAGAAATCTTTGAAAAAATAATATTGAACATAAAATTACATACTACATTCAATGTTCTGTTTTATTTCGGCGATTACAACACACAAGTTTTTGTATATTTTTCAAGAGCCTGTGTACTAATTTTATTTTTATTAAATTGAATTTTGTTTTTTGATGCTTTCGAAAATTGTACTATAGTAAAAATGTATTAGCTATTAAAAATATGATATTAATTGAATATTCATAGTAATAGTCATAGGTAATAAAGGTCTAAAACTAATCAGGGATAAATATCTAAAAAACATCAGTCTTAGACGTTTAAAAAGGAAGTACAAAATTTGTTTTTTTATATGTCTTCAGAATTATTTAGAAAATGCATCATATTAAGATACTAAAAATACGTGATGATTAGACATCTATTTTATCATCATGGTAAGATGCTAAGAATACGTCCAAAGTCGACATCTAGATACAATCCCATAAAATCCGTCATTTTTTAATAAAAAAATAGACACATTTTAGAAGTGAAGAAAATATGCTTTTTTGGACATCTATAAACATACATTCTATATACGTTCAAAGACGATAAAGAAAATACGTTAATCTCGCGGACATTTAGATGTCGTAAAAACATCTTAGATTCTATTGATTTTAACCATCTTTAGATGATCTTTCTGACATCTTTTATATGTTGTTTAGAGATCAGCGTGTTCTTCTGGTAGCTTCGAACATAAATTTGAAGATTGCAACAAAATTTGAAGATTTTAAACTTTGGTTCATAAATTTGAAGCAAGTGTTTTGTTTAAATTGTTTTGACTTTTATTGTGTTGAGAAACTAAAATTAGTTAGTAATAATTAAAGAATTAGGGTTCATAAACAAAAGGAAATTAATACCATAAAATTCTAGGTTAGTACGTTTAATCTAGCATAAGGTAGATCTTAACTATAATTTTGTTTAAAGTAAAATAATTGGCAACATGTTAAACAATCTAGATTAACTTTAGTAATACTAAAGGGAATAAAATGGATTTGTTTAATTTTTATTTATTTTTGAAACAACTGGAAAAAAATTAGGTAAATTAAGTTTGACGTTTGTAATATTATTTGGTGCAAAACATTTTTTGATTTTTTTTGTACGACGTAAATATTTGCTTGAAAAATTATATTTGCAATAATATTCTCATATCGCCAACAGTATTTAAATAAACCTTTCTAATTGTAATTTATTTCCTTGATTTTATATGTGCAGTAAAGGTGTGGGAATTATTGTTGAATGGTTTTGTATTTAGTGTGTTGTTTCGTATATATGTTAGTAAAGTTTGCCTTGGAGGTTTCCTAGGTCGAAGTCGACCGTTTGGAATTGTGCTATTCATTTCTATTTTCTGTTAGATGTTTGTGGTCAGTTGGTCGCGGCGAGTTGCACCTAAGCCACACTACGGTATATTTTAGTACAGATTAAAAGTCCTTCTGTTATATTGTGGTAATAAAAACTATTGTACACTACTATGCCAGAATATTTTATTATTTTCTTATAAGGGAGTTGTATATCTTCCTACAAAGATATTAATTCCCAACTTATTTAAACGCAAACAGAACAGGAATGGATGATCGGCATGGAAAATCTTGGGCTTCTCTTCCTCTTCTAGTACTGCTCCATCTACTGAGAATACTGTAAAAACAAGAAAACAACAAGTTTAGTTCCTTAGGAATAATCACGTGACACCAAGCACAGCTTTGTTTATACTTTAATTCTGGTAAAAAAATAAAAAATCTATATACTATGTAAGTTTTTAAACTTACCTGCAGTTGCAGCTGCAGCTACTGTTCCACTTTCTGTCACCTCGATGAAAGCTTTTTGCACTACTTCAGAAATTTTTAATTCTTCTTTTTTAGCGCCAACACCACTAAAGTCTGCATCATCTTCAAACGCACTTACAACTCCCATCTGCAAAATAAATGTTGAGAAAATCAGAACAAAAAAGCAACCAAACAATAACAAGTACTTACTGCTTGTAAAATAGGTTTAAGTTGGATCTCGGTCTCAATTTTGAATTTTGGAAGCAGTACTTCAACTTTCTCATTAGTAAATTCTCGAGGACTCAAAATTTCATCGAGTTTTTCTTCAACAGCAGCCAAGCCTTCTGCATCATGAGGCAAAACGACATGCATAGAAATATCACCTCCAACATAATCCATTTTTAAAACTTTCATTTCCGAATTTTCAAAATATCCAAAATAACTAGTTTGAGCCATCATATTGGTTTGAATAGCAGTTTTAAAGGATTTATTCAAATAGAAAGGCCATTTATAAGTATTGTGTTCATTGAATTCTGTTTCCCATTTTCCTTGGAAGTATATAGCATTCACAAGTACCATACGGGTTGTTGCGTCTAGCAAACGTGGATCTATTAAATTTTTAATTTTGTCATGAGTTTTATCTTCAACCCAACGATTGATTTCATCAGCAGCTTCTTGATTCTTCGCGAAATCAATGGTTTGTACTTCAGCATCAAAAACATTAACAGCAACGTCCTTGAATTGTTCACTGATTTGAAATCCATTTATTTCTGTGACGTAGACCTTATTTGCACTGCTGAGATTATAGTTATCGCTGCTTTGTAAATGAGGCGATAAAGTCTGAAAGATTTCTTTTACCTTTTCTGGATTTTCTGGAAGACGTAAAGCTGTTGAAAGTTCTTTCGCTGTTTGACCTCGAGCACCAGCGGTTGAAAGAGCAAGAATTATACCTGCCGAAAGAGGGCATACTATAAGGTTCCCTTTGCTTGTCTTAAGTAATTCCTGCAATTGAAATATTTCGGTGTTAGAAAATACGGTTGGTTGGGCCAAGAAGTCAAAAAGTTGCTTACCTTATATACATCGGCCGTAAATGAGTTATAACCTGTTGAATATTTTTTGAGATCTTGAGAATGTTCTGCCATGGATAGACAGAATAACACAAAAGTTAGTAGTAGAAACTTCATTGTTCTAGAAAAATGCATTTCATTACCGGAGATAACAAAGCAAAGATTTCAATAAAAAAGAATTTTAAGAATTTAAAAAAGCCGTTACCAAGGCACTATTTTTTTTGTTCAACCGTTAAGCCGCAAAGATCGAGATTATACCACCTAATTATAAACAAATTACATCATATTCTTTCTATATAAGAAGATAAAAAATCATTAGAGTTTTTCTTCTTATGGTTGTCACCTTCAGGTTGTTGTTGACTACTGGTTCACAAACGACAAATATAAATTGTTATGATTTTTGCGGTAAAGAAAGTTAACAAGATGTATTCTATAAATTATTTGCCTCAATTGAATAATACTAAAAAAAGGTATGGCAATGGAAACAGAAATCAAAGACGGAAAAGCAAAAACGTTTAAGGTCCTTACAAATGATTTACACGAATAATAGAGTACTTACATGTTTTATCTAATAAAATTTTACTGTAACTATGCAACAACAAACTATAACTCACCACTTTATTGTTTATACTAATTTTAGGAGTTACTTACTTTAACTTATATACTATGCAATCATACACATATGTTATTCTAGATGATAAGATGTTAATTAAAGACAAATCTATTTGTGTTTGTAGTAAAAGTTCTGAAAAACTGATTTCATCACCTTAGAATGATTATTTTGTTATAGAGATTTCTGGCAAGAATAATTGTTGATAAAAGAAATCTAAGTAGGCCATTTATTTTTTCCTGTAATGGAGCAACATAGTACTGATTAACTAATAAAATTTTAATAGAAAGTGACCAAAGTCTAGAGAAAGGACATGTACACATTTGTCATAACTTTATAAATTTGTTTTAACTTAATCTCTATTTGTATAATCCAATAAATCGTTATCATTTTCTAATTATTATTAGATTTTATCGAATGTTGGTACATATTAACGTAATTTCAGATTCACTGAATAGAATCAGAATCAGAACTAGTGTATTGAAATTTTTGTATAATTACTAACCAAAGTTTTCAAATTTTGTATTATTGGATAAAATAGAGAGGTTCCAAAATGAGTGAGGACGATTTGAATTTTGCGCCGTAGGTTTTAGTGTATTTCACGTAGTTAGTGTAGCACTATTAAAATGTGTTGCGTCAAATTACAGCGTCAACTCGTCACTTTCTCGTTTACATTGTGGCGCTTTGACAAGTTGTTCCGGGTTTTCAAAATGATATTAATTGATAATTAATAATTTTTATTTTATTTTGACATGATAATCGTCTTTATTGGCACTCAATTGCGGGCGTAATTTGGCTTTTTTAGCCCGAGGGCGTATAAAGTTGCTAAGATACAAAGAAAACGTTTCTATAGAGTTCTAACAATTTTAATAAATAATTATAACTATTACATTTTTTCAAAATGAAATGTGCAATTGCTTGCATTTATCCTTTCCATGAAGCAAAATAAAATAAAACGTTGTATGTACCACGGGCATAATCAAGATAATGGCCCTCGAGAAATTAAAAGCCCTCCTTCGTCGGGCTTTAAACATTTCCTCATGCCATAATCTAATAGATTATGCCCTTAATACATAAATACCTATTAATGTAAATACTTTTGTAATATACATATGCCTCTCATTCGTATTCGTGTTCGTGTAACCAACGTAACAATAATTTAACGTGGAGGTAGATTCAAACCGTCCTCAAACATTTTGGAACACACTTTATGTTTTATTAGAAATATTTTACTAATTTTCCTTCAAATAATTCATTGGAACGAATTTGTTAGCTGCACTTGAGAATCTTAACACTATTTATCATTTCAAATAAACAAATTAAATCAGCTTTTAGTGTCTTGTTTTCTGAAATCTCCCTCTTATTATTAACAAAGTAATAGTTCTAATGTTTTTTCACATGTAGTGAAAAAACCTTTTTTTATCTAGCTTGTGTTTATTTATCAGTAAATTTCTCGCCTGCTCAAGCAATGCTCAATGCTCAAAGCAAACACTGGTTTAATCTGGAAATGTACTGAATGCATCAACAGCACGCTTACAAATACTGCTGCTAAGAAAATTATTGATTTAATTGGTCAAAATTATGCTTGTACTACGTTAGGTACCACTGTATCTACGTATGCCGTGAAAGCTGCCGCTAATTCTTCTAAAATAAGTGTGAGTATTAAACCAAAAAGTATGTTTCAAGATCAGGGCTGTTACTAAACTCAATATTTTGAAAATGTGGATCCTGTAGAAGCTAACATCAATATAAACAACAATTTAAATCTTGCTTGCAAAAATGAAGCAGAGAAGTTTACAACGGTCGCTCAACAAGGTTTATCTGTGAAACAATTAAAAATTATATTAATCCAAATTAAATGCATAAAAATCATTCAAACACATTATCAATAAAAGTGAAACAAATCCTTAAAACACATGCTCAAATAATGATACTTACTTTAAATCTTATTGCTACTGTTGAGATCTCCCGTTAATCAAATTATAACTCAGGTTGGTAGGTACTGGTTTCTTAAGCTTTTAAATTGCAAGAGGAATTAGGAAATATTAGTCAATAAAAGAATATGGGCGCCACTTACTTTATTAATCCTTATTTACCAAATGACTTGTAGCAGAAGTCCTTTATTTTTAAAACCACTACTTCACTGCCAAAATTATGTGTGAAATCAAGTTTATTTGACCGGAAATGTACTTTAAATGCGGTACGAAAAATAAGATTTCTATATATTCATACAAAAGTTAACAATCCCCCCATTTTCGTAAATTAAATGAATTAAACAAAATGCTCTGTTGGACAAATTATCGCAGACTGACTAACGGGATGCAAGCTTTTGTCGTTTTTTTGGGAGGGAACAATTTTAAAATGCACCTATCAGGAATAAAATGACATTATTATTGTCGAATTAAAGAAGTCACTAGGAACTTGTTTTTAAAGGGTGTTGAGGCACGTTCAGAGATCGTAAAAACTTCCTAAAAGTAATAAATTTGTTTTATCATGCGGGTTAGAATATCATAAAATACTCAGTTTTCTTATCGTAATGTTTTTATAAACAAATCTTAGCGGTTTTCCTAACTAAAGCACAAAATATTCTAAATTAACAAGAAAATATTTGAGTTGCCCCAGACTAATAAATTAGCATGAATAGCTTTTGTACATGCTTTTAAACTAAAAAGAAGTTCAATACCTTTATTGCTTGATGATATTTCCATGAATTTTCGCCTACCACCTGACTCTTGGCCGTAAGAAATGATATGAATGCTATATTAAACTCGAACTGTATACATCTCACGAGAATTGCTTTTAGCCAAGACGAAATACTTGTAGTTTGCACAAGAGGGTATTCAGAAGTATTACTGTAAAACGAAGGAATATATTTCAACACGTTACAGCTAATGCTTAAAGGGTGAAAGTTATAAAACAAAAGTTATTTGTTTAAACAAAACGCCGATATAAACTGATCAAACCTGGCCCCACTATAGAGAATACAAACATTTTCTAAGCTATATTTCAAGTCGCTTACATTACTTACAAAAAAAAAACACTGAAGCCAGCCGTATCCTAGTAGCTTACGACTCTTGTGTTGCATATGATGCCATATACAAGAGATGTTTTCGATGCAAACCAAATCATCAGTCATCGTTGATCGTAGAACTGCAAACGCAGTAAAGTGCGTTTATGCCATTATATGCTGGTAATCTCACAATTAACAACTGCGAAAAAAGAAAACTATCCGCGAATATAATCACTAGCTTCTTATTTTCCCGTTAATAAATAAACTGGTACACGAAACACAGCTCTTTGACAGATTTCCAAAACTTCTTTATATTATTTAGATTTTATTTGTTTACAACAATAGGTTGAAAACCCTACCTTTTTTATAATTTGAATTAACGAGCCCGTACTATCACGTCTTTAAAAATACCTAATTTGTTTTTTCTTTCAGGCGTATTTATACTCTTTTGGAAAACAAATACAGTTTTAACAAAATTCTACGCGAGTTACGTCAGGAATTTTAAACAACAATAAAAATTATTAAATTTCTTAAATTCAATTACATAGAAATGTGACCAACAAAATTAAAAACAAAATGATATAGGATACTTGTATCTTTAATTAACAAATAAGGCTGCAAGTCAATGTCGGCCTTAGTTGTCAAATGGATTGCAAAAATGTTAATTACATCTTAATTCTATGCCCCAGTCCATGCCGCAACATCATATGTTATAGCTGCATTACACCACGATCTTTATGCCTTCAAGCACCTTAAACTAAGAAAATCTTAAGCAGTTTTTGTACTTTGTACAATAATTCAGAGGACTACAATAAAATATTGGTCAAAATCCATAAAATAAAATATGAATAATTAAAACTTTAGCACAAAGCCCATCCAAATCAAGTTTTATTTATTTAATTATACTTGTTACAAGGATTTTTTTTAGTTGTATTTTTATAAATTTTTTGAGGTGTTTTTTAAGGTTATGTCGGAATCCTTGGGTGATGTGTCAATTCTGACCGCGGATTCGTTTTCAGCACTCTAAAAGGATCCGTTATGCTACCTCACCTTTCAACTACAAGACTTTTTTTCTTTTTGTGGGCCTGTTGTGGCCAAATTAGATAAGGAATTTATTATGCACTTTAGACCTGTAGCACCCTTAATACTTTTTTATTCAGAATCATATTTGATATCGATTTTCATACTTCAAACCTAATTGTTCCATTTAAAAGAATTGATGACGTCATAACCGGTACCAGCAGAAGTTCTAAGATGGGTTCTAATACTGATTTCGTGAACTAGAGGTAGAATTATACAAAGTTCTTTTAATTCCATTGCTATAGCCAGAAGTTTGTTCGAATGACTGAGTGTAGACTGTTAAACAGAACAGAACGCGTTAAGTGACTCTGGCTCCATTATTGTGCATTTTAGACCTGTAGTACCTTGATACTCTTTTTACTCAGAATCACATTTGCTTTCGATTTTGATATTTCAAACTTAATCGGTCCATTTAAAAAAATCCCGATAACGTCATATCAGATACCAGCAGAAGTTCTAAGATGGATGCTAAACCTAATTTCGTAAACTAGATGTTGAATTGTAAGTTCTTTTTATCCCATTTCTATAGCCAGAAGCTTACGAATGATTTAGGGTAGACTTTTAAAGACAGAACCCCTTAAGTGGCTCTAGCTCCGTTATTATGCATTGTAGACTTGTACATCTCAATACTTTTTTATTCAAAACCACATTTGCTATCGCTATTCTTCAAACCTAATCGTTTAATTTAAGAAAATCCCGATAACGTCATATCTGGTACCAGCAGAAGTTCTAAGATGGGTTATAATAGCAATTTCGTAAACTAGAGATCCAATTATATAAAGTTCTGTTAATTCCATTGCTATAGCTCGAAATATGTCAAATTGATTGAGTGTAGACTGTTAAACAAGACACCCTGTATATGAATACTAACTAAATAAATTGCTTCTTTAATTAAAATCACTATTAAGGCACTCTTTTTTGATCACTCTATACAGGATGTAACTGATATAGCTAGAAACTCGATCAGGGCGGTAGCTGTAGCTGTAGTTTAGTAGTTTTTATCTATTGTGAGTACGATGAGCGTACTTAAAATTTGAAATGGAATTTTCTTGAAAACTAGCAGGAAGCGACCACATATTGATAAGGGAAATATGTTCTAAATCATTACAGCTACCCCCCATTGCGAGGTTTCTAGTTATATCAGTTATATCCTGTATGGCATTCAAGGGTACTTCAGGACTCAGAATTGTGAAATTAAAAGAAATAATTACAACCCATAGTATACTGACATGAGATTGAAAATAGTACCTTCATTTCATAAAAAAAAGTTGTTATAGAACACATATACCGCTACCCAGAACTTTAATCAGAACACTCTAGTTAATTAACAAAATTTCTCGTCGGATCATAGAATACGCTGTTACAAAGACAAACACCCAGAAAAATATAATTACGCAAAACACCTTTTGAAACAGAACCACACAATGACACCTTAAACCAACATTTTACACTTTTGTAACAACAAACACAAATTGAACATTTAAGAAGCTTTTGAAATATACAAACACAAACGGATCGTACTTTTTTATGAATCAAGAAATTGAGCTACAACTGAGAAGTGTTAGACATTTAATCTTTTATTATGTATTGTATCTATTGTCCGTCTCACGTTGGGACTACAGTGAAGGCAAGATAGCCAATGTATTTTTTATGGAAGTTTGCGCTTCGTTGTTGCCACCTATTTCACTGTATGAATCTATAGAAATGTGGATTAAGATTCCAGAAGTTCTAAACCTTTGAAAACAGTAACCGAAAAAGTGTAATCGTAACCATACAAAAGAAGCATTTAAAAGAAAGTCTTATTAACATGTATTTGTTATTTCATTAAACATTACTTGGGATTTTTACATCGTACATGTATCTAAATATTCGATATTTTATTACTTATACTTTTTTGTTTAATTCTTTCGTCTTCAAATTCTTTCAAAATAAAAATAACGGCTGGTTAGCTTCTGTATCATCTTTTTAATCTTTTAATTCACAGCTAAATAAAGGAAGCCCCAAACGCAATTTTAACGATAAAATGATTCATAATGATAAAATCATTCATTTGTTCAACTTGTTTCAAAAGAAACTTGCAAAAACGGAAATTTAGGATTAGCAGCAAATGCAAAGGATTTTAGTAAACAATAAACCCTTCTGTTTTTTCTACTGTTACTTCGCGGAACTACATAATACAGTTTGTACTTACTAAAATTATAGTATAACGTTTTTTGTCGGCACTATTATTTGTCACCGAACGCATATAAGCAAATTTCTTAATACAGAAGTAATTATTTGGTTTCAAATTTTGATGGCTTGTACGTCTATAGAATTTTGCTTAGTTGTTTGGGTTTTATCGTTTGTAATTATTGTTAACATTGTCGTGTTGTTTGTTGTAACTATTCGTATTGTAGTATTACATAACGCACATAGTACATTATACATAAGTATGGCGGAAATTGTTAAAAACAGAATGGGTTGTGTACTAAAGGTTGGTGAAAAACTGGTGAAAGTTTCTAAAGAAACAGGTATTAGCGAAAAAGAAAGTATTTTACCTGATGGAATAAAATCTCCAAGAAAAAGAACGAAGAATAAAAATACTTCAAAATCGCGCAATATAACCTACTGTGATGGAATTAGTAGTGAAATTAGAAGAAAGGTGCACGAGTTTTTTTCGCAAAATATACCACCAACGATGAACAATATTGTAGTAGCTGTCAATGACGATGAAAACTTGCCCAACTTTAGTAGAAGTACGTTGAATAGATTATTACGTGATATGAATTTTCAGTATGTTAAGAGAGGACGACGATCTTAATTAATTGAAAGAGAAGAGATAATTGCATGGCGTCATCGTTATTTAAGACAAATTAAAAAATATAGAAAAGATGATTACAATATTGATGAATCTTGGGTCAATCTTGGCCACAGCGTCCGAGCTCAATGGGTGGATATGTCAATTAAATCATATCGGGGCGCCTTCATTCGAGGATTAACCACTGGTTTGAAAGCTCCCACAACGCGTGGCCCTGGTTTTATTTTACTACATGCTGGCAGCAAACAAGGTTTTATAAATGGGGCACAGTTGACCTTTCTAGCAAAGAATAACAGTGCGGATTATCATGATGAAATGGATGGAGCTACTTTTGAGACTTAGTTTAGAAATTCTTTGTTGCCCAATTTACCTGCAAAATCAGTTGTAGTAATGGATAATGCATCATACCATTGCCGAAAAACTGAAAAGATACCAAATCAGTCTTGGAAAAAAGAAGAAATAGGATCATAGCTTTGGTCAAAAATTATATATTTTGACGATGATTACTTGAAAGCAGATCTATTGGACGTGGTGAAGGCTTTCAAATCTAATTACGACAAATACATTCTTGAAGAATGTGCAAAAGAATACGGCATTCCAATAGTAAGATTACCTCCGTACCATTGCGAGTTAAATGCCATTGAATTGGTTTGGGGTGATGTAAAACAGTATATCGCTAAAATATACCACATTTAAAGAAAGAGATGTTCAAGATTTAATTAGTGAAGCGTACGTTCAAGTGACAGCAGAAAAATGGAATAATTATGTTAACCATGTAATTAAAACAGAAGATAACATGTGGCAAATCGATGGATAGATGGACGATATTGAGCCAATACTTATAAATTTGGAAAGTGATACTGAAAGTGAAGTAGAAGATGAAAGTGATTTCTAGTGATTTGTGCTAATGCTGAACTTTTTGCTGTTGTACTTTTTATACTCATATTATTTGTTTTCAATTTATCACTGCTTTATATAAAAGCTGTACAATCAAAAAAGTGTAGTTTGATAGTATACAATAATTTATTAGATTTAATGTTTCTTTATTTAATAAAAACCAAATAACTATAACTTGTGTTGTACTTTTTTTATTTACCTAAAATTCAAAATCTCGAGATAAAACGTTTGACTTTTAATTATACTCAAAATTATTAGTTTTGTAATAGTACTGGCGTTAACTCATAAAGTATGGAACCATCGAAATAAATCTTTTATTAAATATTATTGAGAAAAATCCTCGAACACGTTGTTTTTTATCTTAAATGTGACATATTTTATTTATGTAATTGTTATTTGCAGATCATCTTTTGTTTCCGAGTTATGGCGATAGCGAAAATATTTTTAAATGGAAACCCTAATTTTTTATATGGATTTGGAAAGCAATTTCCGAGATAATTGCTTTTAAAGTTTTAAAACAAAAACTAAAAAACAATCAAGAGTTCCAAGTTTTAATTAAAAAAAATTAAGAATTCTTTTAAGAACTGCCATAAATTTAACGCTAAGTCAATTGTTACATGGCTACTTGATTTTTTATCAAAAAATTTGAACTCTTGATTTGAACTTTGATTGAATAACAATCAAGAGTTTAATTTTCTTAATAAAGAAATCAAGTACCCATGTAACAAGTGACTTAGCGTTAAACTTATGACAGTTCTTCAAAGAATTTTTTTTATTAAAACTTGGAACTCTTGATTGTTTTTTAATTTTTGTTTTAAAACTTGAAAAGCAACTATCTCGGAAATTTCTTAATACAGTATCATACTTTTTTAGCATATTTGATCTTAGCATTACATTATCTTTCCAAATCCATCATAAAAAATTAAGGTTTTCATTTAAAAAAAAATTAGTTATCGTCTTAACTCGGAAACAAAAGACGATCTACAAATAACGATTACACTAAAATATGTCTCCTTTAAGATAAAAATCGACGTATTCGAGGTTCGATAGTTCCAGACTTTATATGCACTACATGAACAGTAGCAAATTTTGAAATTTTGTTTTACTACCGACTGCTGTCAGAAGAAGTGACTACCTGCAATATAACTTGGTCGAACAATAGGGATTATAAGTGTTTTCAAAAGTTGCTTGCAAGATGTTTGGCAACCCCGTTATCCATAAGAACACACACTGTGGTCTCAACGTGAGACGATCAATAGTTACCTATTTTTTGTATTTAACCTTAGTAACGTGTTTGTTTATTATTCTATTATTACCTTTTAATAAGTTTAATAAGTTAATTACATGTCGAAAAAATTGCCAGGTCAAAAAATACTTTAATAAATAAATCTTGTGAAACTTTAAATAATCTTTTTTTTAAATTTATTTCATGATTCTGGAATTCCACGAAGTAAGCTTGAGACAGGAAGCTTAGTTAAATATAATTTGCAGTAGGCAAATCAAATTATTTTTAAATGTTGCATTCTTAAAAAAATACAGAAATTAAATTTACTCAAAAACTGTGCGAACATTCACTGTTGTATGTTAACTAAAAATATTTATACTATAATAAAGTGTAGATATGAAAAATGGTAAAAATCTACAAGTAGGTATATTTAATTAATTTAAAATAAAAGGTTTGTAGTAGCTGTCGCAAATCGACCCTCTACTATACAGTGTGGGATTAAAGTATGGAATATTAAAAAAAAAAGTGAACTCAACCGGTTTTTTTAAAAACGCTGAAACACGTCGATTTTGTTTTTTAAAAATACACATTAATATGTGCGATTCACCTTCCGATTTTCATTTGTTTCTAAGTTATGACGTCATCACAAAAAAGTTTAAATACCAATATAGATTTTTAATAGTGGAATCCGATAGTGATTTTTCTTCCTTTTATGATCATGCATATAAATCATAAGGTTGCATAACAAAAATTCTGAGAAAAATCGAGCTGAATCTTGTAAATGTTTGTTAGTTATGACGTCATCACAAAAAATTTAAATGACAATATAAATTTTTAATAGTGGAATCCGATAGTGATTTCTCTTCCCTTTATGATCATGCAAATAAATCATAAGGTTGCATAACAGAAATTCTGAGAAAAATCGATCTGATATATTGATATATTGGTACCATAATATCAATAACATTAAATGTTCAGATCGATTTTTCTCCGACTTTTTGTTATGCAACCTTATGATTTATTTGCATGATCATAAAGGAAACAGAAATCACTGTCGGATTCCACTACTAAAAATCTATATTGTCATTTAAATTCTTTGTGATGACATCATAACTAACAAACATTTACAAAGTTCAGCTCGATTTTTCTCAGAATTTTTGTTATGCAACCTTATGATTTACCTGCATGATCCTAAAGGGAAGAAATCACTATCGGATTCCACTATTAAAAATGTATATTGTCATTTAATTTTTTTTTGTGATGACGTCATAACTTAGAAACAAATGAAAGTCGGAAGGTGAACCGCACATATTAATGTGTAAAAAACAAAATCGACGTGTTTCAGCGTTTTTAAAAAAAACCGGTTGAGTTCGCTTATTTTTAATATTCCATACTTTAATCCCACCCTGTATACAAAAATATTATTAAATTTGAAATTGTTATATACCAACCTATATCGGTATATAACTCTTATAGTTTCCAAGATAAGGTTCAGGATCATCTTCGTGTGCCACCATGTACAAACTTTCCACAAAATCTAATAATTACAAAATGATAACAATTTACTGCAATATACAAATAATATAGAGACTCATATATAAATAATTTATAATAAGTTATGACAAATGTGTACATGTCCTTTCTCTAGACTTTGGTCAATTTCTATTAAAATTTTATAGTTAATCGGTATTTTATGTTGCTTCATTACAGGAAAAAATACATGGCCTACTCCGATTTCTTTTATCAACAATTCTTGCCATAAATTTCAATAACAAATTTGTCACTAAAGTGATTAGGTCGATTATGAAGAACTTTTATGACAAACGCAAATAGATTTGTGTCAAAATTATGATCTTATCACCTACAATAACATATATCTATGATTGCTTATATAAGTTGAAGTAAGCAACTTTCAAAAATTAGTATGAACGATAAAGTGGTGAGTGACACTTATTACATATAGTTACAGTGCAATTTAATTAGAATAAACATGTAAGTATTCTAGTGTAAATCTTTTGTAAGGACCTTGAACGTTTTTGCTTTTTCGTTTTTTATTTCTGTATGCATTGCCACACCCTTTTCTAGTATTCTTCAATTGAAGCAAGATATGTATAGAATACATCTTGTTAACCTTCTTTACGGCAAAATTCGTAACAATTTATATTTCCCCTTTGTGAATCAGTAGTCAACAAAAACATGAAGAGCGTAGACAGAAGAAGAAAAATATTGTTTCTGTAATGTAAAAATTCATTTCGTCAAAAACTTGTTTGCGCAAAATATAATTTTATGGGTTAATAGTTGGTGGATAATGTGTTAGTAATATGGGTTGAAAGCCTTTCTAAAATTCTAAATTAATATGTGGTGGTTGCTACTATCCTAGTGTCTCTAATAATTTCTTTTACCTTCTTACCTAGAAGGAGTATGTTAAAGGGATATGATTTAATTTTTTCTATAATTAGGTGATAATGGATTCCTCACGCTCTCTGCGATTTATACCAGTGCCTTGGCAACGGCTTTCGTTGAAATCAAATAACGTATAAACATGCAATCCTTTAAAATCATTTTTTACTGAAATTCTTGCTTTGATATCTCCAGTAATAAAATGCATTTTTCTAGAACAATGGAGCTTCTACTACTAACTTTTGGGTTATTCTGCCTATCCATTGCAGAACATTCTCAAGATCTCAAAGAATATTCAACAGGCTATAACGCATTTACGGCTAATGTATACAAGGTAAGCAACTTTTTGACTTCTTCGCCCAACCAACCTTATCTTCTAACACTGATTTATTTCAATTACAGGAACTACTTAAGACAAACAATGGGAACTTTATAGTATGCCCACTTTCGGCACACATCATTCTTGCTCTTTCAACCGCTGGTGCTCGAGGTCAAACAGCGAAACAACTATCAACAGCGTTACGTCTTCCAGAAAATCCAGAAAAGGTTAAGGAAATCTTCAAGACTGTATCGCCTCATTTACAAAGCAGCGATAACTACAATCTCAGCAGTGCAAATAAAGCCTACGTCACGGAAATAAATGGATTTAAAATCAGTGATCAATTCAAGGACGTAGCTGTTAATGTTTTTGACGCTGAAATACAAACCATTGATTTCGAGAAGAATCAAGAAGCTGCTGATGAAATCAATCGATGGGTTGAAGATAAAACTCATGACAAAATTAAAAAGTTAATAGATCCTGATTTATTAGACGCAAGAACCCGTATGGTACTTGTGAATGCTATATACTTCAAAGGAAAATGGGAAAAAGAATTCAAGAAACACAATACTTTTAGACGGCCTTTCTATTTGAATAAATCCTTCAAGACTGCCATTGAAACCGATATGATGGCTCAAACTAGTTATTTTGACTATTTTGAAAATTCTGAAGTGAAAATTTTAAAAATGGATTATGTTGGAGGTGATGTTTCTATGCATATCGTTTTGCCTCATGATGCAGAAGGTTTGGTTGCTGTTGAAGAAAAACTCGATGAAATTTTGAGTCCTCGAGAATTTACTAATGAAAAAGTTGAAGTACTGCTTCCAAAATTCAAAATTGAAACCACAATCAAATTTAAACCAATTTTGCAAGCAGTAAGTACTTGTTAGTTTTGGGCAACGATTTTTTGCAACAGTTTTGCTTTTATTTGCAGATGGGAGTTGGAAGTGCTTTTGAGGATGATGCAGACTTTAGTGGTATTGGAGCTAAAAAAGAAGAATTAAAAATTTCTGAAGTTGCCCAAAAAGCTTTCATCGAGGCAGAAGAAAGTGGAACAGTAGCTGCAGCTGCAACTGCGGGTAAGTTTTAAAACATTACATTAATATATAGATTTTTCATTCTTTTTACCAATGTTAAAGCCTAAATAAAGCTCTGACTAGTGTCACGTAATTATGTACTCCTAAAGAACTGAACATGTTGTTTTCTTGTTTTTACAGTAATCCATGTGATTAAAGTAGCACTAGTCGAGGAAAAAGTTCCCAAGGAGTTCCATGCCATTCATCCATTCCTGTTTTGTTTACGATTGAATAAGTTAGGAATTAACTTCTTTGTAGGAAGATATACAACTCCTTTATCTTAGAAAATAATAAAATATTCTGACATAATTATACAATAGTTTTTATTACTACCATCAAAAACTACTCACTAACATCAAATATTGAAGTTTTAGAAATTCAAGATTTAGACGTTGTAACACTTTAAAACAATGAAATATTAAAGGATTAAACTCTATAATCTACCTACATACTTCCAAAGTCCTGTTATCATAATTAAGAAATTCAAATGTTCGACCCTGGAATTTCTAGGTTTCAACTTTCAATATATGAAACGTTTAAAAATCAAATCTCTGATTCTAAATTTTTAAAATTCTTAGGCTCTACATTTTCTAAACTAATACTTGCAAAACTTAACACTTAGTTACGTTGAAGTTACTCTAAAGTTATAAAGCTTTAAAATCTGAAAAATATACCCTTAAAACGTCGACTTAAAGACAGTCTCCGGAGATATTTACAGAGAATGCAGCACTCCTTATTCACGACCACTCCCAGTGTCATCAATTAAATATAGTGATTGCGTGTCCGAAAGTCAATAGTTGTCGACTTCAATTGCGAGCAACCCGACCTGTTTTAAGGGACTGACGTTACCGTACATTATTAGGTCTGATTGAGGTCCAAATTAGGTCCAACTGATTCCAAACGTCTTCAAGTGCGCCAGGATATACGCTAGTAAGGGTTAGTTGCAGCTCGCTGCGAGCAAGTGGCCACAAGCAGATCTAGAAAATATAAGAAAAATGCATAGCATTTCCTTAGAAGATTCAAAAACGAATGTCGTCATACCAGATCTAATAAAAATATTACGCTACAAAATTTAGATTCTCCGCAATAACATATTGGAGAATCTAAATTTAAATATAATCGGTAAATAAGGTTTTGATTATATTTAAATTTCGGTTCTCCAATATGATTCTGAGGTCTACAGAACTTGTGCCCCATGACTGAGCTTCAAAGTGTAATAACCAAACTTCATGCGATATAATAAAATAGATTGATGCTTTACAATTAAAAATCAAGGTTTAATACAGTACGTTAAACTTAAGATTTAATTTAGATGTGTCGATATCGGTTACTTACTTTGTTTTCACCTTAACTCAGGTATTCCATTACGTCACAACTTTTTAATTCACAAATAAACAACTTTGATAACATTTTTTCAAAGTTCTCGCGCGATTTAAAAAATTCAAACGCCATTGGTGTATTCTAACAGCAAGAGTGTTTAAATTAAAATAATTCGGCGCGGTACTTGCCGTTTGTTTTTATTAAAATTAGAATGAATTTCTTTGCAACTTTATATTGTTTTTCACGTCTATAATTAGATTATTCTTAACGTAAACGTGTTTTCTTTATTTCTGATAAGATGAGACAAATAGGAAAATAATGATAACCTATAATAATTCTAAATTTTCCGGGAAGTTTGAATTGTATTAAATTAAAACATATTTGTAATTATAATTAAGAAGTGTGATTTTACATTATTTCTTATTGCAAAAAGAAGTCTGGGACTTACCAGATCCAAATGGAATTCTCAACCATCTATCTATGTATAAAACACAAGGCTGATTTTTGTTCCAGTCCATTTGAGAGTTCTACTGGGCCGATTAACGTGATTTTTTTATATTGAAGCTTTTGCTGAATAGATTAGTCAACACTACTTAATTTCTGTATTTCTTTAAGCTTTATATTTTTAAATAAATAAATCTCAAACATTTATTTGGATTCGCTCTAGAACGACCATCCAGTTGTAGCGTCTTCTCAGCTCAGCGTGTTAACTTTTCGAATTATTCGCGAATATAAAAGTTTGCTGAGTTTGCTGCAACCGACCACTTCCATCATTAAAATGTGTAACGTTTGATTTGTTATTAGGTTTCGTAAATCCGTGAAAAGCAGACAAGTTCTATACATTTAAAACATGCATCATTTTTGTTCCACTTCGTCTACGAGTTATACAACACGGATTTGCTTTTTTTATATTAAAGTTTTAACTCTGTAGATTAGTCAACAATATACTTACTTTATTTTTTATTTAATTTTTATATTTTTAAACCCGTTCTTTTTTTAGTCTGTGGCGTTTTAGTTTTGTGATTTTTTAATTTTTATATTTTTAATTTAAAAGAGCGTTATTTGTAATCATGCATTTCAATATACCCAAGGGCGACTGTCCACTTACAGCGCTTGCTTCGTCACGTTTTGGATCTATACATATTCCCTATAACTGATTACTATGCCACCAATAATTTTCGGTCGAGTTTCATACTATATTTGCTGTGGAGCATTTTCATGAAATTCGATATCTCTGCCTGTCTCTGTGAGGGACAAAATGACCGACAAAGTTTAGAAAGCTGGTACATTACGCATATGATAAATATATGAATTCAATGTAGAATTTTATGGTAAGAATGGGTGGGTAACTCGAGGGAGAATGAGTTAGCCTGAGAGGGAGATAAGTCTGGGGTAGGGTCAGCAGGGGGGAGAGAAGTAAGTCTGAGGAAGAGATAAGTTGGTGGAGTGTAACCCGGAAAAAGGAGTAAGACGAGGGTAACTAAGGAAAGAAAGGCGGGTAAGTCGGGGGTGTTTGTTAAATAATGCGTTCAAAAGTTCGTCTGAGAATGGTAAGCTTAGTATTTTCACCTGTTTCCATTCGACTGCGTTTATTTAATAAATATTAATATTACATAATAATAATTCTTGGAAGCCCGAAGTATTGTAATCACACAACGTTGTATATAAGGAAATCCTTCAATACATTAGCATTTTGACCGTCATGTTTCACTTAAACAAGTTAATAAAACTCATGTTATGATAGGTAATCAAACTGATAGGAGATTAAACGCCCTGTATAAATTGTGGCGTTGGTAAATATTTTAAATATCCGACACAAATGAAAAATCGTTTATATTTAAATAAATAAATAAATTTATGGTTACTTAATTAACAAGATTATTATTATTAATTAGTCTAATTATCTGCTATTAAGATATAATGAGCTTACATGTTTATCTTATAATTTATTTTTCAAACCAAGTTTATCTCTTATTACAACAAACAATTTATATATTATTATAATATTTATTTATTATCTATACAGGTTGTCCACTTAGTACGTACTTCGTACTTCGATGACACGTTTTTTCTATCTAGATAAAAATCCTATTAAGAGGGTAAGTACGGTCGGCTAGAGAGTGGTTTGCAGAGGTTTACGCGTTCAAGTGATTTAGCCTAATTTTTAAACTAATCGTCTATTTGTTGCAATAAATTAAGAGATGAAATATTAAGCTACATGCAAGCATCAAAGACTTTTTGATTTTTTTAAAAATAATTACCGAAACCCAACTTCGAAATTTCATAATTTTGTCTAAATGTACTGAAAAACTCTAATAAGAATTGTTTGTTCAAAGCATAATTTTCTGCTGTTTGCATGTAGATAAACTATTTAGCTTTGCATAATCAGCTGCACTTTCGCAAAAATACGAAACTTAACGAAATAACATATGAACAACGGAACTATGTTTCCCTAATTTTCATTATTACAGGTTGCCTATACCACCGGGCAAACTACAAGATTTTACATCTTGATGAAACATTCCGCTTCTGAGTGCGTTCGGGATTTCTAGGCAGCGGCATATATAAATATTTAATTGGATTCGGATCGGACTTCGTAGTGTAGTATTTATTTTTTAATTACTATTTATTCTTTATCAAAAACAAATAATTTTGGAAAGTCAAATAAATATTATCAGAAATTTATTGGAATTCTCAAAGAATTCAAATAAAATCTGAGAGTGCTTAATGAAAATATAATTTTATAATTGTGATGATCAGGGGCGTCCCCAGCGGTGTGCAAAGGTGTGCAAGGCACACGTGAAGCCAGATTCTAGGACAGCCAAATGAATTTAAAAATTAATATACTACAGTAAATCCTTGGATTACGGTCTGAGAGTGTTTTGCAAGACGAGCAAGATTTTTTTATAAATCTTAACTTGATAAACGAGTGATGTCTTGCAATACGAGTAGTACGTATACGTTTTGTCGCCGAGCGTCACGTGATACGCGCGATCGCGTATACTGTTTACCATAGCATTGTGACCACGTGTGTGTGCATAAAGCATTTTTAATTTGGTTTCCAAGTGTAGTGAATAAGTACACACTAAGCGATTAACGACGCGTTGAACACATTTTACCAAAAACACTCGACCATACACATGCAACCGCTTAACCAGAGGCGTCACCAGTCAATAATATGGGAATCCCGAATCGCGCGTTGCAACGCTTCATGAAAATCGTGCGTTTGTATGTGTACGCGAGTTATGCAATGCTATGCAGTCACTAATGCGCGTTAGTAATCGCGCACTAGCTAACGCTTCATGTGTGTGGGGTCTAACTGTGCTGAAACAATACCGTATTTTGTATTATTTTTATATGAATACTAAATAGTTGTGGAATGAATCATCTGAGTTTCCAATAATTTCTTATGGGGAAATTCGCATTGATATACAAGTGCTTTGGATTACGAGTACATTTCCGGAACGAATTATGCTCGCAAACCAAGGTACCACTGTATATGGCGACGCTCAGCGATAATAAATTCCAAATTAAAATTATCGGAAAAATAAATAATATAATATGATGGTATTAAATTGGTTGGAGTTAGAAATACTAAATTGTATTATACAAACTCATTTTTTTAATAAACGTATTTTTGTTACAATATTTGTTACAAATTAACATAAAATGTATGATAGAAATTGGGGGCAGCAGTAATAATCTTTGCACAATGGCAGCCAAGTGTCTGGGGACGCCCCTGATGATGATCAATATAAATATACCGTAATAATATAATAAATTGATAAAAATAAAAGGCCAAAACAGTGACATAATGAGAAATAACAAATTCAAAAATTTCCAAAGACTTGAAATTGAAAGAACACTTAATTATTTTACACAAAACAGTGTTATATTTGATATGAGGCTAATGGACATCAAACAGTAACAACTGAAAGAGTCATGGAGAAAAAGAAATAGAATTTAATGTTAAAATGCTATATTTAAGGAACATAAGACTACTACTTTGTTAACAAGCTAATAACATTATTATTACCCTCTTTTCACCCTATTAAAGCATAATAAGCTCGAAGTAACAATTAAGTTTACCTAAGGTGATTTTAAGACTTAAAAAAATAATATAACGTAAAAAATACCATAACCTAAAAGAACATTTGAAACAAAACATGAGTAACATAAAAAAACATTAGGAACAGATTAGTGCCTTGCTGCCTTCCATAATTTTTTTATCACATGGACAGATGGACCGATGTTGAATTTATCTTCACCTTTAAGAAATATAGGTGTTATGAATTCAGGTGTCACCTGTTCAGCAGCGTGCGGTAAGTACGAAACAGTTGAAGCAGTCGCGATACGACGCACCAGTGGACATCTAAACACGCTTCTTCTTCTTTCCAGAAATTTCATGGACACATCTCCGTTTGAAGAAATATTTAAAATATATACCTTATAGGAATTTCCAAGATTTTCAGCAAAGATCTATACCGTATGTGTGGGTGTGGTTTCATTTTCACTGTCACTATTTTTGCAACATTTGTCATTTCCTTTCCTAGTTCATTGTTTTCAATTGTTTCCTTGTCAGAAACTTGTCTTTCTTTCATTTCATTTGGTTTGTCTTTTTTGTCTGTGATTTAGTTTCTTTTGGTAGTCCCTTGTTAGCTTTCTTTGCTTCATTTACTGAGTTATTGGTTTTTTCTTGATCATCATTTTCTTGTTGCCCATCAAGACTGTCTTTATGGCCAAAGCGTATGCCACTGTCACTACTCTCCATTACCATTACCATTTGCATTTCATTTTATAATTAGTCGAGACTTTTCACTCATCACTGTCATCACTTTTGATTTTAGAACTTTTCTTAACAAGCCTTTTGGTTGTTACTTTTTGTCACTGTTTTTTTTTTGGTACTTTTAGTAACTAATTTCTTTGTTTTCTTGCTTTCTATGGTTGTTTTTCTCTTTATTTATTTTTATTTTTTTGGCGACGTTCCTCTTCTTAGCGGTCCTCCGTATTTGAGTTGTTTCAATCTTATTTGTTTTTCCTTAGGCTCAGGAGGTTTGGAATTCTGCATTTTACATTTCAAGGTGGTTATAAAAAAGTCTATTGTACTTTTCTTAGGTTCAACATTTTCTTGTATTAGGATATTTGGATTGGTTCCACTTCCACAAGAAATAGTTTTTGGAACTGTTTATAGACTCAACATTTTAGGTTGGTACAACTACGATGTTACTTTCTATGTCTGGTGTTGGGAAGGTTCAAGTATGATACTCAACCTTTCTGTATCGGCTTGAATTCCATTTTGGAACTATTAGAAGAGTGCGTGTCATCAACTTCCTTAGATTGGTTTACGCCAGCTTCCTGTTGGATTGGCCATTATCTGTCGGATCTGTAAATTGGGTCCTTTTAGTTTCCTGCTCAATATAATCTGAGTCTTGTTAGAGCTGCCTGGTCAAAATCGGATTATGGGAATTTTGTTCAACCTACTGTAAGGGAGCCAGTTTCATAAAATCCAGAGATAATGGTGTCATTTAATGTATATCTAGGTATCACGCACAGATGCATAAATAATACTTTTTAAAAAATAGAAAATTAAGGTATTCACTTTCTAACATGAGCAAACGAGCATATGGTTTATTTGAAGAAGTTATGCTGGTTGGTCCTGGTCTTCCTGCCAAATTATTCCGTGTAACTTAAATAAGCGGTTTGAGATCAGATGGCGCCAGGCAGTTGCATAGGTTACTGCTTTGAAATTTCCTAAAACACTAGCGACACTGTAATTGTGGTTAGCGTTCCCAATTATTTGTTCTCATTTAGCCGAATTGACCTTAGTTATATGTGGGTGTTGATATTAGGATGTACTTAGTTGCGAATTTCTGAAAAATGAATATCATCACTCACCTTGCTCCAATTAGGAACGTCTTATACTGTCTTAATACTATACTCCCTCCTTGGTTGTCCTCAATTTTAAATTACACTGCAATTACAAACGAAAAACACAAGGAGCACCACTGTCATAACCGCCATCATCATTGCCTCATTTCACGTAATCAACAATACTATCATCATCGTCATTCAGGTCTATTATCAAAAAAGGTAATGAAAGAAAAGTACAGTCCATAATAAACTAATAAAAAGAAAGGGTTGATACCTCAAAGGAACCGTTTTCGTGCTTCAAGATAGTCGAATTCGGACCTGAAACAAAACGATTAGTGTGCCTTGAACCGTCACGATTTCGTGATGGAAAAAGCTCATAGCTTTGTGACCGAAACCCCCAGGACTTCGTTCTTGAAACCATCAGGACTTCATGATGGAAATATCTGAAGGCTTTGTGCCTGACATCCTCAGAACTTCGTGGCTGAAACCAAGAATGGCTAGTGTGCCTGGAACAAACAACAATTAGAGTGCCTGAAAAGTTCAGGTCTCCGTGCTTCAGAAGCGTCAGCTTCTTATATAAAATGGAATAGTTAAAATTAGGACAGACAAGAAGAGTAGCTATTCCTGACTCTACATACAGCTTCTGAGGCTCTTATAGCTTCTCTAAATCTTATAGTAAGTTACCTTATTATCAATGTACTCATTAAGTAGTAATATTTTCTATAAGGCTTAAACAAGTGCAATCCCTTAAATACCGTACAACAGCAAAAGTAATAACAATCACAAACATGAGGAGAAGATAATACACAAGGCAGTAAATAGTAACTTAATAATAAATCACACATCTCAGCACAGAAATACCAAAACAAAAGACATATCAATCACAGTCAAAGGTTTACAAATATCTTCCTATCTTACTGTATCCATTCCAAAATAAAGATAACGGTAACTCGCACCGAGACAACAATTAATTTATCTGGACGACGGTATAAACAAACTTCTACTGTTGCACGTTACTTAAGAGAAGGCATTCGTTTACGCCTATAGAAAATAACATTGATAATAAGGCAATTTGCATGCTATAACATTTGGAGAAGATACATGCTTCAGAATTCATGTGTACTGCAAGGAGTAGCTATCCTTTCTATATGTCCTGCCCCTAAATTTTCCATTTTAGCCAAGACATTATAGCTTCTGAAGCACGAAATCCTGGTTTTAGGCACAAAGCCTTGAGCTTTTTCCACCCATGAAGTTCTGAGGGTTTGAAGAATAAAGCTTTGAGCTTTTTCCATCCATGAAGTCCTGAGGGTTTCAGGCACAAAGCCTCGAGCCTTTTTCATTATGAAGTCTTGTCACATAAACACCTTTCTGTGGTTGTCATTAAAAATAATGTTTGGAGCAGTATACTGTCCACCCAGACACAATCTTAAGAAAGATTACTATAAAAACCTCCTACAACATCCTGACGAAAGATTCATTGTAGGAAGAGATTTTAATGCCAAACATACTGGCTGGAGAGCAAGACTAACTACGGCTAACGGCAGAGAATTAAGAAAAGCTGTCTAAGAAACAGGATGCAACTATCATTCCACAGGTAAGCCTACCTACTGGCCTACTGACATTAGCAAGATCACTAACCTGCTGGATTTCTTTATCCCAAGAAAAGTATTTCCCAATTTTACTGAGCTTGAAGAAGACTTTGACCTGGATTCTGATCACTCAGCAATCATCATTACGTTGATTGAAATAATAATTAAAAACGATGCTCGTCCCGCACTGGTTAACAAAACCACTGATTGGGACAGTTTTAGGCTTGATCTAAATGTTAGTTTGAAAACAACTGAAGAATTTGAACTACAAACTGAAAACTTTACCAAACTCACAACAACATAGAAGAAATCAGCTATATAATAAAAGGAGTAAATTATCTTGTGGAAATTAGAGAAGTAATTAAAGAAAAAGCAAGAGCTGGGAAAAATGGCAACAGTCGAGAGATCCTGCAGACAAAACCACCTAAATAACAAAACACAACTGCTTAGAAGTGAAATACAGAGGATTAAATAACAATCAATTAATTCCTACTTGGATAATTTAACCGCAAACGAAGAGACAAATTACTTTCTTTGGAAAACAACTAAAAAGTTCAAGAGACCTATAGCTTCGATTCCTCCAATCAGAAGAGCTAATGGCCCATGGCCCCAGGAAAACGGTTGATCTGTTTTGCGGAACATCTGGCTCTTTACTCCAAGTTTATATGGACACTACTTTGACCAATACAAGCAATCAAATATCAAAAACATCACTTTAGTTACCCCAAATGAAGTGGCGAAGGAAATAAAAACAAACCTAAACCCGAAAAAGCACCTAATTTTGATCTGATCACTAAGGAAATCTTAAAACAACTGCCTAGAAAAGATATAGTCATACTCACGTACCTCTACAATGCAGCCTTTAGACTGAAATATGTTCTAGACAGATGGAAAGTTGCGAAAGTAATAATGCTGCCAAAACCAGGTAAGCCGCCTAATGAGACCAAGTCATACAGGCCCATATCCGTGCTGAAAAACTACTACTCAAAAGAATGAGACCACTAATTGAAAATAATACACTAATTCCAGATTTTTAATGTGGCTTCAGAAAAAAACACTCAACTATAGATCAGGTGCATCACATTACTGCCGTAATAGAGCGTGTTCTTGAAGAAAAGCAAATCTGCTCAGCTGTTATTTAGATGTAGCTCAGGCCTTCGACAAAGTATGGCGCAAAGGCCTGATATACAAACTAAACAAAATGCTACCAAAGCAATATGTAGAGATAATAGCATCGTATATCTCAGACAGATTATTCAGAATTAAAATGAAAGATGATTATTCTGTCATAAAAGAAATAAAAGCGGGTGTTCCACAGGGTAGTGTCTTTGGTCCTATCCTATTTCTGTTATACACGAGTGATATACCAAAACTGGATGGAATCACAGTAGCAACATTCGCAGACGACACTGCAATCCTTGCAGTATAGAAGCAGCAAGATATATCCATTAAAAAATTACAAGCAGCTAGCAACACAATACTTGATTGGGCCAAACACTGGAAGATTCAAACTGAATGAAGTCAAATTCACCCATGTTATTTTCACAAACAAAAAGTTGGTACACCCTCTGCCCTAGATATTAATGGTACTGTAATGATATCTTGCTATTTACATATCAAATACACATCATTACATACATATCCATCAGAGATGCATTAAATGATGGGGATATTGCCATAGCAACAATAATCAACAAGAAGAATAAATAAATATCTCATACAAGAGACACGTCTTTTATTACCTTCTAAAAGATATAACTTATAAGATTGTGTACAAGATCCATATAAACAATCTTTGTAACACAACAGTACCATTGTGCCCTATGAAGACAACACCAAATACCTAGTCATGACTCTAGACACCAAACTCCGGTGGAAAGAAAAGAGAAGAACTGAGACTCAAATTCAAACAGCTTTATTGGCTTCTTGAAAGAAACTCCAAACTGTCAGTATATAATAGGATTATACTCTACGATCAGATCCTAAAACCATATGGTTATACGGCATCCAGCTTTGGGGCTGTACCAAACATAGCACAGATAGACAAACACAAAGCCAGACTTCACCTACACGAAAACGAAGAAGCTGTTAGCTATTGGACAACCAACACATTGTTCGGAGACTGAAAAGGACCAAACCATTCGGACTTGTGTAGTGCAGTGGAAAGCAGAGCATAGTGCTTGGGTAAGAGTTAAATATTGGTTAGAAATACTTAAAAAACATCGTCGGGCGAACTTTAGTTTAGGTATTAAATTAATGTAGTTTTAAGAGTATCAGAAAAAAATGAATGGTTGGTCTTATAGACCAGTCTCCATAGACAAACACCACAGGTGTATGGGAAAAAATCTTCCCCTCTGAGATATCGTAAAGGCTGGATAAAAGAAAAAAGGCAAGAGTTTGCCAACTTGCAGTAATCTTGATTGATTGATTGATTAGCGTTACAAAATTTATCTACGTAATGTATATTACCCCTTTATCAGCGGGGATCAATCACGGAATGATTTCAAGGCTCACTTGCAGAAAATATTTTATGACCTGCAGGTAAACAGAGGTCATTAAGTCACAATGCAGACTAACCACTGTTCAGTCAAGCTCATCCCAAGTGTAAGCTGGGCTTCGCCTCGGATTTGGCACATTGACCTTCCAAATTAAAGACTTGTTGGGTAAACCCAAGCTATAAATAGATTGTTACATAAAGTAACAGTTTATTTATTTTGTATGGAAAAAGCAGTTTAAAAACACTACAATGCTGTGATTCTGTGCTAGTTTATAAAAATGGTCCAGAGACTTAATCCCATATCGCAAAATTCTGATGAAAAGTCATATACACAATAATAGAAAAAAAGTAACATGTTTAGTAATGTCTTTTATTTTAAATTGTTCTTAGCAAAATAGTGACATGAGAAAAAGATTATCGTAGTGATATGTATGATTTTATGTAAACACCATTTGATAGTTATTATTAGCTGTCAACCGTTGATTTAATGAATCACTCTGATAACTCTTTTTTTTATGTCATTGTACATACATAAAATGCGAAGAGAATGTTTCTATAAATATAATCTGAAAAATAATCAATAAAATATTTATGACTAAGGTGAAACGTATCTTCCAATAAAGAAATTAATTCCTGGCTTATTTAGACGAAGATAAAACAAGAATGGACGATCAGCGTAAAAGATTTTGTTTTCATAAATTTCATATCTGGAATCTAAGTTAACTGTAAAAAAAAATAAAATCCATTAATTACTCAGGTATTAATTGCATACGAATATTATAAAAACCTAACCAGGCCGTGTGGTATTGTAAACTGTCCGACAAATTAAAACAGACTCGTATAGGTAATTGGGAAATCAGCTACACTAACAGGTGATTGTTTTCGCCGGTTTTATTTGAATTAGGAACAAAATAAATTTGTCATATAAATATTGAAATTATAAAAAATATTAACTATAATGACGCTAATACATAATAGAAATAATCTATAATACTAATTTAATTTATTTTCAAATTAAACTCATAAAAGAGCGGCAAATCCGATTTTTTATTTTGTTTGCGTCTTTATACATGATTTTATAAAAAAAACGTATTTTGAATTAAATAAGGTCCTAATTTTATTTATTAATATTTAAAATCAAAAAGCACAAGAAGTAATCACAAGAAGTGGTAAGCAAGATTGATTATAAAGGCGAAGCCAGATTGGTTTAATGGTAAAAGCACCGTATTTCTGCGTAACTGATCACCGGTTCGAATGATTACTTCTTGTACTTTTTTAATTTTAATATTAATTGTAATGATGTTACTATATTTTGATTAATTATTTTGGATGTAAGAGTGAATAAGCTTATCATTCGTGCAATCTACAGCCGCTCGGATAAGTCGCCGACTCAAGCAAGAGCACGCGTCCCTTCCATAACCGATATTTGGCGTGCGCCGTTCCGTTTCATTATTATTTCCCCACGCTCCGACAGCACCTATATATGGAGGTGCACAAGCTGTTTTATTTAGTTCCTTCCCGGAACTCGAATCTTCTGGACCAACCGACCAGCCGACCCAGAGGGACCAACCCAGTTGATCAAGCCGCCAGGAAATATGAGAGTAAGTCTTCTTACCGTAGTTCCGATTCCCTTTCAGTCCGTTCTCATCCTTTCATTCCTTACCCCTTTTCCGAGACCTCGCTGTGCGTAGCCTGGAGGGGGGTCTTTTCCTTTTATTGCTTACTCTTTCCGAGACCTAGCTGATCGTAGCCTGAGGGTCTCTTCCTTTTATTCCTTACCCTTTCGGAGACCTTGCTGTGCGTATACTGATCTCGTCCTTTTTCCGTTCCCTTGTCCTACCAGTCCATATTGGCCGTCGCCACCCTTACCATTGCCACATTCCGATACCGTTTGCACGCTTGCTCATTACCGCACACCGTATTGTAGTAGATAACCGTATGCTTTAAGTTTAGAGATTGACGCTTGCTGGAATATTGGAGCTTTAGCAACAATAATTTCTATTAGGTTTAATAATTGTATTTTATTCGCTAGTAGTAGCACCCTCTTACTTTGTGAAAGCTTTAGGGTCAGGTAAACTGATTCAGACAGGGGCGACCCCAGCAGTTACCTGACCTTTTCTCCTCTAGCAGCTACTCGAATCCGTGGAGCATACCACGCTAAAATAATTGGCGTCCGAGAATTACCACTCATATCGAAAACCACCCAGTGCCACTTCGTAAGCAACTTGGCGACCGGGCAGAAGCCATTATATATCTGGCGTTCGGGCAGGGACACCTACCGAATTCAACACCCGAGCCAAAACCCCCCTTATATAATAAATGAACTTGTGGTCTTATTTAATTAAAAATATAATTTGTTATAAGATGATCTATAAAAAAGCAAACTAAAAAAGAAAAATCAAATTTTCCGCTGTTTTGAGCGTTTAATTTGAAAATGAATCGTCTGAAGGGTATACTATTATGAATTGTTTTTATTATCCAGCCTCACTATATTCAGTTAACATTTATATGACTAATTTATTTTGTTTCTAATTTAATTGAATTTGAAGAAATTTTATCAGAAATATTTCCAAGTTCGGCCCTGATATATTTAGGAAATCCAACAATCACCTGTAAGCAAAACTGATTTTCTAACTATCGATACGAGTCTCATTTAATTTGTCTGACTTTATTAACAAAATTTAAAAATAATCTCACTAAGTATTTATCTTGACTGAAACTCATAAACTAATTGTATTATTCACGGAAAAGAAAACCCACCACAAAAAACACGAAAATAACTAAATAGTTTGCAAAAATAAAAATAATATTGAAATTACCACCAGTAGCAGCAGCAGCAGTTGTTCCTTTTTCTTCTACTTCGATGAAAACCTTTTGTATCACATCGTTAATCTGTAGACTTCCTTCATCGGTTAAGATTCCACGAAAATCTGCATTGCTTTGAAAAGCTGTCTTAACTCCCATCTGTAAAATAAGAAAAGTTATAAAATATTAAGCAATTGTGCTTTTCGTGCCATTCTTTTGTTATTAATATACTGACCCAAATACTATAAGCATGCCTTTTATACACAGTGTACAAACGATGCGTGACTATTTAATTTTCAGTCTCTCTAACTACTACCATGGGTATGCCAAGTTAAGCATGATCAAGTGAACGCAAGTACCTTAAGACATTTATTGCCGCCGTAATGGATAATGTGAACCCAGATAAGAAGTAGTTTGACATCACAGTTACTTAAGACTTTCGGCGGTTTTTAATTTGACTATTTTAACTAGTCAAACTATCACACCTTACATACCAAGGGTGTTTATCTGTTATTTTTTAATTCGTCGAGTATGGATGTTGAAATAAAGAAAAAATATACATAAAATGGAAAAACAATAATCGAATATGACTTGATCACACTGTTTTGACACCCGATGCGAAGTATTATCGTACTTACTCCCTCCAAAATAGGCACAAAGTCGATTTGCGATTCTAGTTTGAATTTTGGCAACATAACCTTAACATCGGCAATCACATACTGAGGAGGAATAAGTATCTGATCTATTTTTTCTTCTATTGCGCCCAAACCACGTGCAGTTTTAGGTAACACAATATGAAGAGAGACATCATCTCCTGCATACTGCAATCGCAACATCTTCACTTCTTGATTTTCATAATACTCATAAAAATCAGATGAAAACATCATATCGGTCTGAACATAATTCTTACTGTTGGCATGAAACCACGACTTGGTAGTATTGTTTTCATCAAATCTTCTTACCCAGTTTCCATAAAAATATATTGCATTAATAAGCACAGAACGGGTACCTTCATTTAATATATCTGGCTGCATAAGATTCTTAATTTTATTGAAAGTTTTACTTTCAACCCATTGATTCATTTCAGATGCGGCTTTCTTGCTTTCCCCAAAATCGATACATTGGACTTCGGCATCGAATACATTAACAGCTGCATTTTCAAATTGCTTATTTATTTGCAATCCATTTTTAATGTAAATTTTGTTAGCACTGCTTAGATTGTAATCGTTGTTACCACGAAGATTAGATTTTAATGCTCTGAAAATTTCGTAAACATGCTCAGAATTTTCAGGAATACGTAAAGCGGTTGTGAGTTCTGCTGCTGTTTTGCCTCGTGCACCAGCTCGCACTAGGGCAAGGATGATGTCTATTGATAATGGGCATACTATGAAGTTGCCTGAATTTTTCTGAACTATTCCCTGAAAAAATAATAAAACAATAGGTCTAAGCCACAAGAGAGATAGATTTTTGCAATTTTACCTTGTAAATATCTGATGAAAAAGCATCGTAAGCTGTCGCAAATTCTTTTAAGACTTGGAATTCATCTGCCAAAGATAAGCACAATAATCCAAAAACTGGAATTAGATACTTCATTGTGATTCTGAAAGAAAATAATTATTATAGGTTGTATGAGTATATATGAAAAAATAAAGGCAACATTGATAGCTCGAACATTAATAATCTTAAGTGCACATGACCTATGCAAATATATAGCACAGTATAATATTAACCACACAATAGGTGTAATATGTGGTGTCTAGTGCAATCTAAATAAGAACAGCTGGTATTCAAAGTTATTTTAGTTGCTGCTAAGGCTAAACATGATTAAAAAAGAAAGGTATAGGTCACTTTAAATTTTCTACAAAACTTGAGAAGTTCTTGACAGAGTTTAAACAGAAATGTTCATTACCCAACATGA
This sequence comes from Agrypnus murinus, assembly GCA_929113105.1. Lineage (NCBI taxonomy): Eukaryota > Metazoa > Arthropoda > Insecta > Coleoptera > Elateridae > Agrypnus > Agrypnus murinus. The sequence goes on from OV816027.1 coordinate 119,919,635, forward strand.
TACCTAAAGAAATCGTTAGTTTTAGTCAGCAAAGGTGGAAGTTTTGGAAATCACCATGGTTGAGTGGTAGAATGCGAAATATTCTAGTCAATGTAAGACATCACGAGAAGTGCAGGTACTCATTAATCCATGCAAGAATTAGGACACCAACTCTTTTCTTATTATTTAACCTGAAAAGACTCTTTTGCAAATTTATATTCTTGTTTGAGAATAATTCATGAATAAGATTATGATTGTGATTTCAGTGTGACTTGACATTGACTGCGACAGTGACAGTAACTTCGATTGTAATTCTAATTATAATTGCGACTGTGATGGAAATTGCTATTTAAACTGAGACTGTGACTGTGGTTGTGATTGTGATTGGAATTGCGACTGAAACTGGGACTGTGACTATGGTTGTGATTGTAATTAGAATAGTGGTCAAAGTCACAATTGGGATTGCGATTATGACTATGATTGTGATTGAAATGGCGGTCAGAGCTGCAATTGGGATTGCGATTGTGATTACTGCCTTGATTGTGTTTGTGACTATGACTATCACTTGACTCTGACTGTGACAGTGACAGTAACTAATAATAATTTTATTTATGATTGCGATTGTGATTGTAACTGTAATTGCAATTAAACTGGAACTGGAACTGTAAATGTGGTTGTGATTGCGATTGGAGTGGCGGTCAAAGGTGCAATTGCGATTGTGATTTTGACTGTGACTGTGACTGCGATTGAAATACCGATTGCGACTGCGATTTTATTATGCTTCGTATAATTCTAATTATGATTACGATTGGGATTGCGATTGTGATTGTGATTACGACTGTGATTGTGATTACGACTGTGATTGTGTCTGTCATTTGACTGTGACAATGACAGTAACTATGGATATAAATCTCATAATCAGATTGAATCTAAGAAAAAAGAAATCTCTAGAAATCTCACAATCATAATAATGTTTGAAATTGTAATTTGGATTGTGATTTGGATTAGGATATGGATTGTGATTAAAATTGCGATTGCAATTGCTACTGCTACTAGGACTCTGATTGTGGTTGTGATTGCGATTGGAACGGAGATCAGAGTTGCAATTGGGGCAATTGTGATTGGAATTGCAATTGCAACTGGAAATGGGACTGTAGTTGTGGTTGCGAGTGGAGAGTCAGAGTTACAATTATGCGATTGTGGCTGTGACGGTAATAGTAACAGTAACTATTGCGATTGTGATTGGAATTACGATTGCGACTGGAACTGGGGCTGTGGTTATAATTGTTATTTCGATTGCAATGGTAGTCAAAGTAGTCACCATTGGGATTGGAATATTAACTGTGATTGCGATTGGAATAGAGGTCAGACTTGCAATTGGGGTTGCGGTTGCGACTGTGACTGGAACTGGGACTGTACTGTGGTTGTGATGCGATTGAAGTGGTGGTCAGAGTTACAATTGGGATTGGGATATTAAGTGCAATTGTGATTGGAATGGAGGTCAGACTTACAATTGAGATTGCGATTGTGATTGTGACCGTAACTTGATTGTGATTGAGATTTTGATTGTGATTGGAATTGCGATTGCGACTGGAACTGGGACTGTATTGTGGTTGATATTGCGATTGTGATTGTGACAGTGACAGTAACTATGATTATAATTCTAATTATGAAATAAATAAAACAGATTAGTAAAACTTAATGACAGCTTAGCTGTCGAAACAGCTGTCAGGTAGATTATAATAAACTTGTGAAGCTTTTACTAATCTGTTTTATTTAGTTCAGGATTATAGAGTTTCACAATATAAGGTTGGAAACAATAAACAATTCTAATTATGATTGCGATTGGAATAGCGATCACGATTGCAATTGCGACTGCGATTTTATCATGCTTCGTATAATTCTAATTATGATTACGATTGGGATTGCGATTGTGATTACGACTGTGATTGTGTCTGCCATTTGACTGTGACAGTGACAGCAACTATGAATATAAATCTCATAATTAGATTGAATCTGAGAAAAAAGAAATCTCTAGAAATCTCACAATCATAATATATCATCATAATTGTGATTGAGATTGTGATTTGGATTATGATATGGATTGTGATTAAAATTGCGATTGCAATTGCTACTGAGACTCTGATTGTGGTTGTGATTGCGATTGGAACGGAGATCAGAGTTGCAATTGGGATTACGATTGTGACTGTGACTGTAATTGTTACAGTAACTACTGCAATTGTGATTGGAATTGCAATTGCGATTGGAAGTGGGACTGTAGTTGTGGTTGCGAGTGGAGAGTCACAGTTATAATTATGCGATTGCGACTAGAACTGGGACTGTGGCTGTGGTTATAATTGTTATTTCGATTGGAATGGTAGTCAAACTAGTCACAATTGGGATTTGCATATTAACTGTGATTGCGATTGGAATAGAGGCCAGACTTGCAATTGGGGTTGCGGTTGCGACTGTGACTGGAACTGTACTGTGGTTGTGGTTGCGATTGAAGTGGTAGTCACAGTTACAATTGGGATTGGGATATTAAGTGTGATTGTGATAGGAATGGAAGTCAGACTTACAATTAGGATTGCAATTGCGATTGTTACGGTGACATTAACAAAACTATTGCGATTATGATTGAAATTACGATTGCGACTGAAACTGGGACTGTGATTAAGGCTACGATTGGAATGGTGGTCAGAGTTACAATTGGGATTAGACTGAAGGTCAGACTTACAATTGAGACTGAGATTGTGATTGTGACAGTAACTATGATTATGTTTGAGATTTTGATTGTGATTGGAATTGCGATTGCGACTGGAACTGGGACTGTACTGTGGTTGTGATTGTGACTGTGACAGTAACTATGATTATAATTCTAATTATGAAATAAATAAAACAGTTTAGTAAAACTTGATAACAGCCTTAGCTAAATCTGTTCTATTTAATTCATTATTATGGAGTTTCGCCATATAAGGTTAGAAATAATAAAAAATTCTAATTATTATTGCGATTGTGATTGTAATTGCGATTGCGACTGCAACTGGAAGTAGGACTGTGACTATGGTTGTTATTGCGATTGGAATGGCGGTCAGAGTTAAAATTGACATTGCGAATGTGATTGTGACAGTGACGTTGACAGTAACTATTGCGATTGTTATTGGAATTGCGATGAAACTGGGACTGTGTGATTGCGATTGGAATGGTGGTCAGAGTTACAATTGGGATTGGGATATTGGATGTAATTGTGATTGTGATTGGAATAAAGGTTAAAGTAAGAATTGGGATTGCAATTGTGATTACTGGGACTAGGAATGCGGTTGCGATTATAATTACGATTGGAACGGTGGTCAGAGTTACAATTGGAATTTGGATATTAACTGCGATTGGAACTGTTTAAGGTGCTCCAAAATATCTTCCGTATGCAAAATAACAGCTGTATCTTTTATACAGCAGATCTAACGAATCTATTACGTACTAATGCGGTAAGATGTACTCTTGTGGTAATTAGAATCAGTGTAATGAAGGTTTTGACTGATGATCGCCAGAAATAGTTGTTGATTTAACAAATCGGTAAAAAAGTAATTTTCATATGTGTGTAAAGCTTACATATTGTATTCGTTACATAAATAACGAAATCACATTTACCAAAGATTCTACTGTTCTGCATTTTTACCAATAAAAGCACTAAAGATAAAAAAACACAATGTTTATCACTTTTGATGTTTCGTTTCAGATATTAAACCGAGTATTAAACTTAAAATTGAACCACTAAGATATTTTCGATAATTTGGTTTGTAACATTTTTCGTAACAGTGCGGTAAAACCCGTATTACTGTGGTATTTCCATATATGATAAGTAAATACGTTTTTTCGTTCATTTAATTATGAGATTATTATTTTACTATTTTTCGTGAAAAACAGACTTTATAACACCAATGCTATAAAATTTTAGAAAAATCTTGTAAATAATGATATCCAGTAATATTTATGAAATATTTGGTTCGGCACTTTATCACAGTTGCTGTGATTGCAGCTTTAGATTTCCAATCGCGCAGCGTGTGATAATTTACGTTTTATTTTATTTGTGCAATCATTAATCAAACTTTATTCGAGACTACTTACGAGTTCAAGAATTATGTCTTCTACAAATTAAATGCACTATGCTTTAAACTAACAGTCATCACATCAAACAATATCACAGCACCAAAGTTTTATTTACACTAAAATGTAAAGAAGATATATGAAGATTGGTATGTAAATATAATCCGTCGTATAAAAAGTGATTGGACAGTTATCGCTATAAACTTGCGGCTGTTATTGCGAGTTCAAGGAATCTTGAGCCATATCCAAGCTAATGCTCGTTAACAAGATTAAAGTTTTTTTTTTATTATACTTTAGAGAACTATTGCTTATAAATACAGGGTGACTAAAAAGTATGGAATAATGGATATAAAAAATAAATGAAAAAAGTCCTCAAACACTAAATTTTTATATTTAGCAATTTTTTAATATTTTTCATAACCACGAACCTTTAATTGGCTGGACCTATGACGTCATCCATTTTTTTCTAAAATTAATAATTATGTTTGACTTACTGCACCGTTTTCTTTAATTCAAATTCAACGATGCCTAACTTGGGATTGGGAGGATATAACATTTATTGGTCAGTATATACAGTGTATTAAATAAAATCTGCATTTTTAATTTGTCTGTCAAATAAATTTAGTCTCCGTTATCCATAAGATTTTCCAATCTTGATAGACCAAAGAAAACATCTGGTTTCAACAAGGTGATGCTCCACCGCAGTATTCTATATACAGGGTGGAAGCAAATACGACGCGTTACTTTTAAGGGGCGATAGTAGATATCAAAAGGAACAAGAAGGTCTTATTAATAATAGTAGTTTAATTATGGGGCTTTGTCTGCAGATGCATCTTATCTAGCACAACAACAAACCTTAATAACATTTTATCGTATAATCAATTGTTTCCGCATAAAATTGAATTCTTTTTACAACTAAAAATTCATTTTACTCAATTATGAAACGTGACAACCCTGTAAAGTTTGTAATAAAATCTGCTCGACGAAAATGGTGATGTAGAATGTAGTTTGTTGAACTTTGAACAAAGCACGTTTTATTTCCGACCTTACAATTTAATAAAGCATATTTGGGTCAATGCCTGATCACAGCTGTGTAAATAATACTGTTTTAGAGTGAGATAATGCTGAGTTTGTAATTTGTTGAACTTGAAATAATTTGTCAATAAAGCACAGCAGTAGAGTTTGTTTATCTAATAACTTTTAAAAAATATCTTTTAAAGAAGCCATTTATCTAATAAGCTAAGTTAATTAGGTTAAAAGGGATTTTGATGACGCCTTGTTTTGGCTACAATAATAAAATCTTTAATTTTATGGTATTTAAGTGCCTTTAGTCAAAAATGTTTTTACAAAAGATAGTATTTTTAATAAAAAAATAAATACGTCAAGAAATGTTGAAAATATTCCGGGAATTAATGAGTAATATTGTCTTATTTTTTCAGTTGGTTTTTTATGAATCAGCTTGTTTATTAAGCACATATTATTTTGTTTACTGAAGAACAGTGCTGATTACAATTTTCGTAGAATTCGTCACCCGACTAACCTGCTTCGGGTGTTTGTTATTTTTATTTCATTTCGTATTTCAAACAATTGTTTATATACCACAATTAATAATATAAAGTATATCTTGATCTCCGTTGTCAATGACACCGGAGTTCAAGACGTTCTTGATCTCCGTTGTTGTTGGCAACGTAAATAATTTGATGTTGCATTATAGCCACATGCATGTATGCATGCTGCTTTTTATCTCCTTAGTTACGCGTATGATGACACAGACAAGGCAACTTGCTTCTTTATGCAATAAAATCGGATGGATTTTAAAAGGGAGAAATTAGGATTGAAATACGAAATAAAATAAAACAACTTATGCAATACGGAGATCAAGCTTCTTTAAATCCTCGAAGATGTTATAACGCCTCGCCTGGTGCCTCGGCGTTATACATCTTCTTGGATTTAAAGTATCGCTTGATCTCCTAATTACATAATATATATTAAACAACGGCTGTCATCATCGGTTTGTTTAGACTAATAAACAACCTGAATTCTAAAACCCCTAATGTCAAAACCCAGCTGTAGAATGCGATTATACTTAAGCAAGATTGCCAGATATGACAATGGTTTTTTCAAAATTACTCGAAAGCTAATTAACATAGAAAAAATTATTAAAACCTTTTGTTATTTTTGATGTCTTTTATTACTCCTTAAAATTAACGCGTCGTATCCGCTTCCACCCTGTATATGCAAGATGTTATGTATATTAAATAAAGTTTGTGCTCGACGCTTCATTCCTAAACCTTGCTAAACTAGGCCCAAGTTGCGGGATAAATATAGAGGCATTGTGAGTCACCACAGTACATGGAATTCTATTGCGAGACATCCAGTTCTCTGAAAAAGCTTCAATTGCTGCTTTGGCTGTGGTTGAGTTTAAAATTAGTTAAAAAGCCTTAGGTCAACGGCTGAACCTGTCTATAATGGTAAATATAAATGGTAAAACTAAATATTTGAAGTCATCAACAGGTGGGTTAAAACCAAAAATCAGATTCTCCAATTGATTGTAAGCGTGTTCTAAGCATGACGAACAACTTTATGGTTCTGGCAATTACAAGACGTGTCAAGCTGTGTCTGAGGAATCTGCTCAGAATCAATGAAGGATGTATCTTGATCTTGAGGTAATGTTATTCTGGTCAAAGGAACGCTTCGGGTAGTAGATTCTCAGAATACCTTGTAATCGCAAAGCATAGCGGTTTATGGTCGGCGTAAACACAAAATCTCTTCCTTCTAGAAAATATCAAAATTTCTTTTAAAAAAATTAATGACTAACAACTCTTTTGAGAAGACGCTGGGTCTTTACCCTGTTGGTATCAACGACCTCGAACAAAATGTCAAGAGGTTGCATGTACATTCTCAAACTAGTGAAGATTGCCAGCAATAATAGATGCCGAGCTATCACGGCTGATATCAATGATTGTGCTTCAAATATGGAATGAATCAAAAAGATTACGTTTCACCGTGCTGGAAGGCCTGTACATGGATATCTTCGAACTGGTTTATTAGTTGCTTTACCAGGAATAACTAGATTGTTCAAATTGCTTCAGTTTCAGAATTGCTGCATAATGAACTTATGATAATCAGGCACCAGGTTAATAAAATTTCTTAACTGCTTCTGAGTAGTTGGGAATGGAAAGTCTTGATCATATGAAACTTGAACGGCTGCGAAAGATTACCTAGTGGAAATACATAGTGGTTAGTTCACTCTCTCCTATTAATTATCTATATTTAATAATAATCCATGGAGATTCAATACGGTCTTTGAATTCAGAAAACGATAATCTCCAACGAGTCTCTAAGAGGGACTGTTGGTCAACTGAAAGCTTGAGAGGTTATATGAATCAGAGATGCGTATGGTGAGTGCGACCTCTCAATAATACCAGCTAATTGAAGCTCTTTTAAAAAGAGAATTTGGTTAGGATTTAGCCTTCTGTATTTCTGAGTAATTGGGGGGGGGGGCTTAATGGGGGGGAATATCTGACTGATGTGAGAGAAGTAAAATCTGTGATTAAGTCATTTAATATTATTGAATCAGAGACTATAGGCCGATTTTTGATGACATTACATAGATGAGAAAGAAGTGTTGTATAAAAAAGTGCTTTGATAAGCAAAGCGAGTAAGAAAATCCAATCCTAAAATTGGTCCAAAGGTCCAAGAAATGGGAAGGTTTTGTAACTCGACAAAATTAAGAGGTAAAACCAATGATCTCATAGAGTTAATAGGTGTATAGTTCTCTGCTAAGAACGTAGTTGTTCAATTTTGAGGAGAAAGAAGTCCATGTGGCACTGTAAGAAGGAAAATACTCATGCGTGCTGCAGTGTCCACAATTAATTGAAGGCCAACTCCCTTGGTTGACTTGATACGTATGTTGCACGCCATGAAAGTTTTTTAGAAGGCTTAAGGTTCTTAAAAAAAGAAAAAAGTGAAAAAAGCGTCTCTGTCGGTTGGAGAAGCAAACCAATTTTTAGGTAAGTTGCAAAGGCATTTTGACAGAATTTGACTTTCGAATTTAAAGTGGGCAGCGCATGTTAATAAAAATTACATTAGAAAGATTTAAAATTTGAGATTGTAAATCTGTAATCCTGCGAAGTCAGATTCTAGAAACATTCAAAACCTGGTATCTCACTTGGTAGAGCGTCCACCCATAGAGCACGAGTTTACACCCCCTCCCAGTCAGAGTGAAAATGTTTCTATCTGGATTTGCATTTATTAGAATTTAATATAAAACATTAATTAATAATTAATATTTTCCTTAAATTAAAGATTTGTTTCTTTATAGAAATAATTAAAATTTAGATTAGATTTGATAGCTGATGTGTTGTCGACGAATTGCCGATTCATAAAAAAATGATAAAGCAATTATATAGTATATTATATTTCGTATAAAGTATCTTTCGCAAGTATCTAGTTCGTATAGGAAAATTGTCATTCCTCTGTAGGATGACCTGGTAGCTCGTTTGGTAGAGCGTCAGCCCGGAGACCGGGAGACCTGGTCTCGATCCCCAGTCAGGGTAAACATTTTTGGATATAGATTTGAATTCATAATATGATTTAATGTGAAAAATGCATATTTTAAATACTGAAAAAGGATGCAGCAATCTAGGTACGCAATTGAATGTCATAAGCACATACACCCAACAGGTGGCAGTGGTGGCAGAAATAATGCAATTCCTATCGCTATGGGATCACCAAAGTGGCATAAATATAAATTATGAATTGCATTTTGATTAATTTTTAATAAAAGACGGAGATTAAAACGTGTTTATTTTTCCGATTTTTAATAATTCCCTTTTTATAAATATCTGTTGTACTTACGCACTTACAATAGATTTGCTTTAACTTACCTGGAAAAGACTTATTCTGCAATTATTCTACGCCAATGGATGTGAATAATAATTAATAATAAACAACCAAGCCAGAACAGTTTTTACTTCCGACGGTTTGAAATCAAACATGCAATATATTTTTGAAGTACTTACTTTAAAGATCATTATTATTATTTTTTTTTTATTTCTTATTTAGAATTGTTTTAATTTATTTTTTCAAACTGTCTACGAACAATTTACTTTTTTGTAGGTCTCATTTGGGTCAGCACCTCCTCCAGAATTTCGGGGTCTGGTAAAGGTATAGTTATGCCCAAACACACTTGTATATTGGCTGCGATACCGTTCAGTCTTCTGACATAAGAAGAATTTGTCATTTATCCGTACTTTTAAGAAAAACCCCCATTGGTACCGAATGGAATGTTTCATAGAAGAATAAGATAAACAGGAGCGTCCGTATGTTTATGAAAAATATTGTGTAAACTTGAAGTCAGAGTCTCTTTTACTCTGATTTTTTTAATTTAAGAAGTGACTGTTTCTTGTTGCTAGAGTTATTGCCTCTGTTCTTAACAGCCTTGGTAGTGTAATGTCTAGCGTGCGGAACTTTCACCAAGGCGGCCCGGTGTCGACTGGATAAGGTTTTCTGCAGTTTTCCTTAGCTGTGACACAAATGTGGGATTTCTGCTGTTCCATCTGTAAGTCGGCTGCAGCCGCACATAGGGCCTACGTAATAATAATAATCGCCCCCTCACTCCCGCACAAGCTTATAGCTTCTGGGGCCTGGTTGCCAGGTGATGGGTTGTAGCAATTATTATTATTATTATTATTATTACTCCATACAAAGTTTCATTCGATTCTGTCAATCTGCAGTCGCGAAAGAGTAGTGTAGGAAACCCCTAACAGAATTTCATGAAACTTAGCATAGAGTAGGTGCAGAAATAATATTTCACTTTAGTAACAAGAAACACCCACCTCATAGATCACTGTCGGGAATAATTTGTTATATCACTATTGCACCCTGTTGGAATTTCGAAAACCATAAGAGATACGAAGTTGATTAAATGAGACAAAAGTTGCACAGTTCCAATATTTAAAAATATATAGATCACTAAATATAAGCAAACAACAAAGACTTGTCATTATCTTCTTTTTTTAATATCTCGGAGTATATCTATTATTCGTAGTATTTGTTACTGTAGTAGGTTTAACATTTTTCTAAAGTGGCCACGACAACCAGAATGTCAAGTTATGGCTATGTGCACAATTTCATACTTTTGAAATAAATAATAGTCTCCGAGATATTATAAAAAAGATAATGACAAGTTTTCGTGTTTTGCTTCTATCTAGTGGCCTATGATTTTTTTTAATATTGAAACTGGTTTTGAAATGGCCTTGCCATTCTGCAAGTTTTGTCTGATTTAACCAACTTCGTATCTTTTATGATTTTCGAACTCCCAATAGTGTGCAATGAAATGTTAAGCACCCTATATCAGATATGCAAGATCGTTATGAACGACTTTTACAGTCTATTGTATGAGTAGGTAGTTCTGATTTCGGCGTTGTATATTTGGGTTCGTCTAGAATATTAAAAATTGCGTTTAAGCAAATAATGAATTAGGAGAAATTTGGCGCCGGTACTAAGTGCCGACAATAATGCCACCTCGCTAAATCCGACCATAAATGCAATCAACTCCTTCGGATGTTATTGGTCGTGTTCAACGTGAGTTTGTACACCAAAACAGTGATTGTGTAACAGTCTAACAGTAAATGGTTATCATCAGTGTTTTTGTTGTAATTAAATATAATTTATATATTTTACAAGTTTATTTGATAAACATAAAAAGACAGATTTGTTTTTACACCCTGTACATACCGACTCATAAATATTAGATTCCTCAAGTTGAGTATAGTTGAATTTGGAACAAAAAGAGCAAAGCAATAAGTCAAGCAGAAATAAATGTTGCAATTTAAAAAAGACGATGACGTCATAATAAGGATCAATTAAACCTTGCCAAATATAAAAAAGTTTTCTCAAATTTACTTTTTTCTATTTTATATTAATTATCATTCCATACTTTTTAATCACCCTGTATGTGCTATGTGCCTACATACACGTGACTGGGTTACCATACTCTCAACAATGCAAACAATTCTTAACACTGTTCAGTTAGAACCATTCGTAGTATTAAAACACTATTCTTTAAACGGCAACATGACCCAGATCTATCCGAAACGATAAAAAGTCTTCAAAACATAGCTTATCGATTAACTTATTCCAGTAACTTATACACATTAGAAATGTATGGGTTTGATATAGGGATATAATAGCGTTTATGAAGGTTTGTGGTAGTGGGTTAGAAGCAATTGATAAAAACATGCAATTGCATATTGTATACTGACTGGACACGCATGCACTTAGTATTATGCTTTAAATTTGTTCATAAAAAACTATACAGGTTAATCTCCCACACCCAGGTGCTTAGCTCGCACTTTAACCCAATAAACATCCCTATAAATCTTGATAGTAACAAAAGTAGTACAGTACAATAGAACTTTTCTTTCTACCGCAATCTTCACTTTTATATTCCTATATCAAGCCCATGTGTTTCCAATGTGTATATCCTATTATACCACACTTAATGTTTGATATTTACCAATTTGATATTTTACAACCTAGAAAACATTTGTAACAATATCACGTTCGAGGTGTTTCTGCAAATGTATAACTAACAAATACATTGTAAATTTAATGTATCACGTATTTTTCTTGTAGTTTTCTCTAAAAGTCTTTACTGGAGCATTATTTCAGAAATTCACAAAATTGCGCTCAGGGTTTCCCAACAACAACTCATTCGTAGTTTTTATAAATAATTCTCGAAAATCGGAGTATATTAAAAAATAGAAAAACCCGAGAGATATGTAATAAGAATATATTTTTAACTGACTGGAAATCAGTGAAGGTTAGACTTTTTTCTCGCATGTTACATTTTTAAGCCAGCAAATGTTATTAACGATTGTAGGATGTGAGAGATACCTCATTTTTTCTGAAAAACTGTATCGAAAGTTACGGAAATATTGTACTGTAGTGTGTTTTGAAGATTAATGTAGTAATACAGGTTGCTTGTGTGGTTTTGTACACTATCTTATGAGTTATCTCTTATAGAAGACAATAAAATACATGTTACTTCTATGAGATATTTATTTATTCTCTTGTTGTTGATTACTGTTGTCATGGCAATCCTTAGCATGCAATGCCTTCTTGAGGTAATATGGATATAATGACTGATTTTATGATGAATATCATTACAGTACCTTAACACTTCCTACATCACTTATTCGAATTGATTTCGGATGTACAATGGATTCTAACTTGTATTCAATTTTCAAGTCATTCCGACAAGAAATGAAGAAAAATTACCGTGCCTGACGAAAAAAGCGTATCTTCGTAACTTTTGATGCAGTTTTCTAAAGAAAAATGATATGAGAGTATCTTTCACCATCCTACTGTTCATTTTTGAAATTAAATATATAATATACACGAATTGGTAGTCTCAACAGCGAAATCATGTAAAAATGAAATATACAGGGTGCCGTATTTGAAGAATATGCGACTTTCATGTTAAAAAAGTTCTATCTTTGGTTTAGTTAGTAAACCACAACCTTCACAATAAATAAAACAGAACGTAAAAACAAAACCGAAATAGTAAATGTTTACTGACATACACGAAAATTACTTGACGGCAAATCTTTTGTTTGTTTAAACAGTTTAAACAAAACCTGTGTTTGTTCACCTAAGATAATAGTTCACCTATAAACAATCATCTTCTGTTGGTGACTGCAATCGATCCCAAAGTTATCATCATTGAAACTTAATGTCGTTAATCTTGTCGACGTAATTTTATTTTTCGCAAGCACTAACCAAAGCAAGATCAAACATTAATTCACATCTTTTCTCAAAATTTTACACCATGGGAAATCTATTTACACCCACTATTACAAAGCTTGTTAGTAAAACCATCAAATTCGGCATTTAATGTTTATTTCTAATTTTTAACAAATTTAGAAATGTAAACTTTACAATCACCCATAAACTCAATCAACAAATTTACCAATACGGCAGGAAAACAACATAAAGAAGCCTACTCTTACTTAAAGACGCTAAAATTCATTCACTCAAACAAACGATACGGTAAACATTTAAGTAACTCAGAGTTTTTTATTTAACCACCATCAATTAAAAGTCATAACCAAACGCCGCATATTATTTCGTCATGATGGTACGGTAAGGAATGATTAACGACTCAACAGAATTGAATTTACTCATATCCATCGCAATTATTCGGCCCTTGCCAAGCTACGTGGACTAGTCCGTCGCGAACTAACGCTCTACAGTCCCGTATTCGATCAACTAAAACTACCATATCTAGAGTTCAGAAAGGAGAAAACATATCTTAAAACGTGCGGTTTAACGAAGTGACAGACATATCAAAAGAATCTGGAACATTTAGTATTATGTCACGACTAACCAATGACAAAAAGGAGAGATTTGCAGCTTTTAGATAAATAATAATAAATAAATGAAACATACATGTTTGCAATCATAAAATGCTTTTATTTTTAGAATATGAGATTTCTTCAAAGATAGATAACGAAAAATGCATTTATTCTATTCCAAATGGATCATAGATAAACCCAAAAGCAGTTTATCTTTTAAATCTGTTTTATAAGCAAGTAATAATCTAAAAAGTTGCAATATAAAGATGAAGACATGAATTTTTTCCGACAACTTTTATCTCATTTTAAGTGAGATGGTATATCGTTTGACTGAATTTTTTAAACATTTGTTATAAATAAACTTCAAAAGTAAAGACTTTGATATAACCACTGCCCACATGAGGCGTTTTTACGCTTGATAGCAGTGCAACACTTCATCCACGAATATGTTTCAAATTATTCAAGAAGTTGATAAATAAATATTTGTTAACAGATAAAGAAAAACAAATACACTTACATCAATTTTACAAATTCCCAGAAATTCTCATGTTTGCAAAAAGTCATTACGTCTGGAATTTAGTCATTTATGCATGAGTGAGCACATAAAAGAAAATTCCTGTTAATGACTGTTTAAATCATAATAGGGTTGTCTTTTAAGTTAACAATCCCTAATTGTTATGAGCCAAGTACTATTAAGAGGTGATTATCCCTTTGCAGTTTTTAGAAATAGAAATTTCCAAAACTGTGTAAAAGTGAAAACCATATAATAATACCAGTCGGTATTATATGACTGAGAGCAAAAGTTTTAAATCTTCCTTACTTGGGATTACTTTTAATAAATCGACTGTAACCTTTTGTTAGACTATTTTCTATGAAGTATTTGTTGCGGTAATATACATTTGTGTAATCACTATTAGCAGAAGATCATTTTTCGTGAAGTGACTGTGACCGACAAGACGTATTGAGTGTCTTCCAGAGTTATTCTATAGTTTCAACTGTTCTTATCAACAAGATTCTGTGAAGATGTCTGTAACAAAAAAACCTTGGATCCAGAAGAATGCCATCCACGATGCAATAGAACGCAACGAGTAAGTATAACATTATTTTTTTAACTGTGTTTTTTGCATTGACTACTATTTCTTACTACTGACGAGTTCAAATGAGTACTAGTGTCTGATGGTACAATTGGCCAATAGAGCGTTTATAAAATCGTCGCCTCAGAACCAAACTATTCTATTTCCATGATTTTTTAAACTGAGATTTTGTTACCATAACAGTCTGTGCCACCGTCGCCAATCTATTTCAATAGATTTACGCCAACCAGTTTAGTAAACATAAAAAGTTATTTTTATTCTATATTCATATAACATTGGTAGCTTTTACACTACCAAAATCGTATCCAGTAAATTAAAAAATATATATTTATGAATAATAGTATGGTTCTGAGGCGCCGAAATATCTTATTCCAAACTTTTTAATGTCCCAGCGCCCAAAAGTTGCTTTTTGATAAACTTAGGTAATCGAAAAATATTTTCTCTACTATATACGTTTTTTGTTATTATTTTAATCTTTGCAAAAGAAATCTTTAACAGTAAAATTTGAAAAACGTGGGAAATATACAGTTTTTTGGGACACCTTGTTTTGTGCATCGCATTTCATCTGCCGACGGAAGTTTATAGGAACCCTTCTCATTTCGTGCGATTTTAACATTTGACATTTTATGGTTTCAACTTCGCTCCTTGTATGGGTGTATATAGGGATGATCATTTTGCTATTATGAGTAAAAACCAGTTAAATGATTTTTGTCAATTTTTGCGATTTGTTGGTTAAAAAACAATTAAGGTAACGTTATAGGGTAGCTAGTAAGTCAGTTTTCCTTAATTAATGAATTGATTAATCATAATTAATCGATTTGCAGTTAAATTAGTAGAGACGTTGCTGTAGTATTGCGACACTCGAAAAAGAGTTGTTTTTGACTCGCAAAAATGGATTTGTAATTTAAAAAATAGTTGATAACATCACAGCTCGTAAGGTGTTAAGAGGAAGAAATCAATTTATTAAAAACTCTGTCAAAGTCAACCAAATAAGAAATAACAAACGTATTTCATACTTTTGTCAGTACCTGTATGTTTAGTATTTATAATTATGTAAACAAGTACTACAAAACTTATCGAAATGTAAGGCTTTATTTTTTCATGTCAAAGAAGAAAGTTGTATTTTATTCCTCAAAGGAATGAAGTAATCATTTATTCTATGGTTCGTAGCAATGAGTAACTATTAGAACTACAGACATATTAGTATGATATTTATGAGGCTAATAAATAAATAATTGGCAAAGTCCAAAATAAATCAATGATGATTGAAAAGTGATAAATTTTAAGTTTGATTTATAATTGTTTAGAATTAAAATCACATAAAAACAGACTCAGGCAAAAGTAAACTAAGTAAAGTGAAAACATACATAAAATATAAACCACTTACCTTTACCATCAAAGAAAAAAAATTCTCCGGCTATTATTAACGTTGGAAAATAAGTTGCATGCATAAATGAGATTTTTTAAGCGGATCGCTTCATTAGAGCACGTGCTAATATGAATTTATGAAACATTGTTAACTGACGAACACCAATAAGATCAATAAACCCAAAGTTTATTTTTAAAAAATCGTTAAATGACAAAGTTTTATTTAACTCAACATAAAATCAACAACTAAATTAAAATTGGAACAGAAAAAAATACTTAAAATTACAGAAACAACAAGAAAATTGAATATCAATTAAAGAAGGAAAGAAAAATTAATTATAACACAGTATCATTCCCTTTGCCTTGTTAATTGATATTTCTATCAATAATAGAACTCCTTTAAAAAAAAATAAATACCTGACCCAGTTGAATTACTAGTAAACTGTACAGTTTTCGTTTTTCCACTTGATACAGAATGAAGAAGGTTGACATTTCACATTCCAAATTACTTCAGACAAAACAAAATTCTTAGATAATTGAGATTTTTTCAAGAGAGTGTCACCAGATTTCCTGCTATATTTATACAATTTGAAAAAACAATTCAATAATTTGAAAGTTCCAACTAAAATTATTTAGTGTTTTTTCTAGTGACAACTAAATCTTCGTTGCAAAACAAATGAATTAAATTGTTACTAAAATTACATAATCATATTGTTAATAAATATTAAACAAAATGTTTATATTAATATTATAAAAAGTTAGAGGAAAATTTCCTCTCTTTAATGATATCAAACACTTATATGCAAACATAATCTTAGGATTTAATGACAACCAACTTGATTTTCCCGTAGATACAAACATTATTAAAATTTGAAATAAATATATATAAACACTTTGTTGCTACCTTTTCTTATTATAAACTTAATTCTAAAATTCTATAGAACAATTATTACACAAATTTTTGTACGCAAAACCTAAATAACGGCTATTCTTATGTACATCTTCACAACCATACCTTTAATTTGTTTCAGGTGAAAACAAGCTTTGTAATTGCTTTAATATCCATTTCTAAGCAAATTTCAAACAATAATAGAAAATCGTCAATCAAATTAGAAAAATTACTAAATTTAAAGGAAAAATCATTTTAAAATTTATCCTTTTTCTACTTAGTGTGTTACTTAATTATAATTGACATATATTTACTTAAATCTCTATATAAAAAAATATTTTTCTGAAATCCCCTTGCAAATAAATTAAGTTTTCGATAAAATTAAAAATTTGTGGTTATAAAATTTTTTTTTTTTTCTCCCTTAATTGGGTGTAATGAGGACTAGCAGCCAATAAATAATAATATTAATAAAACAATTTTTTTTTAAATCTATTAAAGTGACGTTTCGCCTAATCAATGTAGGCTTTTTCAAACATTTATAAAATTTTACATGATACATAATAAAAACATTTAATCTTAATATTTTCTTTTTCCCTTATTTAATAAAATTTTAAAAATACAAAATTAACATTTTGAAATTGTACAATTGTTACATATATAATATTTGTGAGATTTTTTTGGTTTTTTTCTTTTTTTGGTCTCATGATGATGTAGATATAAGCGAAAAACAAATTATTTATTGCTTAACCACTTCTTTAAGAAAGTTTTTTTTTTGTTTTTGTAAAGATATGATTACAAAAACAAAAAAAAAAACTTTCTTAAAGAAGTGGTTAAGCAATAAATAATTTGTTTTTCGCTTATATCTACATCATCATGAGACCAAAAAAAGAAAAAAACCAAAAAAATTTCACAAATATTATATATGTAACAATTGTACAATTTCAAAATGTTAATTTTGTATTTTTAAAATTTTATTAAATAAGGGAAAAAGAAAATATTAAGATTAAATGTTTTTATTATGTATCATGTAAAATTTTATAAATGTTTGAAAAAGCCTACATTGATTAGGCGAAACGTCACTTTAATAGATTTAAAAAAAAATTGTTTTATTAATATTATTATTTATTGGCTGCTAGTCCTCATTACACCCAATTAAGGGAGAAAAAAAAAATTTTATAACCAAAAGTTTACAGCCAAAAAGAAAATAAATTTCACCAAATGAAAATTTATTTCAAATCAAAAAAATTTTTTAAAAATTTGTAGTAAACAAATTAAATATATATAAAACTTAAAGCGTACAGAATTGCATACCTGAGAAGAAACGTTTCACTTTCTTTCCTTGCAGTACAAATAACAATTTTATAAAAAAAAACTTGTGCTAGCGGTAGAATTCCACAGAATTCTACTAGAGTCGACCGTTTCAACCCTAGTAGTCAAGCAACTAAAATTATTTTTGATATTAATTTTTCATAATAATTAAAGGTCAAAACATTTTCTCCAATGTAATACCTTTTTTTTTAATTTCAGTATATATTTACTAATATCGTCGCTATCACAAAAGAACAACATTGACCAACCGAATGCTTCAGGTGACACTCCGTTGCTGCGTTGTCTGAGATTAGACAGATCAGACAGATTTATACTTTTGCTTCTAAAATGTGATTGTAACCTAACAATTGCTGACAAACATGGAAAAACTCCGTTGTATGCTGCTCTAGATAACCGTCGATTCTACATTGCGCATAAACTGATAGAATGTGGAGCTACTCTAGATGATTCTTCTAACCTTATCAACATATACCTTTATCGAGCACTTAAAAAAGAAGATTACACGCTTCTGTTTTTCCTTCTACGTCATAAACCAAACGCAATAGCGACGTTTTTGAAAATGTTAACAACTGCGAATCAAGAAGGCCTACTTTCAACAATAATTAATTTACTAGTGGATTTAGATAGAAAACTAAGTCAACATCCATACAGGAGGAAATTTAATTATGTAGGAGCTAATTTAATCAAATACCTAATGGACATTGGCAATTCTGAGTTGTTTAAGAAGATTTGGCCAAAATTAAACCATGAATGCATTTATGGGTGCTTCCGTCAGTTTGTAAGAGGATTTCTTCATGATTCTAACTTTTCAAATTCTGAATTCGTGGAGTGTTTAGATTTAATTATAGCCTCGCCCCAAATCAATCTGTTTTTGAAAATGTATCACGGCTGCCAAATTTGCCATAGTTACTATACTGACCTTATTAAAGCGTGTGCAAATAGAGATATAGATCCAAGAGATAGATTGGATATCATTACCACGAATGCTGCACGGATAGATGTGACAATTTTTGATATCTGCTGTGCGCACAATGTGTATGGAGTTAAAGGTGACACGTTAGCGCTTATTCAGTTTCTTGATAGGGAGAAGTTAATGGAAAATACCAGTGAGCACATACAAGCACTACAGTACTTAAAGTGTATGGAAAATCATCGCACTCTGACCGTGAATGATAAAAAGACCATTGGATTACTTGCTCTATATGGTTATAGTGCTTCGCCAAACTGGTTCGATAAAACGCTGTACGAAAATGTTTGTTTGAAGCCAACAAGTGTGACTCATGGTGTCCTATCGTTATTAGAATTAAGTAATAGTGCTGCGCAGAAACACATACAAACTGTTTATAATAATAGGAATCCTGAACAATTTCAGAAATATGTAGGCAATTTGGTTATGCCAAGTGTTGTAAAAGAAAAGATGTGTTTTAGAATACCTATTTGTTATAATAATAGAAATGGTTAGATTTAGTTTATTTTTGTAAATGGATGTGTAAATAGTTGTAAATTGTAAATAAATGGAATGTGATATGTTTTTTGACTTCTGAGTATTTCTTATTAGTATAAAGTACCGGTACACCAAGGGAAGCATTTTGGACTGTAAAGCTATATCCAAAAAACCTTTATTATGTATATAAGAAAACAAAAGTAATTGATGGTAATGAGAGATCTATTTATTTTTATTCCCAGCAGCAGACTTTAGCTGCATATGTAACTTACAAAAATATGTTATGTGTTAATCCTATAGCAAATAATAGAAGATATTGGGGTGTACAGTTCTGGTACAAGACACACTGTATATGTTTTTACTGATGTGCAAGTGAACCCAGTGTGATAGTTGTTATGTTCGTAATGGTATATATTTAAACAGGGGCGCCTCCGCAGTAGATATTGACATGAGATAATCCAGGAGATATATTTTAATAACTGGGCCGATTTTAATTAATTAATCTTTATACGCCATTTTTTAACCAATTTTATATTTTAATTAGATAAAGTTGCAGATAGTGTGTATCCCTGACTGGGGTAAGCGTGCGACGCTAAACCTGCGGTATCATCAGCTAAAATGGCAAAAGTTGATAGTCGTGTCGATCATGGGTTTATGAAAGTGATCTCAATAATAGTTTTTTTTAAGAAAAATATGACATATGAAATCCTATTCTGGAATGATATATCAAACTGTACAAAAAGTTACAAAGCCCCACTACTTTAACACAGCTACATAGGGATGAAACTGTTAATCGTTATTTTAAGGCAAAATTACTTTTTGTAACTATTCTATTCTAACGTTTCTAACTATAGGCAATTATTATTTCTTAATAATATACTACTCAGGTGTGATTATCATAGGTATTTAAAAATTGTAAATAATCCACGTATAAAAAGATTTTGCAATTATGTTAAAAATAACAGCCGGCGCGGCGGTGTAAATCAAAGATTAAACACATTTTAAATATTTTTTACCTTTCTGAAAAGAAAACACCAAAGAGTATCCCAGTTGGATATGTGGGTAGACTCTCTTTAGATTTTCAATTTAGAATTTTTATTGCCTAAAATACGAGGAGGGCTCAGCCCTCACTAAATTATTTTAATGATGGCAACAGTTTTCGAGCCACTACATAGTCGGTGCATATGCCTGCTCACTCATAGTGGTGAGAACCCATTGCAGTGTAATGTATGAGATTAGAAATGTACATCAAAAATGAAAATGCTCACTAATAGTGGTGAGAAACTATTTAAGTGTAATTATGTAATTACGAATTGCAAGAGCATGTGCTTGCCCATACCGTTAAGAAAATTTGAATGTGATAGAGAGAGTTATAATTATCATCAAATGCATGATATCACTTATAGTCCGAGAGCTGGCGACCAAAAAGTGTAGGAGTTTTGTAAAGGCTAATATTTTTGTATTGGCTTATATTTAGGGTGTAAATAAATATCCTACACAAAAGAAACTCGGATATGGGGACACTCGGCGTCAGCGCAGTTTGAAAGTTGTAATAAGAAGTAGTGTCATCTAAGTGTTTTCCAAAAGCTGAAAATTGATCACTAAGCAGTTTATGTAATATAAAAACTGAAAAACAGTTTGTTACGTGCTAAGCTCGTAGCACCCTGTATAGCTATGCTTCTGTGTTACATTGTATGACGTTTAGGGATTTTCGCATTCTCTTTCCTTTTAGTTGCCATTTGGTTTGGAACTTCCTGTTGTTGATAAGAGATTGTGTCACTTCGTTTTGATCGTTCGTGCGAAGGAAATTCTTAAAAATATATTTTTGTGGCTTCACCGTTAAATTAATTTTCCCTTTATTGTTGTGAAGTGGGAATTGCATTTGTGCAGATCTATAATTAATTATTGATGTTATTTCCAATTTTATTGGAACCATAAGGGATTTTCCACTAATTCTTTTTGGGGGTTAGGAGCACATTTTCGAGCAGGTTTGTTGTTTTAGCTTTTCTTTACATTCAGTCTCTTATTCTATAATTCTTTTACAGGATTCGATATTTAATCGACGTTAGCCGCATTAGGGACCGGTATAACTCTTTCAGAAGGTCACCTTTTATCTAAGGTATTTATCATATGACCTACTTGATTGATTTATTTTAATGGATCTACCCGATAATTTGTTTAGTTGTTAATAAAGCCCTTACATCCCTTACTTGACGACTTATGTTTGGTATTTGGGGTATATATTTTTAGCTACTAAGAAGCCAATATTGGGAAAAGTCGACCATATTGGTAGTAGTCGCAAATGTGTTGTTCTTTTCAGATTTTGTCGGCAAATACTAGAGCTATTTTAGACGATTCTTGGAGCCCATTACAGAAGACCTCTTGTGAGGCCAACGACCTCACACTAGTTCGCTGGCAGCCAACAGATTTAACTGCGGTTAAAGGTTGTTATCGTTTCCCAATTAGTAATTCCCATCTTGTGGGTAACAAGTCGTCGGACAGCGTAATGATCGAACGCGTTGCATCAGCATTGATGCGGTGGTCGCATGTCGTAATAATGAGGTCAATTTAAAGAAGTGGTTTGAAAAAGCTGGAATTTGGCACACTGTTAATTTATTGAATATAGTTTCTCAAAAAACAGTCACACTTCGTTTTGATAGAACCGAACTAGTCAGCAGTCGCTAGAAGTAACGACTGCTTCTAGCGACTGCTCATTTTCACGACATGCGACCACCGCATTGGTGCTGATGCAACGCGTTCAATCATTACACTGTCTGACAACTGTTTTCCAGTTTTTTATTACATAAACTGCTTAGTGATTAATTTTCATCTTTTAGAAAACACTTAGATGACACTACTTCTTATTACAACTTTCAAACTGCGCTGATGCCGAGTGTCCCCATATCCGAGTTTCTTTTGTGTAGGATATTTATTTACAACCTAAATATAAGCTAATATTAAAATATTAACCTTTACAAAACTCCTACACTTTTTGGTCGTCAGCTCTCGGGCTATTATAGTTTAGAATGTTATGATTTGAGGCAAAAGTATTTATGACAGTTAATGGTAGTGTCATATAGTTGTTATAAGACGAGTAGCACAGCATATACCTAGTTGTCATAGGCGACAGCACAGAAATAAACATTAAATTCACTCTCCCATATAGTACACACACGAGTTTACCGTCATCCTAATTAAGAACAGATACGTACGCCGTACAATTATATTCTTGTGGTTTTCTGTTTGCCAAAAACTTGTTATATTGGTAGTTGATAAGAGGAAATAGAATCGTGTGCAACAATAAAATTAATTTATACCTGTTAACAATTAGTGTTTTATTAACTTAAATAGGTAAGTAATTCAGCATTTATTTACAAAAAATTACAAAAGTAAAGCGGTATTGTTAAATATTTTATTAGTTTAATATAGTTATTTTAAAATTTCTATCTAGTAGGTGTTTTATTACACATGAATGTACCGATAATAATATATTGTGTTACAAGTGCAGAAAAGTGCCAATTTCTCACGAGAGTGAAGATGTTGCGGCATGAGACGTAGTCAAATGCCGCAATCACACGAGTGAGAAATTGGCGTTTTTGCACGCGTTACACACTATACTTTATCTACGACAACAAAAAAAAAGTAATAAACCACCAACAGATAAGAAAGTTTTTTAACCTAGAATTTATACTCGCATTCATATTTTTTACGTGAAATATCGGGCAATAAATTAAGAGATGTAATGTGAGCCGCTTCCACGATTTTTGGACGTGTACAAGTGTACACCCCGATTTTCCATCATCGGATTCACTTATGATACATCTAGAATTTCAGAAACGACAAAAGTAAACATTAGATTTGTAAAGACAATAGTAATAATACGTTTACAATCTGTATAATTTCAGTAAATCTACTATTTAGTACTTACAGTTAAATAATCATACGTATGTACTTGTTTTCAAAAAATAATTTTATACAAACAATCACAATTCAATTGACAAGGTTATTTAACCTCTGCGCAAAATGACAACATATTCTCGAATTATGTAGCAAATTATAAACGTTTTCAATGTTTTTATTGTAATTTTGCAATAATAATAAATAATATTACATTAACACTTATATAATAGTGTAAAAAATTAATCAATTTTACGTTTTAATTGAATAACAATCATTGTAACTTTATATAATGAGAAATAAACCAGTCATTGAAGGCGTCTCGGTAGCGCAATGGTTACGCTGTCGCTACTAGCCGGGAAAATAAACACATGAGGGATTAAAAGGCACTTTAGTCCAGTGGTATGTACGCTATTTTTTGCACGTCCCAAAGGACTTTTTTTAAAGGAAAATTTCGTTATGTCATTCTGACAATTGAACTCTGCAAACGCCAAAATCACATAATGGGCATTCAATGCATCAATCGTTTGCAATCGGTTTTCCGATTGTTGGTCGTAACGCGTTCAACGTTCGCCAAGCGATTATAAACGATTGAAATCTTTTGCATCGTACATTTTTGACGATTGAAATCGCATTATTGGCGCGAGCGCAAGCGCATGTTTGAATTGTTGGCAAGTGGTTGGCACCGTGGTTTTGTGCATTGTGTTTTATAACCTAAAACTAAACTGTTCATTGTAATTTTTGATGGTTGTTTATCAAGTTTAGTATTCATTTTCTGTGCTTCAAAAAAATGTCTGCCAGCACCAGCAGTGTGTTTAATTTTGTTACCACGAAAGATGATGAATACATTAGTAATGAAAATGGTGAATATTTGCTATATAATCCCACCAGTAAGTACCTCTAAAGCCACCTGTATTTGCTATGAAGGGAAACTAAAAATTGTGTTTTAGCTGGAGAAATGCACTACACAAAGGCAACACCTTTCGGATGTTCTGTGCCTGAAGAAACAGGACCAGCAATGCAAAGTACATCAGCAGTATCAGCAGAATCAGCACAATTACCACCTACGTGCAATGATAGATGTGAAGATGTGATCCCAGGTTCTTCCCAGGTTTCATCGTTTACAGATGCAGCAACTAAATGTTTTATAAACATTTTACTTGAAAAGAAAGAAAAATTACGGAACAGTTCGATAAAAAAAAAGAATTTGTGGGCAGAAATATCTGTCGAGCTAAAAAAATATGATTATCAACTGGATGAGCACGCTGTTGAGCGGAAATTCAGAAATATGAAGCATCAGTTCTTACAAATTAGGGACAATAACACTAAAACGGGAAGAGGTCGGAAATCATGGGTCTACTATACACTAATGGAGCAAGTGTTTGAAAAAGACACTTGCGTGAACCCAAAAGCATGTATGGCTTCCATGCTCCCACAGAAGGGAGCCAGTGAATATGTCGAGCCTTCTACATCCGAATTATCTGGGTTCGAATTAATAAAACAGGTTCACCCACAGACTCAAATGATCCTTGAAAGTAGTTCTGCCTCTGAGGTGACAAATGCGGTTCTGAAAAGAAGGCTGAATAATAAAGAAAACAAGAATAACAGCCCTGCTTGTAAAAAGGTGCGAAAACGTGGTGCACAGAGAAATGATGAAAGTTTAACAAAAATTCAGACTGCCATCGAGGACAGCAACAAAATACAACATGAACGAAATGAACTTCTACGGCAACTGCTGGAAAAATTTCAATAGGTACCACACATCGTGGGTACATTATGCCTTTCAGTATTTAAGAGTTTTATTTAGTTGTAGGGAACTCTGTGCACCCCAATCTTTAGTTTATAATTGATTTATTTTTGTTACTTTTCAATACCTATTTTTTAAGTTTTAGTTGTAGAGAACTTAAGTGCAATACTCTAAGTGCAATACTCATAGCTTTTGTATATACCATACCAAATCTAGAATATTTGTTGTTGTACACTGTATGACTTTCCTCAACAGTAAAATACATGTTTTCAACTATTATATATTCAACAAATTTTATTATTTACAACATATTTATTATTTGATTTCTTTTTAAATTTCCTGCAGCAGCTGCAAATTCCAATTGAGGATACCACTCTGGAGCAACATGATCAATTTCATCAACCTCATCTTCCCCTTCTTCATAGCCTTCACGTACAATTATAAGATTATGCAGAACGCAGCAAGCAGTAATCACGACAGGAATCTCCTGCAGTAAACTCATATCCAGAAATCTCAGTCTTCTAAATTTGTTCTTTAAAAGGCCAAATGCACGTTCAATCATACTTCTAATGCTGGCCTGTTTGGTATTGTATGTCCTTTGTGCCCTTGTCAAATGTCCATTGTTGCGTAATGGTGTTAAAACATTATTGTGAATGCTATACGCAGAATCAGCCAGTATATGAAAATTTGCTGGTATCAATCCAGCACCAATTTGCTGATTTAATGGACTTAGTCGGTACACTCTGGCATCATGCATTCTCCCTGGCATTCCCACAAATATGTCGGTAAATTTAAGTGATGGTTCACATGTTCCTTGTAGAACTACAGAATAAAATTGTTTTCGATTAAAGTAGTCGTACGCATTTTCAAAAGGTGCTTTGATTTCGACATGACAACCATCGACTGCTCCTACTACACCAGGAAAGTTAGTCCTATCAAATATTTCGTTAGCAATATCTTCACACTGGGCCTCACTTGGCCACTGGATAACGCTTTCTCGTAGATATGAAAGAGCTGTACAAATCTGCAAAAAAACGAAATGTACACATCCTGTGCTCATTCCAAATAAGGTCCCACATTCTCGAAAGGTGACTGCATAATTAGCCAACATCCATACGGTGACATGTACCTTTTTTTCTAAAGAGACAGTCATGTTATGTACTTGAATATTATATTGTATTATTACAGCCTCTATTTCAGTGATGATACTCTACAACAATTAATTCAGATTCAAGCAAGGAATTATACAATCTAATCAGTAATCACATACCCTCATTGTCTCTCTTCTCATTCGAAAATGTTTTCGGTATGTTTCATCTGAATAGTTCGGTACCACTTCCTCAAAATAATTCTTAACATACACATCTTCTTCCATGTGCACATTGTAAATCTGCCCGAGAATATGCCCGATTTGTAATAGGACATTATCATTTTCAGCTAATTCAGCTATCAACAAATTGAAAAGTAAATGTCGATTATCAGCCATATTAATATTTAACGATTTCAGTGATTTTACGAACAAACTAAGCTCTAATCTAACGTTAACGTTTTAAAGGTTATGTTATTCTGTCTGTGCTTATATTCTACAAATGACATAACATAACAAGTGACAAGTGACATATAACTCCGTTCAACAACACAAATAATCGTTTACAATCGATTTCAATCTGTAATCTTAAACCGATTGCTACATTGAATGCCCATATAATTTCAGGATAATAAATCCTAACATGTACCGCGATTACTTTTTTTTGTTGTTTACTTGTTGTTGTTGTTGTCATGGAATCACTTTACTCCCTCAGGGAGTAAAAGTGCTACTTTACTCCCTCTTTTGGGGGACTAAAGTAGAGCCTTATATATATATTGGACGTGCAAAAAATAAATTAACCTTTATCTAAAATTTATAACATTTTCTATATTTGAAATAATTAATAATATTATAAATATTGCAAGTGGTGACGTCTATGGCGTTTTAATAGAACCATTGATTATTGAGAACTCCTTCCTCACAGACTTTACCGTTCAGTTTGGAGATTGTTTGCAATTGGTCGTTTTCACAGTTACTAGATTGTGCGGAATGTGTAACTTATTAAATAACCGCATACATATTTGATAAAATTCTTTTCTAATTCATTAGACGTTTAGTAATTTTTTAATTTTAATTTTAAGAAATTAGTTTGTACAAAAGTGAATTTAAACATACATCCTTTTTATGAAAACATTGATTAAAAATATATACTAAAAGAAATAGCACTTACTGGTGATTATCCAAAGGAAATCTGAAATAACTAAAGAAAGTACTGTAACGTTGTGGTAGAGTAGTGGTTTACCAACAACGAGTTACATTAATAAACTATTAATAATTATATTAAAATAAAATAAAAGACGTGATCAGAGATAAAAACGTGTTTAATATTCTGAATGAGTTGTTAGAATAGGAGTAATGTAGTGATCGCAAACTTAGATAACTACAGTACTTACTTAGTCTTTGGCTGCACAACTACTCACAAAACTCATTTATTACGGAGCCACTACACAATACAAAACTAAAGTTAGATGGCTCTGTCTTATTCGATATGTTCATTGCGGATGCTATGCACAACTGTTGCTTTATAATCTGCGAAGCAGTTTGGGAATAAATCAAGGTCACACTTGGCGGCTGAAATTGCAAGTGCATCTGATTGTTATTTTTATGTTGTGATGCCTTAGTATGCTAGTTATAAGTAAAGGTTGTTAGACTATTTCGCCAGTTAACTTATTAGTAGATTTAACAATCGAAGTGCTATTCAGTGAAACGCAAAACATATATTTTATTTAGTTAATCTATTAATAACCGGCTACTTGCTTACCAAAACCAGGCCTTAACTTTTAGCCCAAAATGCAAATTTAGGGCACATTTACGTAACTTGGATCAAGATCTTACATCTAACATGAAAGATCGTCACGCGTTATCGTGGGACTACAGTTAACACTTAATAGGTTATGTTTACGCGAAAAAATACGTCATAACTAGTATTTATGTAATCACCTGGAAGATTAACCTGTGAATTCGGTTCACGTTAGCGTGGAGGTATACACTTCATAAAACTAAACACGGTCGTATATGAGGCATTAGACGTGTTTTTTGGGTTTGGTTCTGGTCCCGGTCGGTCAAACCAGAAACCAACCGTGTTCGATTGGAAAACAATGACGTCACATACGACCTGGTTTCAATTTTAATTGCTTTTGGTCTGTCAAATTCAGAACCTGCTCAGGGAGTAGGTTCTAAATGCAGGTAAGTTTTGGTTGTATTCTGGTCCTTAGCCAAGGTCATCTGCTCCATGGAACATAACCTCAACATGTAAACAAAGTATTAAAAATCCTACTTTCTTATTAATAGCAGTCAAAACATTTTATATTAATATTATTATAACAAAATTAGCTGCTGGATGATATTTAAAAAACTACATCTTACGTACTAAATTAATCAAGTTTGCAAACACACACTATTTTTTGTTACACGTTTAATTGCTTGATATTGAATATTGTGGTGTACCTATCCAAATGCTTGAGTTAAAACTAAGTTCCAAGTGTTCTAATAGAGATCATTACGATGAACAATTATTATTTAAAGTGATTTAATTTTGTAAATTAGGTACTGACTAATCACTGAAATACGAACTTAATTGGTAATTATTTTAGTTATTATATTACCAAAAGAGGTTTTCATCTTGTATTTATTATTACTAGCATGTTTTAATTACAGCATAATAAACTATTCAAACTACCTGGCAGAATTTATACCATGAGATTAAATAAAAATGGGACAATGTAACTTTGGAATATGCGTTTTTCAATGAATGTTATATGGTAGAAATGGAAATCAACATCATTCGATACAGATGCTGAACTTTGCTTACTGAACATTCTAACTGAATGAAATGGCAGGTGCTCCATGACTGGATCAAGAGATTCTCACCATTTAAATTAGTGAAATACACAATTCTAAGATATCCTGCTGATTCACCAGTGCATTTTATGATTTGAAATATGTGGAACTCGGCCAAAAGGCTTGGTTGAAAATTTTATATCATGCATGTGTACCAAACTTTCTTTTAAAGAGAAACTGGACTCGATATCAAGATAAAACAATCAAATCTTTAAACTAAAATTGTACATCTTTAAAGTAAAAGAAAAGTTTCTAGTTCAGCCTGCCAGCAATTATGTATGCTTGAATATTGCAAAATCAATTCAAAAAGAGCAAGTGATTCATTCCCATAGGGTAGTCAGTCTACCTGAGTTTTTCAATACAAAAATAAACAATAAAACTATCTTTATTACCAATTTCCTGTTTGTAATCTGTATATTATTTAAGTTGCTTTATTGTAGTGTATTTTGTCTAATATTGCCATCTGTAACCCTTTGTTTATAGTTGTTAGAAATACATTATTTTATAATCATCAGACTTTTGGTGGTTTAATTAAAATAGCCCTATTGTAAAATTACAAATACATACTGGATGCTACAGAGCAATACTAGCTAATATACAATTTATTAGAATAATAGTAAAAATTATTGCACGTAATGTATGAGTACAACTATAATTTAGCAATATTAGAAATAATTGTGAGAAGGGTATTGTTAAGAACTGTGTAACCTATGGTTGAAATGTAACAAATTTTAAAAATTTGTATAGTTTTCAAAACTGGTACTTTGATGATAAATATCTCTTGAATGTGTTAAAGTAGAGAAAATTAGATGTATTTGTACTTCTTTGAGTAGCATAGCCATGAATTTTGTCATTTCCTGTTTGTATATTAGGTATAATAAATATGTCATTCTTGGTGTTTAAAACTAGTAATTATATTCATCCATTGCTGAACAATACACATCTGGCTAAAACCTTTTTAAGAGCAGGGTCATTCAGGCTACTGCTTGTTTGTAACTTTTTTCTTAACATTTACAGTTATAATAACCATAAATTGAGTATGCCATAAATTTGGTATTGCACTATTTTCATTCGACTGCTTAAAAGAATTTTGTAGGTAGATGTAACCAGAGGAACGTTGAATTAAATAATTTAAATTGAGATATACCTATACATATATACGAGTTTAATTTTTCCAAGCTCAATATTGACGACAATACTGATATAGAAAATATTTAGGTAATACAGTCATATTATTGTATACATGGGTACACTGACATACAGAAGGTTATTAGGGATTCTTTTGTTACATTTTAGAAACATGATGTTGATACTAATAAAACAATTACAAAATTGTAAAAATGCATATGCCTCATACAAAAATAAAAGCATTAAATGAAGTAATCTTTGTTTTTTTTATTTCCTTTCAACCATAATCTCAGATGAAATATACATTTATGAAAAGGACAATATTACTTTATCGTAGAAGATATGTATTTAGATGAATTGGGCATTATATACATATTGAATAATGTACTTTTACAAAGATATGTATTTACATAATTCATTTTCTTTTTTATGACAGTGTAATGGGGCTACTACATATAACAAATAAATTATGCTCCGTCACACCCTATCATTTACATAACTTCCACATCATAACTATTTAGCTCAAATATGATTGTACTGGATTTTTAAGAATCCTACCCCAATTGAGATTTGGATGCGTTCCTTGGATTGAGAGACGAGCTCTCTACCACTTACTCAGGGAGGGCCTTGCCTTTGGAAAAAATAACGTATTACTGCACAAATGGTTATAGAACAGCAAATAGAAATAACAACTCTTAATATTTAATAAAATTTAATGTACAGTGCAGTAAATTTTTAGGATAAAAGTTGTACATTTAATAGAACATAATGTTTATACAATATCTTCACATGTATAAAATCCTGCCAAAGCAGTGCATTTTTAGTACCATAGTACATATAATACTAAAACTATTCTCACATACAAAGATTTCTCCACAGCCACTATGGTATTTACCGAGTTAATATTCTAACTCGTTAAATAAATATTCTAAAACACTAGCCGTTATGTATTTTGCATGTATTTCATTCAATCACTAGATATGAAATGAATATTATTACTTATTATACACTATTATAGAATGGGTATAAAATCCCAATATCTTGTACTACAGTGGATGTATACTTTTAACTAAACCAAGTCAGTATATGATATATAATATAAACTATTACACATGAGTAATTAATGTTAACAATGAACCTAATATACATAAATATACAGTGGATAACATTAATTAACTACAACTAGATAATGAGCATAAGTCTAATCTTTTTCACACAATGTGCAGTATATTTGTCTCGATTACAGTCTCTTCTTCAATGCGTGGGACTCTTTTAGCCCTATTAGTAAAACAACTATTTTGTTTCTAGTAGGTTTTCATGATTCAATTACTGTAAGTAGCTGGGTCTGTTTGCAACAGCTGGTTGGAAATTATTTAGTTCGTAATTAAATAGTAGTTGCCTGCAACAAAAAATACAATTGTTTTCTCCAAATGGTTCTAAACTTGGTAGACAAATAACTATAGACATCTATTATAACTAGCAGTACTACGTACACATTCTGTAATTATGTTTTTCTTCAACAACCCTTTGCATAATTCTTCTGTAATATCTCTTATCACTGTAGTATTTTCAACTCATATTTGTTTGTACGAAGGTAAGATTATATTGTTCTTATTAATTCTTTGCTGTTTCACTTATCTCTTCCATTTATCATTTGTATTTGAAGTGCCTTCTACTTTGCACGTACCTCACCGGCAGTGTAGTCGGTACATAGTAAACCAACAGACCTAAAATAGTTTTATGTAATTGTTATCCAACTCTGTACATAACAGTATAAAAAAACCTACACTAATCATAGTTTACTTTTCTGTTGAAGTGACACTTAAGACATGTAATATGACACCTTTTATGGGGACGTCTTTCTTCATGATAAATGAATACATTATGATAGACTTATTGTCAAGTATGCATTTGGAATTAAAAATCTACGTAATAATAAAAGATTAATGAATGCAAGTTATTCTTATTAATAAAGGTTAGAATACTGTTTGTAAACAATGAAGAGCAACCGATCTCAGAACCAACCCGTTCGATTGAGTTCCTGGAAAAATCGTTACTTGACGTCATGACTCCGAGTGCTTCCGAACCAAACAGACCCGAAGAGCAATCGCTGTCAAAAAATCTGTCAAATACCTGTCAACCGCTGTGAACCGAGACCAGAACCAATTGCGAAAAAAACACATCTATTCTGTTTGGTGAAATACTTCTGTCCCCAGAACCAATTATATTGTTATAATTTATAATTAGTTATTGTTATCTATAACATACAGTAAACAGTAATTTCTTAAAAGTACAATACATCTGGATCAGCTGCAGTTGTATGTTTAGATTGAAAGGTTAGAATCATTTCAGTTGCTTTTTTTTTCATATTTTTACTAATGTTGCAAAACATTTTAGCTCAGAGTATTTACTAGTGAAAGGTGCTGCAACATATATATTATCTAATTAACATCTACAGAGGTGTCAAACGTGACATTTTGGAGGGAAACGCTTTCTTGCAGCACACTCTGATTCTGTAAGGCTGTTATTTCACTATAGTATTTTGAGAAAGTGCTTGCAAGTGTTTTCAACTGTCAGCACCACTCAACAGTACATTCGTACAAAACCCCTACAACGTAGCTTTGTAATGCTAATAGTACACTATATATAAGGTATATCAGAATTTATAAACAATTCATATACCTATATATTGTAAAATATATTTACATTGAAATGTTTTAAATGTAATGTGTTATGCAACAAATCTCTTGAGAGAGCATTTACAGTAAGAAGAGGATAAAAATATAAAAAAAATGATAAACATAAAAATGCATGTGAAATTAATTGTTAATGTGTTTGTAGTTGATGTCAAAGCTGTTAACGACAACAAAAATTAGTACTGGAAACCACCCCAAAGTTTGATTATATAACATGTACTTGTATTTCTTTCAGACCCTAAATTCAAAGCATTCCATGTTTCTGCTACTAAACACTTATATGTAATATATGTGACTGTGACCGCTTAATCAAAAGAAATATGACGCAACTTTTTGATAATGAAACCCTTCGAATGTAATTTATGTAATTATAAAAGCTCACTAAACTCAAATTTGCAAAAGCACATGCTTACTCATACTGGTGACAAACCATTTCGGTGTAATATTTGTAGTTATAAATGCACACAGAAAATACATTTCCAAAGGCACATGCTCACTCATACTGGTGAGAAACCATTTCGGTGTAATATTTGTAGTTATAAATGCGCACAGAAAATACATTTCCAAAGGCACATGCTCACTCATACTGGTGAGAAACCATTTGGGTGTAATATTTGTGGTTATAAATGCACACAGAAAATAGCTTTGCAAAGGCACATGTTCACTCATACTGGTGAGAAACCATTTGAGTGTAATATTTGTAGTTATAAATGCACACAGAAAATACATTTGCAAAGGCACATGCTCACTCATACTGGTGAGAAACCATTTGGGTGTAATATTTGTAGTTATAAATGCCCACAGAAAATAGCTTTGCAAAAGCACATGCTCACTCATACTGGTGAGAAACCATTTGGGTGTAATATTTGTAGTTATAAATGTACACAGAAAATAGCTTTGCAACGGCACATGCTCACTCATACTGGTGAGAAACCATTTGAGTGTAATATTTGTAGTTATAAATGCGCACACAAAATACATTTGCAAAGGCACATGCTCACTCATACTGGTGAGAAACCATTTGGGTGTAATATTTGTAGTTATAAATGCATACAGAAAATAGATTTGCAAAGGCACATGCTCACTCATACTGGTGAGAAACCATTTGGGTGTAATATTTGTAGTTATAAATGCACACACAAAATACATTTGCAAAGGCACATGCTCACTCATACTGGTGAGAAACCATTTGGGTGTAGTATTTGTAGTTATAAATGCACACAGAAAATAAATTTGCAAACGCACATGCTCACTCATAGTGGTGAGAAACCATTTGGGTGTAATATATGTGATTACAAATGCTCACAAAAAGGAAGTTTGCAAACACACATGATCACTCATAGTGGCGAGAGACCATTAGAATGTAATATTTGTAGTTATAAATGCACACAGAAAATAAATTTGAAAAGGCACATGCTCACTCATACTGGTGAGAAACCATTTGGATGTAATATTTGTAGTTATAAATGCACACAAAAAGCAACTCTGCAAAGGCATATGGTCACTCATAATGGTGAGAAACCATTTGGGTGTAATATTTGTAGTTATAAAATGCGCACAGAAAACAGTTTGCGAACACACATGCTCACTCATAGTGGCGAGAAACCAATTGAGTGTAATATATGTAATTGCAAATGCTCGCAAAAAGGAAATTTAAAACAGCACCTGCTTATTCATAATGGCGAAAAACCATTTGGATGTAATATTTGTAATTTCAAATATTCACACAAAGGAAGTTTTAACTGGTACCTACTCACTCATAGTGCTGAGAAACCATTGATGTGTAATGTATGTGAAACTATTTAAGTGTAATATATGTAATTACAAATTGCAAAGCATGTGCTCACCTATACCAATAAGAGAATTTGAATGTGATAGAGGGGGTTATAATTATGATCAAATGAATTATATCACTTAGAGTTTAGAATGTTATGAATTGAGGCAAAAGTATTTATGGCAGTTAATGGTAGTGCCATATAATAAGACTAGTAGCACAGCATAGAAATAAACAGCAGATATGTACAATTATATTATTGTGATTGTAGTTGAAAACAGGAAATAGAATTGTGTGTAATAATAAAATTAATTGACGCCTTTTAACAATTAGTTTTTATTAACTTAAATAGGTACATAATTCAGCATTTATTTACAAAAAAATTACAAAACTAAATCGTTTTTTTTTATCTTGACTTTGTGGGATCCAAGCCCATAAGCCAACAGTTGATCCGTTGGTTAAATTCCTGGTCGAATTTAACTTATGTTAAATTTGACTGGATGCACCAAAAATCCGAATCAGTTTAATCAGCGCTAATGCAGTCACGTGATCGCATTACCGACCGCCAATTTTACAGCATTCCTTTGACCGTTATCATGTGAGAATACAATAATAGCAATCCTAACTTCACTTTGACAATGAAAATCAAATGTAATAAATTGAAAATTAAATGTACCTAATAATATTCTTTAACAATATCAAAATAATTGTTTATTTTTGGTCTTTTTTCACCTCTTCATATTATAGTGCCACTTTATCGCTACTACTGCTACTCTAGAACATCAAATAAACAAAAATTTAACAAAGCAATCTTTGCTTTACCATCCATTACGACAACATTTTGAGGTTACATATTTTTTTAATAATAAACAAAGCACGCTTTTGACGTTTTTCCTGTTGCACCGTCAAAGCTCATGGTGCAAATTAATGTGAACTGGAAGGGAGTGCCCTAACCAGTCAAATGTATTGTTGAAAATACACCGTTAATAGTCGAACCAAACGAATTTACGAATCTTGTTCGGTGTGCACCAGGGCAATCAGTCGAATTCGCTATTATTTACTCTGTTAATTTGAAAAACAAATGCAGAATTAGAATGTTCAGTGTTGCTAACTCTCAAAAAATTAACAGTTTTCCTAACAAATCTTATTTAAAAACTAACTAATAAGTTTTTTCTTAAATGATTACAAAATAACTAAATAGAAAAAAATAGTATAAAGTAAAATGTGACTTATGAAAAAAGATTTGTTTGAATACTGAAAACGGTAACATTTTATATTTTAAAGTTGATATCACTATTGAATAGCTGTTCAAATGTCAAACTTATTTAAGCTATAAATTTGAAAAACAAGTTTTTCTTTAACAAACTTAATTTAAAACAAAATGTAAGTTATTTTTCCAAAATAATCAAAGAATCACACAAATAGAAAAAATAGTATAAAATATTCGTTTCATAAGACGTTTTAGTACATTTGTCCTTGGATGCGTGCGCTAAAAACGTGTTTTATAGAACTAATACTTTAATATACTATTTTATAGAGTTCAGTTAAACTAATCTATTTTTGATCGTTATTTGGTTATTTAGGCTTCTCCGGCAATAAAAAACGGCTTCAAGTGAAGTTTTATATTCCGTTATTATTAATTCTAAAGTAATAATTCGATCACCAATACATATTGATCAAATTATTACTTTAGAATTAATAATAGAATTAATATTACGCATACCCATGTATGCGTAAATTATTGAAGGAAAAAAGCTGGAAAAATGATATTTTACAACCTAGAAAACCGGGAAAAAACCTTGAATTAGAAATATGTACCACTCTTGCTGACCACCCTGACATATAACGAACAACCCTTTTTTGGATGATAAATACACGAACAACCTATCATTATTATTATGTATTATTATAATATATGTCCAATATGATTTCATTATTAAGCGGTATCATTAATACTTTTATGAATCAATTATCAGGTATAATAGACTGTATTATTTATATGTTGACATTACTTTTTCATAATTTACAGATTAACATTGTTTTTATTTATATAGTAACAAATATTTTAGTTCAAGCAATTGTAATACAAGTAATTGTATTATCAAATTTAAAACGTAATGAAATTTTTAATTATAACTCGTCATTAGGGTTGAATACATAATTCAATGATGACAAAGGACTAGGCACCACTTAAATGGAAATCTAAGGACCAGTCGATTTTGTTGATTTTTAATGAAAAAACGAAAAATTCATATCATTGACCCAACACGGAGAAATTGATAGCAAAGCCGCAATTCGGGATTTTAGTGTAACATAATTCCCATTTAAAATGCATTGCTGTCAATCAATTCGCCTCAACAATAGAATCTGATACTAACCCTGTCAGTGGCTCTAAAACTTTTTAAAATTATGAACGTAACAATATAAGATTCTAGTAAGTTATGCTTTCTTAAGTTGCGCATACTTGAAAATTTCAAAATTTGAATGACATTTGTTTGACAATTTATTCTAACCTTGTTGGAATAAATATTCAAAAACAAATAGGGCTTTCTTGAACTAATTACACGTGAAAGAAATCGAATACAGCTTAAATAGAAACCAGGTAGGTATTTACTTATACAAACATGCAGTTTTTGTAAATGAATACACGTGAAAGAAATCAAATAATAATTTTATTAGGACAAGAACAAGCGGCATTTTCTAAATATTACATCGAAAAACAAAAAGAAAATTCTAATCTTACTAAACCCGCAAACGTATTTTCAGTAAGTACTGATTTCATGTAATATATCTGCAGATGCTTTTATCCAATGAGATATTATCTACACCTGTTAAATGAAGCGTTGTCAAGAAAAAACTACAATTTCTATAAAAAGAAAGTACAGTTTACATATTTAAATGATTTACTCGCTCATGATTTAGATTATCAAATGGGAAGAACTACGTATTATCGTTGTATAAAATAACCAAATCTAAGCATAGAGATTGTACTAACAGTTGTTCCTTTCAGAACAACCACATATTAAAACAAAGAATTAAATTCTTAAAAAAATATTTAGGTACAGTATTTAGAAAGTAATAAAAAATAGTCTTTATAGTAACAGTAAAATAATATTTATTGTATATTGAACTGCGCGGACTAGTGGTGCGTTATAACGCATTTTAAAGGTATCAATGCTTCTCGGAGTGTTACAACGCCTAGGCGTCATGAGACATGCTTATGAGAAGTGTTGCAATATACAGTATATCCATCTTTATTTTAAATACAGATTTTTATATATTGCCGTTTCACTCCCACTGGTTTGACAATTCGAGCGATCTTTAAGAGTACCATCCATGCTTACGCGCACGCATAGGCGTGCATCTGGGTGACATGATAAATGCATCAACTTTATTGTTAGTAGGGTCAATATGTCAGTAATTGACCACTTAAGAGATTTTTCAGAAATATTTTATAACTTTGTAATACATATATATTTTTTAAACAAAATAAAAAATGGTATAAAGTGCAGTTTAAGACTCTAAATATCAATAATACACAAATTAAAAAACATTTTGTTTCATAGAAAAAAAATATAAGAGTAAAAAAGTTAGAATTTTCCAGTAGTTAACCACAAACTACCCAGTGTTTGACCAAATTTTTCCCAGTAATTGACCAGTGTTATAACGGATAAAACATCAGTTTTTCATTATTTTATTATATATTGTTATAGAGCCATATAGTATGTATTGCATAAAGAAAAACGAACATTTTTAAAAAATATCAAAATATATGTGTATTATTTTTGGACATTATGCTAAAAACAAAAATGGAAAGAAAAATTACCAGTAGTTGATCACTTTTACAAAGCCAGTGGTTGAGCAGTAGTTTTGTGCGAACAAATACTGGAAATAGCTATTTATTTAAAATTTTAGTAAGAAAAACAGGAACAACATATAAACATATAAACAAATAAACAATGATAAACAAACAAATAAACAAACAAACACACGATAACAAGAGAAACAATGGGCAGAAAACAAACGTAACCGATATCACACGCAGAATAAGCAAACTCAAATGGGACTTTGCCAGGCACGTAGAACGAATACAAGACAACAGATAGAATGCCAAGATCATACGATGGAGGCCATGGTACGGTAGGAAAGGAAGAGGGAAACCAAACACAAGTGGAAAGACTAAGATGGGTTGAAAGTGGCAGAAAGCTGGAAAAAAGTGGAAAGTCCTATACTTAATACTGGGTGCAACAAGGCTTCTAATAATAAAGTCTTAAGGTCACATTAAAGTAATTATTTTACACTTCATATTGTGGTAGAGGCCTCTCAGCGGCATCCAGAACACTGTTTAAAATGTTGGTTGATGGATATTTAACCAATTGTTCATGCCTTGCGTATCCTAAATACCAGAGAATACTAGCAACATGAGCACAGCATCCAACAGTTCTAGAACCAGTTTTACATGTGCAGTAATACCCATTTATAGTATTTATATTGGGATTTATATCTTCATTTTGATTGTTTTCATTTTTTGGTTCGAAAGAAATCCACTGTTGGTGTTTTGTAGCTTGTGCAAATCGAGAATAAATCCTACATCTTAAAAAACCTCTTTCCATAAGAGTGGCTTGAAATGTAAACTGTTCGTTATTTTCCCTTTGGAGACGGTCTTGTATGTAACTTGGTGCAAGTTTTAATTGATAAACGCCAATTGTCAGGTCTCTTAAATATTGAAGCGTAAGCGCAGGAAACTCGTGAAGTACCATTTCGTTTAAGTTGCCCCATAGATCATTATGAATTTGTCGACGATGCAAACCTTCCACTTCTACCCTTGCACGCACCACATTTTCTAGATCCGCTAATTCTTTGATGGCTTGTGCTAATTCAACCGATGCTCCTTGCATGTGAACACTTGGGAAGTACCTATTTATCATAGCACACGCAATACGGAAAAAATCTGCTACATTAGGAACGTGATGAAATCCGATCGGAGTCCTAAAAAATTTGAAAATCCTTTTATATGTCCGTTCCTCGCTTCTACGATCCAACGGGTTTTCGTAATAAGCCGTGCACTGTTAGCTTCATCAGTATTAAGTTGTCTCTGTCCACGCGGCAATAAAGGAGGTATTTTTGTCTCTAATCCTAAGTCCTCTAAAAAGGTGATGGCGTCGCGGTATCCTCTATCAACGATTATTATATCACCATTTACTAACCAATTACTTAGACGTTCTGTATCTTCACGTCGTCTATCTTCTGTACTCATGTGGTGCTCTAATAAAGCCGCATCGTTATTTTTAGAATCAGAAAAATACGGCCCGTGAACGTCTAAAATATACCCATCAGGTGCGACAACTAATACAGGTTTCAACAAATGATAGCCCTTGTGAAAGCAATAAGACTGGCGAAGCGTTCTAAAGTTGCTACTTTTTGGAACTTCTAAATACGTTCCATCGATGTACACTATGACTTTCTTGTTGTTAGGTTCAGAATTATACAATTCGTTGGCGAAATCTGTCACATGCTCATTGATAAAATGTTCCCTGGTAATTGCTGCAGGACCTAAGTTTTCCGGAACAAATCTGTTACACAAACAAATTCTAACAGTCGCTATAGCTAAACTAACTGCTTGTCTGGAACTATAAGCAAGAACCACTGCTATTAAATCATCAGATAAATCTTGATTTAATTTAATCAAAAAGGCGATTAAATCTTTTTTACATATAGTTCTACGACGGTTGTTTACTAGAGTTTCTTCGCAGTGGTTATATAGGTCTTGAAAGTTGTTTTTACTCATCTTGGCCATCGATTTGAAGTCGTCGTCGGAAAAATTATTTTCGGATTCGTAACGCTTGCTCACACACGTGACAGCTTTCTGCCGTAAGGCTTTAAACCACTCTGTAACTTCAGAGTCATTACAACATTTCGTTCAATTGTGCGGAATTGGTCGACGATATTTTGGGGAAGCATGCCATTTTCATCAAAATGTTCTTCGCAACAGAAAGCATCTCTGGGAATAAAGACCTCCTTATAACAGTAAAGCTCCAATCTTACTTCAAATGACACTCGGTGTAATTGTCGCCTATTATTATCACATATGAAACATTGATTTCTCCTTTGAACTATACAGGTGAATTTAAGACTGTCTTCATCACCTAGATCCACATCAATGGTTTGCACTATTTGTGTGTGGCAATTTGCATGAATAACGTCATTATTTATGTCCACATCTCTGGGTTGTAGCCCATTGTTTAACCGATGTTCAATTGCGATTCGTTGATATTCTGGAGAAATGTCTAAATTAATGAAACGCCGAAATCCTCTTGGACGTCCTCCTCGTTCACAAACGTAACACTGCATCCTTATAACATCTGTATTAAATAGAAAGAGTTAAAAATTGATATCAACTTTTTTAACACCACTACCAGCATACAATACAATTCAGGAATTTTGACAATAATGCCATTAGCGAAGAATATTTACATAATTGTCTTGGTTTCTAAGATAATTGTAAATATTATTTTCGCAAATACCTTTGAGTATGTAATATTTGCAATTTTGATTTTAATTCTGTTATACTTTGCGTAAAACTGTATGTTTGTATAAGTAAATACCTACCTGGTTTCTATTTAAGCTGTATTCGATTTCTTTCACGTGTAATTAGTTCAAGAAAGCCCTATTTTTTTTGAATATTTATTCCAACAAGGTTAGAATAAATTGTCAAACAAATGTCATTCAAATTTTGAATTTTCAAGTATGCGCAACTTAAGAAAGCATAACTTACTAGAATCTTATATTGTTACGTTCATAATTTTAAAAAGTTTTAGAGCCACTGACAGGGTTAGTATCAGATTCTATTGTTGAGGCGAATTGATTGACAGCAATGCATTTTAAATGGGAATTATGTTACAATAAAAATCCCGAATTACGGCTTTGCTAGCGATTTCTCCGTGTTGGGCCAATGATATGAATTTTCCGTTTTTTCATTATCTATCCAATGACATAAAAATCAACAAAATCGACTGGTCCTTAGATTTCCATTTAAGTGGTGCCTAGTCCTTTACATAATATTAAAAAGTACTATCGGAACGTACGCTGCTGACTTTTTTTAAGAGCCCTGGTAACATAATATGCTGCCTACATTCTTGTCTTATCTGAATGTTTTCACAGCTGTTAATCACGCGTTGACCTGGATTATTCCTTTATATGTTAGGGTATA
Source organism: Agrypnus murinus (assembly GCA_929113105.1). Classification (NCBI taxonomy): domain Eukaryota; kingdom Metazoa; phylum Arthropoda; class Insecta; order Coleoptera; family Elateridae; genus Agrypnus; species Agrypnus murinus. Next base: position 119,961,584 of record OV816027.1, read on the forward strand.
GTAGCACAGCATATAATAGAGTTTTATTTAGCCAGAAAGTGCCTTAGTTTTTATTTTCGTTGGGCATACTTTGTCAAAAGTACCACCCTAGCTCATGTTGTAGTCTATCTCTAAGTTAAGCAGAATTTATTTGTCGTCAAAAAAAATAACTGTGCGGGGTGGCGGGAGAGGGGTTTTAGTAAAAAAGGGGTGAAATTGAATTTTTATGTTATTTGTTGAGGAATGTTTTTTGCTATGTAGGGACATAACTGTAAATGGTTACATCAATATTTAAGTTGTCAAAAAAAAATTTATTTAAGATATTTATTTACATTGTTTCTTATGGGAACTGCTACTTTTAAAGTCGATTTTCTTGAAACAGCACTTTTAAGGTTTAACAACAGTGGTGCTTTTATTTTTGTGATAGATATAATAAAAGGAAGATATCTGCAAAACAACGTAAAGAGTACCGCGTCTCAAGGCGATTCTACCCGTTTGCGAGAATAGGGAAAGCCAATGTTAAGTTTTAACAAAATATCTGGAAAACGCCTAAATCATTTTAAATTTGGTTTTGACATTGATAAAGTCCACATTTTTCTACATGGGTTTAATTAAGCAGATTTTGATTTTTTTTCTTCTCTTTTTACTTTTAAAGGTCAACTTCAACGTAATTAAAAAATCTTATCTCCCTGTTATTTGTTTTGAGGAGTTCACGAAATATATTTTAAAAAATCTATCTTGTATAGTTAATTAATAAACGTGTTAAAACTGTTCAAAATTAGAAGTCTGATGAAATCTACCATTCACTTTCAATCTCTCTTATTTTGCATAAAGGGTCTAGGAGTTTTGGGATAACCAGAGTTTTATTTATGGTGCTGTCATAAATCTTAACGATAAGCTTGAATGACCACAATGTATGGGTATTTGTGATGATTTTCTCAGGTTGACAAACTAACACGCTTTGCTAAATGAACAAAAAGTTAGCATTTAGAATGAGATATTTTGTCTTGGAAATACACAGATAAGCTATATTAGTTGCACTGATATTACTATTGTTCCTTTTAATTTGCATCACGTAAGCGTATGGTCTATAATCTCTAATAACTGGGAATTCTAGGAAATCCCAAATTATGATTATTTGTTAAACTGGTAAGCAAAAGAAAGCTTTTTGAAATGAAGTTATTGCTTTAAATACCTTACCCTTTTATAATGCTGTCATTCTATTGTTAGTGGTACTGGTTTAACTCAATGTAAAAGATAGAGATACCGAATACTGTAGTGTAAGTGAATAGACACAATGATGACAAATAGAAAGTTTCAAATAACAAACGTAAATGAAAAACCATACTAAATAACTACTCAAATTTACCGTTATCTTTTAGGAAGAAGGCCCTTAAGGATTTTAGCACGGTAATAATGCATAGTTGAAGTTATGTCTCACCCACTGTAAACAAAATATATGTTCTCATGCGTTTTACACATCGCATATCATACACAGTGGCGTATTTATTTATTATTTCTTTCTTAAATTCATACAAGGAAAGATATTCATCAATAACCAAAAGCCGTCCTAGGATATCATCTGTGGTTTTACATACTTCCAGTAAGCTACTATATCCACCGGTATTTTGTATGTAACCACAGAAAATTTGTATGTAATAAGTTAAATATGTTAACTAAGAAAAGATAAAATAAAGAAAATCACATCTTGGATTGAAAATTATTTCTTAAAGAAAGAAATTAAGAAAGAAAAACTGAGTAAACGCATTAACTCTGAATACTTGGAATTCCGAATCTGCTTCGATGTCTGCTTTTGGTAAACCATCTTTCATGTTTTTGCAAGTGTTGTAAATGTTGTTTGTTTTCTGTTTGCCTTTTGTAGGTGACGTCACTATGACGTTTACAATATGTTGTGAGGCCTTAGTTATATAGGTGGTATTGATATATGTGTAGCATATTAATATGCTACACATATAAAAACTACAATACACCAGCCAACACAATTATACAATTGACATAAACTATTATAGTTTATTAGTACATACTGTCTTTTGTTTGCTTTTGTATGTGACGTCACTATGACGAAAACTGAGGTCATATTCGGATTCAGGAGGTCATTTTACATAAGAATCATCAGGAATAGTGTCAGGGGCAGAAAACAATTTTTTTTGCCGACCGGTGTATTAGCTTATATAATTAATACAATGTAGTTCTAATAAAGTTTTTCAAAATGGTAAAAAGTGTTGAGTTAGGTATTGTGTACCGATGCAACGGTAATTACAGTGAAGAACAAAAAATACACGTGTTCAAGTTTCCGAAAGTCGACGAATCACAAAGAAAGTGGATTCATAAAATTCACCGAGAAAATTGTATGCAATCGAATTATTCTGTAGTGAGTTATTAGCTTTTAATTGGTTTACTTTTTACCTGTTTCGTAAGATGATAACAAATTTTATTAAAGAATATAATAATTGTCTGATATAATATAACTGATATAGTGCTCTGGCGTCTTGACAGTAAAAATTATACTTACCAAATGAGGTTTAGTAAATTTAAAACGCCAAGATCCTCGCGACCAAGGGGTTTTCTTTAGAAAAGTTTCGCTGAAACATAAGAATTATAAAATCTTTCTGTCAAGCATGTAACCTAACAATTTAACCTGAAAATAGTAACTTTAACGTTAATTTTCAGATTATTTACGCGTTATCCCCGCCATTTCATTTAAGACTCATATTCTCTGAGTTATTTTGCACATCTCATTATCATTGACTTAGCCTAACTACTACAAAAATTTTATTTTAAAAATAATTAATTGCAAATACATAATAAACACAAGATGGTATTTTATATTTATGGTAGGATTTTCATACGAAAATAGGTTCCTGGCAAATAAAAACCCATTGTTAATTAATATTCTGAGAAATCTTTTATTTTTGGTAGAATTAAAGACAGCTAATTAACAGCTTATTAGCTAAAATTTAAATGTAAAATGAAGAATAAAATATTGCCTCTTTGTGGTGACGTCACTATGTGGTTGGTATACCTTGTTATGTAAGTGGTGTTGCAAGAGGCATTGTCTTTGGTGAAATACTTCTATCCCCAGATCCAATTATACAATTATATTGTCATAATTTATAATTACCTAGTTATTATCTATAACACACAGTAAACAGTAGTTTATTAAGTACAATACATCTGGATCAGCAGCATTTGCTTGTTTTGCTTGAAAGGTTAGAATTATTTCAGTTGCTTTTTTTCATGTTTTTACTAATGTTGCAAATCATTTTAGCTCAGAGTATTTACTAGTGAAAGGCGCTGCAACATATATATTATCTAATTAACACCTACAGAGGTGTCAAACATTACATTTTGGATGGAAACGCTTTCTTGCAGCACTCTCTGATTCTGTAAACCTAAGTTATTTTGCTGTAGATTTCTAAGGAAGTGCTTGCAAGTGGTTTCAACTGTAAGCACTACTCAACAGTACATTCGCACAAAACGGCTACAACGTAGCTTTGTAATGCTAATAATACACTATATATAAGGTATATCAGAATTTATAAATAATTCATATACCTATATTGTAAAATATATTTCCATTGAAGTGTTTTAAATGTAATGTGTTATGCAACAACTCTAATATCTCATAGAGCATGTACTGTAAGAAGAGGATAAAAATATAAGAAAAATGATAAACATAAAAATGCATGTGAAATTAATTTTTAATGTGTTAGTAGCTGATGTCAAAGCTATTAATGACAACAAAAACTAGTAGTGGAAACCACCCCAGAGTTTGATTATATAACGTACTTGTAATTTTTTTCATGTTTCAGCATTCCATGTTTCTGCTACTAAACAATCATATGTAATATATGCGACTAAAAATATGACACAACCTTTTGATGATAAAGCCCTTTGAATGTAACTTATGTGATTGTAAAAGTTCACTAAACGCAAATTTGCAAAAGAACATGCTCTCTCATAGTCGTAAGAAACCTGTAATATTTGTAGTAAAGAATGCTCACAAAAGCAAGTTTGCAAACACATATCCTCACTACTAGTGGTAAAAAACTATTTGCGTGTAATATTTGTAGTAGTGTGTAGTAAATGCACACAGAAGATAAGTTTGCAAATGCACATGTCCACTCAGTGGTGAGAAGCCCTTTGAGTGTAATGTATGTAATTACAAATCCTCGCAAAAAGGAAGTATGCAAAGGCACATGCTCACTCATACTGGCATGAGACCATTAGAGTGTAATATTTGTGGTTATAAATGCACACAAAAAACAACTCTGCATAGACATATGTTCACTCATAATGGTGAAAAACCATTTGGGTGTAATATTTGTAGTTATAAATGCATACGGAAAGCAAGTTTGCGAACACACATGCTCACTCATAGTGGTGAGAAACGTTTTGAATGTAATATTTGTAGTTATAAATGCATACAGAAAATACATTTTCAAAGGCACCTGCTCACTCATACTGGTGAGAAACCATTTGGGTGTAACATTTGTAGTTATAAATGCACACAGAAAACAAGTTTGCAAAAGCACATGCTCACTCATACTGGTGAGAAGACATTAGGGTGTAATATTTGTAGTTATAAATGCACACAGAAAATAGATCTGCAAAGGCACATCCTCACTCATACCGGTGAGAAACCATTTGGGTGTAATATCTGTAGTTATAAATGCACACAGAAAATACATTTGCAAAGGCATGTGCTCATTCATACTGGTGAGAAACCATTTGGATGTAATATTTGCAGTTATAAATGCGCACAGAAAATAGATTTGCAAAGGCACATGCTCACTCATACTGGTGAGAAACCATTTGGGTGTAATATTTGTAGTTATAAATGCGCACAGAAAATAAATTTGCGAACACACATGCGCACTCATGGTAGCGAGAGACCATTAGAGTGTAATATTTGTAGTTATAATTGCACACAAAAAACAACTCTGCAAAGACATATGGTTACTCATAACGGTGAGAAACCATTTGGGTGTAATATATGTAATTACAAATGCTTACGAAAAGGAAATTTGCGAACACACATGATGACTCATAGTGGCGAGAGACCATTAGAATGTAATATTTGTAGTTATAAATTCACACGGAAAATAAATTTACAAAGGCACTTGCTCATTCATACTGGTGAGAAACCATTTGGGTGTAATATTTGTAGTTATAAATGTACACAAAAAGCAACTCTGCAAAGGCATATGCTCACTCACAACAGTAAAAAACCTTTTGGGTGTAATATTTGTAGTTATAAATGCACACTCACAAAAAGTTTGCGAATACACATGCTCACTCATACTGGTGAGAAACCATTTGGGTGTAATATTTGTAGTTATAAATGCTCACGAAAAGGAAGTATGCAAAGGCACATGCTCACTCATACTGGCGAGAAACCATTTGGGTGTAATATTTGTAGTTATAAATGCACACAGAAAACAAGTTTGCAAAAGCACATGCTTACCCATAGTGGTGAGAAACCAATTGAGTGTAATATATGTAATTACAAATGCTCGCAAAAAGGAAGTTTGAAACAGCACCTGCTTATTCATGGTGGCGAGAAACCATTGGAGTGTAATGTATGTGAAACTATTTAAGTATAATATATGTAATTACAAATTGCAAAAGCATTTACTCACCCATACCAATAAGGGAATGTGAATGTGGTAGAGGGGTTTATAATTATGATCAAATGAATTATATCACTTAAAGTTTAGAAGGTTCTGCTTTGAGGCAAATGTATTTATGGCAGTTAATGGTAGTGCCATATAAGACGAGTAGCACAGCATAAAATAAACAGCAGATATGTACTCTATACAATTATATTATTGCGGCTTGTTAATTGGTAGTTGAAAACAGGAAATACGAGGGATGCTCTGTTAATAGTTAGTAGCAGGCCATGGAAGCTCAATTGGCTAGAAACAATTGCAACAATTGAATGTCGCATTAGTTGACATTCGTTATCACAATTGTCAAACGTTCCGATTTCCTTGTGAAACATAGTTAATTTTGTAAGATAAATAATTGTGCATTTTTAATTCAGTTAAGATGAGCATTCCGCAAACTGCCTTTAGAGCTATGATTTTCTACGACTATAAAAGACAGTTAGGATACTAGCAAAGCCATGAAGATTTGATAGCAGCTTTTGGTGATGCTGCCCCTTCATTATCCGCTGTTAGTCATTGGTTCCGCGAATTTCGACAAGGGCGAGAGCTGCTAGAAGAGGAAGCAAGACCTGCGGAAGCTGCCTGTTTAGAAAACGTTGATCGTGTGGCAAGCTTGATTCAGTCCAATCGAAATATTACTTATAGGGAGATTCAGGAGGAAGTGAAGATTGGATCCTCGGCGGTGAATACCATTTTGCATAAACATCTTGGGGTAAGAAAGCTAGCAAGCCGTTGGATACCGCATTTGCTCTCAGAAAGTCAAAAACAGGTTCGAGTAGACTGGTGTAAATTTATGTTGCAAAAATTTGACGGAGGAGCTTTCAAACAAGTAGCATACATTGTAACTGGTGACGAATCTTGGGTATATAGTTACGACCCTGAAACTAAACAGCAGTCTAGTGTTTGGGTATTCGAAGATGAAGACTTGCCCACAAAAGTAATTCGTGGCAGAAGCGTCAATAAGAAAATGATTGCTGTTTTTTTCTGCCGAAGTGGTCCTGTTGCTGTTATTCCACTTGAAGATCGCAGAACTGTTAATTCTGAATGGTACTGCGAAGTGGCTTTACCACAGATGTTTGCAAAATTACAGACAGGTCGCCAAAGGACCGGTTTGCGTAACACCTTAGTCTATCATGACAACACATCCTCCTACACTGCTGCCAGAACATTGGATTTTTGGAAAGATACGGGAGTTCAATTGGTAACTCATCCTCCGCATAGCCCAGATCTGGCACCATGCGACTTTTTTTTGTTTCCAACTGTTAAAAAAATGATGCGAGGTAAAAGATTTTCCAGCGCAGATGCAGCAGTTACAGAATTTCAAAGGATTTTTGAGGACCTTTCAGAAAATGAATTTTCCGAATGTTTTAAAAAGTGGTTTCAAAGAATGCACAAGTGTATTAGTCTGAATGGAGATTATTTTGTTACAGTTAGTTTAGCTGATTTCAATATATATGCTATAACAGAATCATGGTTAATTCCAAGTGTTGCTAATTGTCAAATCTTTAATGAACAGTATACAGTGCTACGTTCGGACAGAGTGGAGTCCAAAGGAGGGGGAGCAATTTTGGAAATTAGAGCTGAGTACAACCAAGAGCCTATTGATTTGTCATCACTTCATGAATCTGTGCCAAGTATTGATGCAGTTGGTTCTTGTGTAACTTTCTTTTCAACTAAGATGTATGTTTTTGTTTTGTATATACCGCCAACTATAACTGTTGATTCTTACTATAGTCTTTTTGAATGTCTTGAATTACTTGAGATTATTTATGAGAAGAATATTTTAATAATCGGAGATTTTAAGCTTCCTAATTACATTTCTTATTTTAACAATGAGATTATAGAACATGACATGAAATGTGAACTACTTTTAAATTTTCTAGAATTTCTGGATCTTAAGCAATTCAATGATATTGATATTGAATAATAATAATAGCTTATTAGATATAGTTATTTCTAATTAAAGCTGTTAAGTAGTTCAAGATATACCCTTAACAAGAGAGGATAGTCATCATCCTCCCTTATCAATAACTTTGAAAATCTCTAGAGAGAATAACATGTTCTGAAACTAACAACAATAAGAATCAACCTGGTCATAACTTCAGCAAATTTTTACAAGTTTTATGATGAACTTTCACATATTGATTGGAATTTTTGCGATACCGAAACAGATGTCAATAATTTATGTAGTCGTTTTTATAAAGAAATTTTTAAAGTTATTGATAAACATGTGCCCAAATACAAAAATTTCAAAAGATATTACCCAGAATGGTATACCAGAGACACTATTCAAGATATTAAAACTAAACATAAACTTTTTAAAAAATATAAGGTCAGTGGGAACATAGATCATTTTAACAGTTTTATCACTTTAAGTGCAAACGTTAAAACTAAAATTAAAACTCAATTATGTTAACGATTTACAGAATGAAATTAAGAACAATCCGAAAAATTTCTGGAACTTTATAAACAATAAACGAAATTTTTTAGCATATCAGGATCAATGATATACAATAACAAAAATTTAAATGACCCACAGTCAATCCTCTCAGGATTTTCAGAATATTTTAGCAGTGTTTACATTGAGTCCCTAGATAAGAATATTGACATTACAATTAGTAACTCCACTTGTATATCCTTGCCACAATTTACTGAGGCTGATATAATAAAAATTGCAAAAAACTCAAACCAAAGCAATCCTGTGGGTCCTATGGAATTCCCAGTTACATAGTAAAAGATGGTGCTAGAATTTTCTCTACTCCTTTACTTATGCAAAATATTTAATTTATCGTTACAAAAGAATAGCCTTCCAGATTGTTGGAAAAATTCGAAAGTGTGCCCTATTCTTACAGTAGGTAAAGCTAATGACATTACAAATTATAGACCAGTGTCATTATTTTGCGGCTTTTCAAAATTGTTTGAAATGCTTCTTTATGAATACCCATATCCCAAGGTTAGTAATATGCTCTCTGAACAGCAACATGGATTTATGAGTAAAACATCCACCAGTACAAATTTATGCTGGTTTTTACAGTTTTTGGCAAATGCTTTGGACAATAAAAAAACAAGTTGATATTGTTTTTACAGATTTCTCCAAAGCATTCGACAAAATTAATCATTCGTTTCTATTGAAAAAAAATGCATGCATTTGGGTTTGCCAATGACCTAATTAAATTTTTTCATTCTTATTTAATAGGACGTACACAATTTGTTCAATACAATGGTTTTAAATCCACGCATTTTTTATCTACTTCAGGGGTACCTCAAGGAACATATTTCGGCCCTCTTTTATTTCTAATTTTCATAGATGACACAACTGAAAAGTTATAACTGTGAATAAACAAATATTTGCTGATGATCTGAAAATGTATTCAATAATTTCCCAACAACCAAATTTTTGAAAGAACCGACTCAATAAATGATTTAGTTGTTACAATAACTTCTGACTTATCATTTTCTAATCATATTGCTAATACAACCAATTCAGCTTCACGTATGTTAGGTTTCCTTATAAGGAACTGCAGATCGTTCACTAATATTGAGGCCTTAAAATCACTATTTTTTGCACTTCTCTTTGTCTTATTAATTACTATTTCTTTCATTAATTAAATATTTTTATATCTAATAAAACAAAAAATTACCTTACTCTTAATTCAAACTTCCTAATTTTGACGCCTTAAATAAGTTACCGACCTGTACTAGTAGATATCTGTAAAACTATTGCTGTCATCATATTAAATGCAAGATGTCCGAAATGTTCTAAGGTTTCCTCTCTCTTGAAAGAAAAGTTTTTGTGATACTGGATTCCAGCCAGCACACTGACGTTATAATGACGTTATTTTTAAGTGATTATTGGTCGGCGACGTCATATGACTAATAAATGATGTCCATAAGACGTCATGTTATGGGACGTACGTAGACGTCTTCAAAGCGACTTTTAGACTTCTAATATTATTAATTATGATTTATCTAGGAAGCTAGGTAACCAAAAAGTGATATGTTTCATAAAATATTTTTTATTTTTACATTTTCAGAATGTAAATAGAATATTTATTTTACTGTTTTCAATATTCAATTACACTATTTTTGTATTGTCAGGTCCACTGGTGTATGAGAGACAAATCTAGCAACACTGTTTTACTTTATTTTTTACTGAACTGAACGTAACCACATGGCGCAATACAAACAGCAACAACGTCTTTCGTGTATTTGTTTTACTCTTTAATTAGTAACGTTTCCACTTATTATTAAAGTTGTTGACGTACCTACATTTATAGTGTATGTGTAGGGACAAGTACTGCATAATAATTGTGTGGTTTGTCACAAAGGGCGAGTATTAATAATTACTTACTCCGTCGCAATACTACATAAGCTATATAATTTTACCCGTTCGACAATTTGGTGACATTACTATTGTTAATAAATTAATGCTAATGCAATGGTTTCTTAGTACTTACTAATATTATTTTAGTATCATCAATTATTTTGCATATTGTTTTAGCAGCTTTTCAGTTAGTAATTGTTTACCTTTGTTTAATAATTATTATGAGATGTTGAGTTAATAGAAGAGATGTATGTTCTGTTATTGAATGTTTACTTTTGTTTAAGAATTATGTATGAAATAGTATATAATAAATTTTATTTCCAATATTCAACTATTTATTTATAATTCCTTTCCTAGTCCTAGTATAGGACATTTTAATGGCGTTATTGAACAACGTTTTACTGACGTCGTTGAACTACGTTTTAATGACGTCTTATATTGACGTGCTTGGGCTGTGACATAATGCTGTCAGTTTTACGATAATTTGACGTCGTTACTAACGAAAAAACGGTGACAACAAGAGCTGTTTCTATTCCATAAGGTATAGTAGATTACATACCGAGGCGGGAAGTGTTTCATTCCTGTCGAGAGCTAAGATAGCTCACCGAGGGCCCAGGCCCGAGGTGAGCTAATGCTCGAGACAGGAGGAAACGTCCCGCCGAGGTTTGTATACTATTTTATTCGGAATCATCATATTTTTTAACAAATAATAATTATTTACAACTGACAACTGAAGTGACAAACTTGACCTAATAATGCACCCGCCCTCTACCGAGCAAACTACGAACTTACAACAGGTCGGGAATGATCACATTCCTGACCAAGAGAGGGATAACAGGTAGGGAATGATTACATTCCTGACCAAGAGAGGGAATTAAAAGTAAGTTAGGAATGGTTAATTTCCCACCCTCTGAGGCGGTTAGGAATGCACATATTACCATATGATTCCGAATAAAATCCATTTATAATTATCTAGTGAAAAATCTTTATATTCCACTAAGTTTCAAACACCAAAATTTAAACCAAATATATTTGATGGTAAAATCTCTTTTCCAATAATAAGTTAAGTCATTAATAAAATCCATATCACTGTTTAATCAATTACATTAAATTGTTTATTATTATTAACACTCACTAACTTACTAGATTTAACATAAAAAATATCACTTCAATATCTGACGCATGTCATTGTTTACAATTTTCGCACTTAACCTTAAAATTTTTCTAAAATTGCTCCGTGAACGTACACACTAAGTGAACGATCCGAATTTACAGAGAGTGTCACCAGATTTCGATTTTAATTTATAGCTTTTGAAAAACAAAAGAGAAATCTAGTAACTTAACTGTGGACATACACTAAATTCTAGCTTTAACAAATGAATAAATTATAACTAGATTTTTATAACCAAATAATTATTTATAAATATAAAGAATAAAATTCAGTAGAGAAAATCTTCCTCTTTAAAAAGATGTATAATGGTATCAATTTGGTACATTTATTAGATGGCTATAACAAGAACCACATCACTTTTAAATGCCTTCAGTTACACATTAAAATATAACATATTAATCCAAATTTGTTAATTACTACCTTCTTTGAATACAAAATCCTTCCTTAGAACCTATACCACAATATTTGAGGTATCCAAACTATTAAACACTAAAATACATACTTTTAGATTACTATGTTTGAACGAAGTAATATGTGATTTTTAAACCAATAGATCTTCTATAAGAATTGATCTCTGAACTTTGACATTTGTCTCAAATGTACTCCAGAACTTACTTAACAATATTATAGCAAAATATTAGAGCCCTCAGACTAATTAATCTTGGCAAAGAACAAAATTATGAATAAAATACTGATATCGTTGGTACACAATAAAACTTTATAAATTTGAGAGACTAAACTTACATGTAAGGCAATTAACCTCTGCATACACATCCACTATCATGCACTGTGTCTATTTCAGGTGTAAACAAGCCTTGATATGGCTTTAATACCTAATTATTTATAAAAATCAAGCAACGACAGTACAACGTCATTTGACAAAAAATTTATCAAATTTAAGAAGAAAAATCAACTTTAAAATTTATTCCTTCTCTATATAAAGTGTTTTAGAGTAGCGGTTCTCAAACTTTTTTTTCGCGTACCATTCATATGCAATGTGAATCAAACGCGTACCACCGAACTAAAAAAAGCTGTGCTGTATGTACATACATATTCACCAAACTTGTAATGTAATAAGATAATAGAAAATGTTCAGTCACAAGATTTTCCAAATTACAAAATGACTATAGGTTTTTATTTGAAACACTGTCATTTATCATTTGACATTTCCTGATAAAAGCCCTAACTTTGTCATCTATCAAAGATTTGTGGTTTTATCTTGCAAACTTAGTGTTTGCAAGCTAGTGTTGTTAGCCACAACTTGTCTGTTATTCGATCTCGCAATTTAAAATTGGTTTCCATTAGAAACAATTACACCTCGGAATGCAACTCGAACAACCTGCTTACCATTTTTTCCTTTGAAAACCATCTCACCCCTGTGTGTAGCAGCAACTGCCCCAGTAGCACACAATATTTCTTTAATATTTAAAAAATATAAATATAATATTATATGTGTTTTAAATATTTAAAAGATTAGGAAGATATTTATAAAATATTGAAAATGAAATATTTAGAAATATATTGATATACATATTAAATAAATATGTTATTTTTGTGTAATTTCTAATATTTTGAAACAAATATCAAATAAATATTTTATTATTATTACGTCGACAGAATGTCGTAGACAAATATAAATATTATATATAAATAATATTAAAATAATATTAAAGAAATATTTTTAAAAATGTATTATCTAAATATTTAGGCGGATGTCGAAACATATATTTATTTAATATATGTGTGCTACTAGGGTGAATATAAGCACTGCCCATTTCAGAACACAATTTTGAAAATAAACGGGAGTCTAAAGCTCAACACTTTATAAAATTGACTACCTTGACGGCCTCCTGAAGAACATTTTTGAATTGATCCGGCATTTGCTTTGCTGCTAATGCCTTTCTGTGGATGTTGCAATGGGTAAAAGTACAATTTTCTGCAACTGATTTCACTTTGCAGGTAACACGTCCGTATTTTCCAGTCATGGCGCACGCACCGTCAAAACAGAAACAAACGCACTTCTTCCATGTCTAGTCCAGCTTCCGCAAAAAAGTCACTGAGTTTTTTGAATATTTCTTCGGCCATAGTTCGTGTTGAGAGTGTCTTACAAAATAAATAATCCTCTTCCACTTTAGTTTGAAATATATACCGTACATAAACCATAAGTTGAGCATAATTTGTTATATCTGTGCTCTCGTAGAGTTGTACGGCAAAAAAAATCACTATTTTTGAATAGATACTAATAGTTGTGCTTTAACGTTCGATGCCATCATTTCAATTCTGCGACGGACAGTATCAAAACAGATCGCGTCATAGTCTCATCGTTTATTTCTGTGAACGTGAGGTCCAAATTAATGTATTCCGGATCATATGTTCTTGTTATTTTCCGTATTTTGGAAAGATTTTTTTCATATTCACCCACAACACATTCTGGTTCTTAAGTAGAAGTTGATGGAACAGGGTTTTCCAATGTTTTTATGTCTCTTTTAAGCCACTTATCCATATTTTTCACGTGTAAATATGCAATAACAACACAGTAAACACGTTCGCTTTACTACATGATACTGAACAAAACTCGTTTTACTCACGATTTTAAAACGAGCAGGGTGGATTCCCCGTTGAATCCACACCAACAACAGTGTTGCCATTCACAATATAAAATGTATAAAATTTGAGAAAATATAAATTTTTAATAAAGTTGAGCCAATGTTTATTTTATGTGAAGGCAAGTACATAACGTCTTTTGTCTGCTCGCGTAACACCTTTGGAGGCCTCACGTACCAGTGGTGGTACGCGTACTGCAGTTTGAGAATCGTTGTTCTAGAGTGTATTCTTCAAAAAATGAACATCTTTAATTTAAACTATTAATTATTTATCTCCAAATAATTGCTTCGCGTGGCAGGTTAGGCAACCAAACCAGCATATATGCATTTCGGGATGCCTATAATCACCTATGCATGTGAAATACATGACAATATGTTCGGATGATAAGTACTATTCTATAAATGTTGTTATTGCTGCACTATACTCAAACACATCTTTACTCACTTTACATTTAAACTGTTTTGAATTTATAGTATGAATCAATTTGAATGTAATACAGTACTAACAATATTATAGAAAAATATTTATTGTCTAAACATATAGTGGTTAGGGCTCGCAGCCGTTTTTCTTTACATTAATTGAAAACTTCATATTTAGACTTATTCCTCGGCCCACATAAATCTGTGTGAACTAATTTTAATACATTTTGGGTTCTTGTGTCCTTGTCTTTAAATGGTAGTGTTTGCTTGCCCTTACAAAAACTAAACACAATTACTATTAACATCAATCTTGCCTTTAAATGAAATATCGCATCTTCCATTTTTAACAAACAAAACAAACTTAGACCAGACATAAACTAACGTATGCATTTCGAGCTTAATTAGTGTTTTAGAGCCCTTTATCGTCTTAGCGCCTTCGGCTTTCGCCTTAGACGCTAATTAACTCTACGGACTCTAAGACACTTAATTAAGGTCTTAATACATAATATACTATTATGAATAACTAGCTATTTGTTGTTGGTAAAACCGGGCCTTAAGGGTTTTAAAAATTGACGTGTTCGAGGATCTGTTTTTAAAACAACTGTCGTGACAGTTTGTGAATTTAATATAAACACGAGGACAAACGCACTGTTTATGCCTTGTATGATTATATGTTTACTACTTTTACTTTTAGGTTATGAATCTCTAAATAGCAATTTAACTGGAGATATTTCGTCAGTTAACTTAGTTGTAGATTTTACCATTGAATAGTGCCATTCAGTGAAACGCAAAACATAGATTTTATTTACAAAATCTATGAATAACCGGCTATTTGTTGTTGGAAAAGCCGGGTCTTAAGTTTTAGCCCAAGATGCAAATTTAGATCACATTTACGTAACTTGGATCAAGATCTTACATCCAATTACATGAAAGATCGGCACGCGTTAGCGTGGGATTAGCGTGGTAGTTTGAAGTCGAAAGTTCTGGTGTAATTGTTTTTAGTGGCTTCTTTATGTTTTTTGGGGTGCTGAATACGAATCTGAAGTTGTCCAACAAAATCTTAAATCGGAAAATATGAGAAACAATCAAGAAACCACAAAAATCATAGGTTTTCTTGGTTTTTGGCTTATAACATAACCCCCAAAGTAAGCTTTTTACGCAAAAAGTGATCCTATATTAAAATCACGACGATAAGATTACCTACAATTCATGTTGGTATAATTTTTTTATACGACGAATGCACGAAGTCAGCCGCCTCCAACATTAACGTTAGGTCATATAGGTACAACAAAATGATAAACAGCGATTCATGGTTGATAAGTATGAAAACTGCGCAATGTAAAACAATATAATAAAATAGGTAGGTAGGTATTTTATAAAACACTTATTATTAAATGATTATTGACGTTGAAGTGAAACTCCTCAATCAAACCGAGCCTTCTTGGTCAAAGGTTCCATGATTTCTGCAAGGATCCCTTCCAATTCTTCTACACCTAAAAAAAGAAATTAAAAATACATATTTTGAACACACAAATAAAAAGTGAGAGAAACAATAAAGGTGAAATGGAATTATTAGCTGCTTTTGCAGTTCACACAAATGTTAGAGCACTTGAGACCTGTTTTTTGCATCCACATTTTTTCTGGCAGGTCTTCTTGCATTTGCAAGAAATAACTTTCAAAACGGCTTGAGATGCTGGCGGCTGTAGCGTGGTTACTGGCTCCAGTCCATCTTTGGTTTTCTTCCAACCCCATGGTGCAGGATCTTCTTCATTCTCAAACCATTGTTGAACTTGAAAATACACCCTCAAGGAATGTTGCTGAGCTGCAGCCTCAGTAGGAGGTAGGGACGCCAAATGGGTGGATGTCTTGTATGCAGACCTAAGGTAGCATTTATACCTCAATGACGTGGCTTCATTGTCAACCAATTTATTCAATGATAAAAACGATGACCAGCATCAGTAACTGCATCAGCATCCTCCATAAGGTCTTTAAAAATCTCTATGGTCTTAGTTAATGCAGGGTTTTTCCTGGGAGTCTGAAGAATCCTCATCTTTCCTACTCTGAACGAGACTGATGTGGTATCACAGGCCCATGGCATGTAAAAACAATACGTTGTCAGCTATCGATTGATCAAGTTTGCAGTCAGGAGAAAAAGAAATAAGTGGTGAAACTGTCCCTTTTCCTGGCTTTAGAAAGTGTACATTTGAATGTACAATTTGTACAACCCTACAGCGACCAATCATGATCACCAGAAAATCTACGTCTTCATCCACGATAACTACAGAGTTATGTTGTTGCGCAAGGTCTATTGCTGTGGTGACAATAAGAGTATCCGCATCCTCTTGTGCCTGCTTTGTGTGAATGTCAACTACTGCAAAATTGTCCCTCAACGTTAAAATCAGACGCTTTTTGTTTTTCATATTGCCTAGGAATTTTTCTTGTGGCACTGTAGGCACCATTGTTTCGTCGAACATCAAATCTACTGAGGTTTGTTTGTGTGATCTTCTTGCTCGCTCAGTATATTTATTACCACTGCAACTATCTTCTTGAGGGTAACCATCGAACACAACTGCAGCACTGTCCTTGTACTTGGACTTAACAAATGAAACGTAACTTTCGCAAATTGATGAAAATGATTGACCCCTGCTCCACCCGACTTTATGCAGCAAATATCCTCCATCTATGACATACACACACTCTTGGAGATTTGCCTGTTCCGTTGGTGTAAATGCTTTGTATACAGCAGACTTGGTTCCTTTTCTCATACCACAGTCGTCGAAAAGAGACAATGGATACGGGCACAATTCGTATTTTAGAAACTCTTCAGCATGTCCGACAGTTCAACATGTCAAAAGGTGAGGAGTTGCAAAAGAAATAAATGAACGATCACTCGAACAACAAAGGGCTTAGAGAGAGTCTATACCTATATTAATATATTTATTTATTTATTTATTTATTTATTTGTAAGTAAGTAACCAACAGGCTTATAGCCTAATAATAGGTTACATTCATACAGTAATAGTATACAAATTATATGAACACATAACTACAAAATAAGTAATTAAATAATAACTTTTAGAATTAAACTGAAATATAATGTGGAGAACTACCACAGTTTAATTAATGTACCGTAGAACGGGGTGAATAGGATCGCTGAGGTGAATAGGATCGAAAAGTGGGAATTTGTTAATAAAAATCACAAAATCCAAATAACTCAAGAAAACCCTTCTATTTGACCTTGATGGGCTCCGTATATCAATGTCACATAAAGGTTGGTAATATCTCGTTACCAGCAGTTGGTAGTATTGAAAACCAATACATAATCTAAAAGCATTGTTAGTCAGCTGTTTTCGTGGGTGCAAAAACTTTGTCTGAAATTCCGCGCTTAAGAGGCATAGACTCGAAGTAATTAGTAGTAGTGACTCCAACAGGTTAGTAATTAAGGCACACGAAATAGTTTTAGTTCATTTGTATGTAAAAACAATCTAGGAAAAATATTTCTAATTCGCTGCACGTTTTTAGGTTACTGGGGTGAATCGGATCAAAAGGTGGTGTGAATAGGATCAATAGCTGGGGTCAATAGGATCATGAACTGGAGTTAATAGGAGTAATACCTATAAAATGCCTAGAGATTATAAGCCTAAAGTAGGGTGGAACATTACAAGAAACAAAACCAAGATATCATTCAAGAGGCCATAAATGATGTCAATAATGGTTACAGTATAAGACAAGCCGCTAAAAGACACAATCTTGCTTACACCGTGCTTCAAAGACATCTCAAAAATGAAAATGTTAAAAAACAAGGAGGTCAGACAGTGCTGAGTGAAGCAGAAGAAAGATATATTGCAGAAAAGTTACTCATATGCAGCGAGTGGGGTTACCCCTTTGATACATATGATTTAAGATTGCTTGTCCAACAATATTTAAATAGAGTTGGTAGAGTTGTTCCCCGTTTTAGAGATAACCTTCCGGGTAAAGAGTTTATATATAGCTTTTTAAAACGACATTCAAATATGTTATCTGAAACTATACTAGGGTAACTATTACAGAATATTTTGAACGTCTTTCTGCAGAATTAGAAGGTATTCCCCCTAGCCACATCGTAAACTACGATGAAACAAACCTTTGCGATGACCCGGGTCGCAAAAAAAAATTGCGAGGCGGGGATGTAAGTATCCCGAACGGATTATAAACCATAGCAAATCGTTCACCTCAATCATGTTCGCTGCTTCTGGTAGTGGAGAATTACTGCCATGTTATGTGGTGTACAAAGCCTTAAACATGTATGACTCTTGGACAACTGGAGGACCATCCCGTACTAGGTACAATCGTAGCAAATCGGGATGGTTCGATAGTTACTGCTTCGAGGATTGGATACATTCCATTGCCACACCATATCTGAAGAAGTTACCTGGCAAGAAGATATTAATAGGTGACAATTTATCGTCCCATCTTTCAGTACAATCGATAAAAGAGTGCTCAGAGAACAATATTAGTTTTATATTTTTACCTAGCAACTCCACCCATTTGACGCAACCTTTAGACGTTGCTTTCTTCAAACCATTGAAGGTTGCATGGAGAAAAATAGTTGAATTGTATAAAAAGGGACCAGGAAGGAAGGAGTGTGGTATTCCTAAAAATGTCTTTCCCGGTTTATTGAAAAAGCTGCTTGAATCTATTGACGCTAACAGGTCTAACAATATAATTGCTGGGTTTGATAAATGCGGAATATTACCCTTGAATGCTGATCGTGTGTTGCCTGCCATGCTGCCTGTAGAAGATCCAGTAAATGAAACCCAAGAGAATGACATCAACAACTCCTTTGTTCATATTTTAAAGTCTATGCGGTATGATGAGAATTAGCCCAAACAGCGGAAAAGAAAAATCAACGTTCCTGGTGGTAAAAGTGTGGCAATTGACGATGTTGAATCTTCTGATAACAGTAGCCAACATTTTAGCACTCATGATTCAAATTCAGATATGGATCCCATGTCTGACTATGAAGAAGAAAATGAAGAGCACGTTACTGTCGGAAATGAAGAGCATCTTACTGACGAAAATGAAAAGTTTTCTCAGCCGTCGCCTATCAACTCTGTCGTCTCTATTAAATTACACCAAGAATCTGTTTCTAGTGGCCTGCTTCCTATTAATGGAGAAGACATCAATATTGATGACTGGCTACTTATAAATTTACCTTATTCCACTAACGATAAAAGAGAAGGTACATCCAGGTCTTTCAATAGATTTTATATAGCACAAGTTGTGAAAATAAATAAAGACGGGTACGAAGGAAATTTCTTACGCGAAAAAACTACTCGAGATTATTCTGGTTATGTTTATACATTTCCTGATGTAAAAGATGAGTATGAGTTTACATTTCAACAAATTGCCGGGAAACTAGAAACTCCCGGAAGATATGGAAGAGGTCTCTTTAGATTTAAAATTAATTTACATGAATATAATAAACAAACGAAATAGATTGTAACAATAAGTGTTTCTATTTAACTTTGCTTTTGAATAAAATGGTACCTTCTAGATTTTTTATTCATAGTTGACGAAATTCTCTGATCCTATTCACCCCAAAGGAAGGTGAATGCGATTAAACATTATAAAAGCATGGCTGATTCTATTCACCCCAATGGCAGGTGAATAGGATCAGTGAATAAAAAAATATATATATGGCACGCCACTAGACATAAAAAAAAGCATCGGGAATGAATAGGCCAGGTACAAACTGATGTTTTGATATGCATATCAAAATTCTATGCTTATTACCTAGGGAGTTACACAGTTTCAAAGTTCAAAAGTGATCCTATTCACCCCGTTCTACGGTACACAGTTATATAACAAATGATTATATATGTGTTAAAGACTTACAGCTGAAGAATTTAGAACTTCCATGACCTTGATTTTCAACTCTTTTAATGAAACAAAAAATAGGTCTACATTATTGCAGACATTAATAATTCTCATCATTCTTAGTAAAGGAGAATAAAAAGAGTAATTCCTATCTCTTATTGGTATACTAAATGTTGGTACTTGTCTGTAATTGCGAGAAGGTTTAAAAAAGCGGAGGGTTTGTAGGATTTCAATTGAGTCTATTTTATGATTGACAATTTTGTATAGATAAATCGCGGAATATAGCGCTCGCCTTTGCTCTAAAGTTTCAAAACTAAATTCTTCCAATAAATCAGCATATGGAGAGAAGAAAAGATAAAAATGATATTTCTTATAAAATAAAAACTTGAGAAATTTTTTTGTACCTTTTCTAATTCGTTTTTGTAATACGTGTAATACGGTGACCAAATGATAGAAGCATACTCAAGATGTGGTCTTACATATGCATTATACAAGTAGATTTGTTCATTGAATGTTAGTTTACTATCAAAAAGTACTCCTAGATCCTTTATCTTCTCGGTTCGCGACAATGTATTATTATTAATAGTATATTGAAAAATAATAGGAACTAACTTACGTCATGCTAATGCATTTATTAACATTTAAGTCAAGATGATTGTTTGCACACCACTCCTCTACATTATTTAAATCATACTGTAGTTGCAGGCAATCACAAACCGAAGATATTGACTTATATATTTTAAAATCGTTTGCAAATATTTGACATATAGCGTTTTTTAAACAGATAGGAAGGTCATTTATCATAATTAAGAATAACAAAGGACCTAAGTTAGAGCCTTGTGGCACTCCTAAAGTTGCTTGATATTCTACGGATGTACAACCATCATAGACCACATACTGCTTTCTGTCACTAAGATACGAAGCGAATAGATTTAGAAGGGAATTGGGTAGTCCTAGTTTATGTAACTTATCAAAAAGCGTGTCGTGGTGAACTCGATCAAACGCCTTGAATAGGTCTGTATATATAACGTCCAGCTGAAGGCCATCATTCATAGTATCTACTACGGTTTGTAAGAAGTTTAATAGGTTGGTCACAATTGAACGGTTTGGCGTAAAACCATGTTGAAATTCTGAAATGCTTTGCTTAAACTGTAGCCAAATATACTTGTACAAAATACTTTCAAAAATCTTACAGGGAACAGAAAGCAAAGCAATTGGTCTGTAATTTGTACAATCTAACTTATCACCACTCTTAAATATAGGGCATACCTTAGTGACCTTCCAACAGCTTGGGAATTGATTGGTTTCTAGAATAATATTAAATATAGTACAGAGAGGATCGACGAGGAAATCGGAACAGGCTTTGTATATGTACGGAGGTATTCCATCCGGCCCTATTGAACGTTTTGGAGCTAATTTCTTAATGGCTTCTTTAACATCTGCTATGGTAATATATGACAAATCGATGGTGTTATTATTTATCGGTATCGATTCGTTATGAAAAGAAACATTGTATGTTGAAGGTATAGTATGGAAAACTGTCTGAAAATATTCTGCAAACGCATTGGCAATGTCTGTCCTGTTTTGCAACGCTTCATTATTATACGTCATATGACTTTGTACTGATTGAGATTTTTTAACAGTTCTTAAGAAAGTCCAGAAAGTCTTTGGATCATTTTTAATATTGATTTCCACATCCCGAATATAGTCTAAAAAAGCAGATCTGATATCAATTTTCAGTTTGGACCGCAAATAATTGAAATTCTGACGAATATTTACATTTTCACGTTTTTATTAGAAGTTTCCTATACCTATCCTTCTTTTTAATGTGGCGTATAATAGAAGCAGTATACCAAACAGGGTAAGATCTTTTTCGGGAATTCGTTTTGGGAACACACTTATCAAGAACAGAATAGAACTGACTGTAAAATTTACCCGTCTCAAAGTTAGCGTCTGACCACCCTCCCACATTCCAATCAATCATACTTAACTCATTGTACATCCGAAGAAAATCAGCTCTTTTGAAGTTATACTGCGCATATTTCGGTCTTTCCATCCGCAAAGCTCTATCCTTTATATACCCGATAATGCATACAAGTGAAGGATGATGAGCATCCTCAGGAATCAAAGGAGCAGAATGTTGTACCGCTACGTTCTCTCTACCTAAAACTAAATCAAGCACTCGATTATTTAAATTTAAGACATTATTAAACTGAACAAGGCCATGTAGTTCCAAAAATTGATCATGCTGCATTCTTACTATTTCGGATGCACTAAATAAATTAAAGTCTCCTAAAATATACACGCTAGAATCTGTCAATAGCACTGTAAAAGATGTTGGGGTAATTTTACCCTAATTATTGGAGGCAACTAAGTTTTCTCCAATTTTTAGTGGAAAATTACTGCCCAATGTATTTTTACTTTAGTAAGAGTATAATTACATTTTGAGGTAATCTTCAGTTACCCAAGTTAGGTAAATTTACTCTTGCGGGGAAAATTACCCAAAGACTTTTCCCCATCAGTGTCAAATAGGTTTTCACCTGGCATGTAATTGTACCCTTTAAGAAACAATTTCACCCAATTAGATGTAAAATTAATGGTTGACAAAAACATTAGAATTGAAAGAAAAAATGTTTATTTCTTGTAAAATGTATTTTCTTTACACAAAAGTAATAAGCAAAATAGTAAAACAGTAATAAGTAAACACAAGCATAATAAATGAACACAATAAGTAATAAGTAAACCACAAAACAAAAAGTAAAAGCAAGATTTATGGTACAGTATATCGCAAACATCTGCTCGGACACCTCTAACATTTCTATGTAAATACTGATGACTGTTGTAATCCTTATTAGTTGTTACTCGTTTTTTTACAAAGGTTCCAGTCGTACTTTGTTATTTATACCTGCATAATCAAAACAAGGAATACAGACAACCTATAACTACATACTAAATTGTTACATATTTAATGAAAATGATACTTACCCAAATATATACTAAAGATAAAATTATAATAAATTCAAAACCAACTGTTATACTCCCCCACCTCTAATGTTGTTACAGCGATCTTTACGATAGACTATATAATCATCTGTGAACACTTCTTTATCATTAATTGAATGATAAAGCCAAGTTTCGGTCAAGGCTATTATGTCGTATTCAGTAATGTACTCGTAAGCAATGCTGTATTGCTATCTTCTGTTTATTTTCCTATACCAATAAATGTTGTTTGTTTTTTGTTTGCCTTTTGTAGGTGACGTCACTATGACGTTTACAATGTGTTGTGAGGCCTTAGTTATACAGGTGGTGTTGATAGAACTAAAGCCTCATACAACACCACCTACATAACAGGGCCTAACAACCACATAGCGACGTCACAACAAAGAGGCAATCCCCGAATCTTTTATTCCTCATTTTACATTCAAATTTTAGCTAATAGGTCTTATTCCACCAAAAATAAAAGATTTCCCAGAATATTAATTAAGAACGAGTTTTTATTTGGCAGGAACCCATTTTCGTATGAAAATCCTATCGTAAATATAAAATACCAACTTGTGTTTATTACGTATTTGCAATTAAATATCTTTAAAAATAAAATTTTTGTAGTAGTTAGGCTAAGTCGATGGTAATAGGATGTGCAAAATATCTCATAGAATAGGAATCTTAAATCAAATAGCGGTGACAACGGATAAATAATCAGAAAATCAACGTTAAAGTTGCTATTTTGAGGTTAAATTGTTAGGTTACATACTTGACAGAAAGATTTTATAATTCTTCTGTGTTTTTGCGAAGTTTTTCTAAAGAAAATTCCTTAGTCGCGAGGATATTGGTTGTTTTAAATTTACTAAACCTCCTTTGGTAAGTGTAATTTCTACTGTTAAGACGGCAGAGCACCGTCAGTTTTATCAAACAATTATTATACTCTTTAATAATAATTTTGTTAGTATCTCAAGAATCAGGTAAAAAGCAAACCAAATAAAAGCTAATAACTTACCACAGATTAATTCGATGGCATACAATTTACTCGGTGAATGTTATGAATTCACTTTTTTTTTGTGATTCGACGTCTTTCGGAAACTTAAACCAAATCTGGATAGGTTGTTTCAAGACTTAAAGGAATTTATGAAATCTGAAATAAATAAAGCAAAACGAAGCATTCTCTACGATTTTGAAAAAAAGATCACCAATATGCAGTCAATTATATCAGGTCTACAGCTTCAAATGACTGTTGGAGATCAACCATGGGCAGTACTAAACGAAGAGTTACCGATTGAAACCTTCGATGGCTTTCTAAGATTTGAAGCCGAATTAAATCGAAATATTGAAAAACAGCAAGCACTGGTCGGTGTATACATACATATATATTTTTTTCGCAAGTTTTAATTTAATTTTGATTTTCTATTTACAGAAAGAAATTTTTAAAATGATTATCATCGGCTCAGATAATTATGAGCGCGATGTACAAAATATAATTACTAAAGTAATTAAAAAATCAGTTCAGCTACACTACAGTGGAGCAGGCAGAAAAATTAAAGGGGAAGGAAAAATGATTTTTAAAGACACCAAAACCTATGAATGTATGTGCGGTAAGCGTCTACTTTATAAAGTTTTAATTTTCTATGCAGCAACTTTCTCTGTCTCTCTGTCTATAATAGTAATTTAAAGATTCAATTATTAACTTATCGAGAGCTTAAAAATGAAGTCGATCATGTCCATTGTTTTTATTTAATTGGGTCCATTCATGGGTATTTTCTTTTTCAGATGTTTTGCTGATTAAATATAAAAACAGTCAAAAGAAGTTAAATATTTTGTCAGCGACAAGCCACTATCTATCTGGTGCAAAGGATCGAGAAGGTGGTCGAGCACATCGCACTACTGGACAGGACATTTTTAACGTGATTGTTTAATAATTAATCTGATTTATCTCATTTATTTAGTAATAATTAATACAACGCAACTGAAAAAAGATTATAAGATAATGCGGTTGTTTTATTACATATTTAATGTTTAAAAATAATATGTTCACAAGCAGGATTTAAGTAGCAGTAACTGAGATCGGAACTTTGATTGAGTAGTTGTTACGAAACTGCAACTAAATTTATGACTTTATAGGTTTAATTTCTTCAATTCGGAATGTTTTAGTAATTGTGTAGTTGTTTCTACTATTTATTGGAACTATGTAGTTTCATTACTTCTGAGTAATTATTAAAGTATGTGGAACGGTATTGCCACTTAGTATACTTACTTTAAAGTCGTTGCAACTTCAAAGTGGTATTATGATTGTAGCAGTAACTTGCCCGAAGCTACTTTAAAGTTTTTAAAACCTTACAGTAGCATTGAATGTAACACTTACGTTTTTGCTACCCAGGAGAATCACATTAAAGTATTTTTCGTAAACTACTCCATCTCCATATTTACTTGTAAAATGCTGGATTAATCAATAATCATTAATCAATTTGCAATTTCTTATGATTGTTAATAGTTGTTTTATTATATAACCTTAAATAAAAATAACAAATTGGTGCCAAATTGTGCCTTAGGGATTGTTATGTATGTAGCTTGTTGTTGTTGTTGGCAACATTTATTTGTAGTGATGTAACTAACCAATCCTGGCATCCTTGCCCGTTCCCTGGGCCAGCGTCAGTAACACTCGACCCGGCTTGCTGGATACACGTCTTCTACAGTCTATCCATTGTGTATGTAATTCGCCCTGCTCACTCAATATTAATAAAGTTAATTAATGACAATAATTGAGTATCTTTTATTTAAACACATAAAAGAATATAACAGGAATAATATAAAAATGGATTCTATCATGTGTATCAACTTATAAGTATTTCGTACATATTTATCATGTTTTATTAAAGACATATTTTTACTAAAAAATATATTTAAAGAAGGCGCGTTGTTATTTTTCGATCTATCATCATCATATTTAACAGAAAAGTTGCAATGGTTTATAATTTTGGTGTACTGGAATGACAAAATAATCAAACATTTCATCGTTCTTTGTATTACGTACGTATTACAAATAAACTGGTAATTCATTTTGTGACACGATCCAGCATTATATAGTATAGAAAATGATAGAATATTTGTTAAGTTGCAAGAGCAAGAGAGAGCAACCACGCGACATGATGTGTCAAAGAGAAAAGAAGTTCCACGAAAGTAGCAATTACTACGCCGCCACGTACCTGCTACCCAAAAATTGTTCCCCATTTTGGTTCCAGGCACGTAACAAAACCGTAGCAATTACGTGCTTGTGACTAGTGGCTAAAACTTAATAGTTCCACCGGTAGTTGCTGGTACGTAGCGACGACTAAAAATGCTGCTTGGGTTATGTTGCATGTAGAAATTAATCTTATGTTGTCTTTTTATATTTTTATGCTGTCAATAATTTTGACACAACACTTTTAAAAACTTATGATTAAAGAACTCTAATAAGTAGAATATCACTGATAACACAAGATTAAACTATTGTACTTTGAAAAACATTTTTATACAGTGTGCGAATAAAGCAAGGAATAAAACTCATATTTTTTGTATTACTCCTATCACTGTTTGGAAGAAAACCTGGAACACGTCAATTTTAATTTTTCCTGCGGATTTTAAGACATCTTTTTTAATTTTTTAGCTTAGTATTGTGGGACCTATGAGGTCATCGACTTTTTTTAAATGGAACTCCCTTATTTTTTGCTAAACATTAAAAGTATATTTCTTTCTGAGTTCAGTAAGTATCCTATGTGTGTTATTTAAAATTAGTATGTTTTTGAGAATCAAGGGTGTAAACTTAAGGAAGCCAATTGAGCTTACAATCAACATAGGGCGTTAAAT
Organism: Agrypnus murinus; assembly: GCA_929113105.1. NCBI lineage: Eukaryota > Metazoa > Arthropoda > Insecta > Coleoptera > Elateridae > Agrypnus > Agrypnus murinus. Next base: position 119,988,464 of record OV816027.1, read on the forward strand.
GTGCATGTCATTTGATTATTGGATACCATAAAAGTGATATGTAATCTTACTTACAATTTGAACATTTTTTGTAGTCTAATAAAATAATTTAGTATTTTTGTCGTTTGAGTTTTCAAGTCTAATTATTATTTTCGTAAAAGTTATCACATTTGGTCCCTCATATTTAAAAAAAATTAAATATCACACATGGGGTATTGCTGAACTCGGGAAAAAATGTACTTTTCATTTCTAGCAAAAAAATAAGGGAGTTCTATTTAAAAAAAGTCGATGACGTCATAGACACCCCACAGTAGTAAGTTAAAAAAATTAAAAATGACGTCCAGAAAATCGACAGGAAAAAAAATAAAATTGACACGTCCGAGCTTTTTTTTCAAACAGTGATAATACAAAAAATATAAATTTTATTCCTTATTTTATTTACCCACTGTATAGGACCAATGACTTTCTTTGAAACATTTTGCTTTAATAGAATGTATTTGTTGAATACTTATAATATTATTAATCTCATAGAATTAATTTCATATTTGTTAAAAGATGTTAAAGAAGGAAATATAAAAAGAATAAGATAATTTATGAATTTAGTACTTTCTGTATTATTTTCTACATCAAGATTATTTGAAAATTCTTAAAAAGCGTTGTCCCAATCCTTAACGAACCATGGGCCCTTTGTTATTTCCTACATGGGCTTTTATTGAACAAAAACATTCGCCCAGTATGGGCTCCTCGCTGAATGCCAAGCTCGTGTTGCAATTCTGGACCATTATTGGGAAGTAGCCTTGCGCCAAGACTCGGTACTACATTGGTTGCCACTATTGGACCAAGGTATATCACTAACCGTGAGCCGTGACTGGGATCTAAGCTGGGCACGAAGTTATCATCCCGATTTCTGACCAGGCGCGGGTCATTTCCGGATTTCAAGCTTGCGCCAGAGTTGATAAGCATTGTCCCAAGCTTGAGCCAACCTTGGGCCCTTTGTTATTTCCTACATGGGATAATAACCTGGGGCTACCGTTGGATTCCGAACCTACACTATCAATGATTGTCAGCCTTGATACCATATTAATATAAAGAGTGGTCCAATATTGGTTATATACCTTGGGCCAAAACTCAGTATTAGCGTCGGCACTATGTTGGTTTTTACTATTGGGCCAAGATGTATCACCAATCTAGGGCCATGACTGATTAACAAGCTTGGCACGAAGTTATCATCCCGATTTTAGACCAGCCATGGGCCAGTCTTGGATTTCAGGCTTGTACCAGAGTTGATGAGCATCGTCCCAAGCCTGGGCCAACCGCGGGCCCTTTGTTATTTCCTATATGGGGAGGCGCAACCTTTGTACACATATTAGATGATATTCGGGATTCTGGTTTGATAAAAGAAGAATTACAACGAATCCTGCTAAAAAAAATATTATTTTGGCTAGTCTTTTAAATAAAACAAATGTTACTATAAACATTCATACAAGGTTCGACCATACATACACTTCGTAATTTGATTTTTCCTATTAACAGGAATGCTATAATAATATTAGTTTTAATATTTTAGATATTTAATATTTATGTAAATGTAATTATTGTTTTTGCTTGAATTGTTATTGTTGAATTCTCATTATATTTAATATTACCTATCCTGTATTCTTAAACATATTTCTGATTTATTAATTTTATGTTTGACCTTTGGCAGAAGTATTGCTAGTGCTACAGTTAATGTGGGAGACATTGCATTTCTTAATGAAAGCCAAATAATAAATCTACTTTTGGACATACACAATGCTGGAAGTGGTGCTGTTCTGGAACGTATTACGGAACCTTTTGAAAGTGAGATCGTAGAATCACTTCTAAGATATATTCCTGTAAATCCTTACAAGGAATTATACAATGATGAATATGAACATTTAAATATAATTTTAAGTTGATATGTAGTTTTAAAGCTTATTTTTAAATAAACAAGTACAATTTCTAGTTTCATTTTTTTTTATTGTAAAAGATACATTTACACAGTATTCAGTTAACATTAATATACCGGGTACCGCAAGGGAGTATTTTAGGACCCCTTTCGTTTAGTCTATATATTAACGATGTTAGTAATGTCATTATAAATCTAAATATTATGGGAGGGATAATATTGGTATTCAAAGGGAAATAAAACTAAATTGTTAATTATTTGTAAAGGAAGTGGATATTTAGAGGTTTTTAATAATTCTGGAGTTAATGTTAATGGTGAAATCGTAGAAACAGTAAAGTTATAAGTATTTGGGTATTATTATTGATAAAAAATTAAAATTTGATGAACACATTAATTACATTTGTAAAAAGATTTTTTCAAAGAAATGGGGTTTTGGGAAGATGTAGTGATTATTTGACAACTTGATCAAAAAGATTGGTTTTTAATACTATAATACTAATACATTTTTGTTTTGCTGCTACTATTTTATTTATGGGGAATTAAAGGAGACTTGTATAAGTTAGGTACAACCTCTACAAAACAAAGCAATGAGAGTAATACTTAATTACAATAGATATACTAGAGTGGAATACATGAGTACATCAGGGTTAACATTGAAACTTTTATTAAAATTCAGGTTGTTTTTGTACATAAAATGAAATTAGGGTTATTAAAATATTTGACTGACAACTTAATATTAGTAAATGATATTCATAATCACAATACTAGGTTTAACAATAATTTTTATTTAAGTCAAAAAAATCCATCAAAAGCGCAAAATTCAAGTTTTTATAATGGAATTATTCTTTATAATCAATTGCCTGAACACATCAAAGGATTAATTAAAAATGTTTAAAAGAAAAGTGAAAGAATTCTTTATATCTGTCATCTAGTCATATAAACAACACATATGTATAACTTCCAAAAAGCAAATATCCCTCGATATCATATCTGTAAATTCGAAATATGCATTAACCTTCCGACTTTTTTTCCTTCGTTCGTATCTTTCCTGTCTTGGTTGTTATTGCTGTACCTGCTGTTTTATAGCCCAAATAAATACTGGGAACCCAATCAGGATTTAAATTGTCTTCTAAATCAGCTGGTTTTCCTAGAAGAAAATTCAAATTAAAACATTTTTTAATTTTAGAAATGTTCTAAGTTTCAGAATGAAATATGTTATATGCATACCTGAAATAAAGTGCTTGGAACACACTCTTGTATATTTTGTATTATTTTCAGCTAAATCTGCCCGTTTAATAGCATTTAGCCTTTGGCTTCTTCGTTCAACAGCTAAATCGTTTAGATGTTGTGTATGTTTATATGCAATAACAGCGGAAATTCTAAAAAATCTAATTACATCTCTGTTTGATCTATTGGTACACCCAACTGCTGCACAAAATTAAGGCATTTTAAAACTCTTTTGTTCTACAAATATAACTAAAATTATAAGTTACTTCAATGCCATACACAACAAACCTTTGTTTGCCATCCAGCAGCCAAATTGAATTTTATTTGACAGCTGGTTGGATTGCCCTGTTGTCAAATCCTGCGATGTCAAATAAACGTCGGATCGCATGTGGCGCGAGACGTTCGTGTGAAAAAGACCGTATTGAAATTCTTATAATGGTTGGTTACGGATATGGTCGCAGATTTACTAACGAGGTACGTGAACTTTTCAATCAAATTAATCCAGACCGAATGCCGATTTCGCAATCCACCGTTTGCGAGATTTTAAGACAATATGAAGAACATGGCCATGTTAAAAATTTACCTAAAAATGGAAGGCCGAAGGTAGATGAAAACGTTCAGTTTGACGTCCTATTGGCTGTTGAAGAAAATCCGCATAGTGCCAATCGGCAACTAGCACTCGCTATGGGAATAAGTCACACGTCTGTGCAAACAATTTGACACAAAGAAAAATACCATCCGTACAAAGTCTGCCTGGTACAAGAATTAAATGAGGATAATTTCGACTGATATTGATCCAAAGAAAATCCACATTGGATTCAAGAAGCTTATTGTCAATCACCTCAGAAACTTAATGTATCGGTCGGCATATTAGAAAATAGAGTGTTAGGACCATTTTTCTTTGAAGAAAATCTTACTGGTTAAACCTATTTGAATTTTTTGCAGTTTGAACTTTTGTCAGCTTTAGTCACTCTTTATCCTGACCACAATAATCCCGATTTGTCCAGTCCAGTAATTTGGATGTAACAAGAGGGAGCCCCGCCCCACTATGCAAGAGAAGTTCGGGAATATGTTGATTTGATGTTTCCAGGAAAATGGATTGGCCAACGGGGTCCCATTGACTGGCCCGCCAGGTCACCTGATATGACCCATTTTGACTTCTTTTTGTGGGGTTATTTGAAATCCAAAGTTTTTTTGAAATAGACCAAAGATATTGATGATCTAAAGTGCCGCATAAGAACAAAATAAAAAGATTTCACCAGAAATGATACGAAATGTTCAAGAAGAATTTGTTTCTGGACTTGGGCACTGTCAAGTTGTCAACGGTCGTCACTTTCAGCATTTACTGAAATAAGTTTTTTCTATTATATGTGTTATCCTCAACACATCATTCTTATTTTATTATTATTTTTATGATTATTTGATTGTTCTTTGTTGTGTTCTTGTTTTGTTTTATTTCATTATTACGCGTTGTTCTAGTTTGATTGATAATAAAACCATGTTCAATAGTTTGCTTTTTTTCTGATAAAACAAGAAAGAGTTATTCTTTTAATGGGAATTAATTTAAGATAATTTTCACAATTCAACAGTCGCCATTTTGAAACGGGACGACAGAATCGCGCAAAAATCTAGGAACATACTGAGTGAAACAAGAGCTTTCAAATGGTGTTCAAATGTTCACATGCCATATATTGTCATTTAAGAAAAATTTCGATGACGTCATATTCTTAACAGATGTCAATAAAAAAACAAATGAATTTTATCAGAAAGTGGGAAACTGAAAAACTAAATTGACGTGTTCGAGTGTTTTCCATAAAGCCTAAAGACTCCCAAATTCTTAGGGGTAGTCCATACTTTTTTTTCACACTGTATTACTTAACGTAAGAGTGCCAGAAACTTTTGCACGTGTTTTCATTGCTTGGATTATCATAATAGGCGAAGCTACAGAAATAAAAAACGATAATCCTAGGAAAGCCCCTAGATTCGATCTGATCATTGTTGTTGTTTTAAAATAATTAGGTACCAAAAAAGCTATTATGAAGATAACATTTATCTGATCAATGCTGAACTATCTGCAAAACTATCTGCGACATCTGGTCACATACATCCGTTTTGTTTCAGACGATGTCCTTATCAGGTTTTCGACTTTTCTTAGAAGAAATTGGAGTATGTTCTGACTGTATCTCGACATGAACCTCGGAAGCAATTAACTAAATATTTTATGCAAACTGGTCAACAAAACAATAATTTCTGATACTCGTCAGAAACTTTAAATAAGTATCTAGTAGTTGAAGATGAAACGGCTTGTTTTAGGAAATACCTGACCCTTTTTTCTCTAATTACAAAAGATTTTGACACACCCTTATAAGACATTTTCTGGACGATTTTCATGTCTTACGAAAACGAGAAAAACCAAGTTTGTAACATTGTGACATTTCCTTGCGCCAGATTTTTTGCTTTATCATCTTTTATTCGTTCCAGAATAATGATCTGAGATTAAACTAAAATTCTAATAACTGTTACAAATAAAATGTATATATTTTTAATAATCTACATTGCCCCTTTTACTAACTAATATGTACTATTGAAATATTGCATTTCTATTAAATCTAGGTTATATTCAAATATTAGGGCTCAAATTATATAATCAACCAAATCAATATTTTACCTATTACAGAAGATGTAGTAGGCTGTACTGCTTTTCCAGCAGAAAGCAACATATGTGGTCGTTATAGAAATGAGATATAAATAAAATAATTGCATAAGGCACTTGTTGACAAAATAAGATTGAATTTTCCCTTTATTAATAAAATACTTATTAATTGAAATAACAAACAGTAATATACTGATAAAAATAAAGTTATTAAGCTGTTAATCGTAACTCAACTACAAAGTGAACAATATTCTTGAAGAGATAATACTTTTACAATAATACGGACATGCATTGAACACAATGCAAATATCAATATTATAATTTTACAATTTATAACAATGACTGAAATAAATATTCTTGAATAAAAAGAAATTATATTTTCTTAGCATTGATTTGAACTTATAATAATATAATATCTAATTCAGAAACAAATGGACCTAAAACGTCAAGTCTTTGCAAGTAGAATTAAAAGCAGATGGGATAGTTATTTTGGGTAATAAAAAGCAAGAATCTGAAAGATGCCAACAAAGTAAATTTCCAAATAAAGAGATCATATTTTATGATTGACAACCGTACCCTTAAGAAAGTAGTTTTAACAATAGACAAAGGATTTTGAACTCCAGAAAACAGGAAATTTACAATAAAATGAAATTATATTTTATTTCGTATAATTGAATAGACATACTTTTACCGTCTTTAAATGGAAATTTTTCTATATTTTTATGCATTTGTATATACTATACTTAAAAAATGTAATAACTAAAACTCGTAAGTAGGATAATCATTTATTGAAACTTGGTTTTTAATCACAATGACACATACCTAGTTCTCTCATTTTCTAATTAATGTCATGGGCCAACTTTCTTAATTCCACTATCAAACATCTTCCTCTTTTATTTTAGTTAATAAAATACAAAAAAGTTTTTGCTATATGTACCCCTTTCTCTGCAACTCTATTGCTCTGATGATAATGAGGACTTGATGTTACTATCTCGAAATTATAATCTTTAGCAAATCGATTCATTTCAAAACTATTGAAAGGAGGTATAATAACAGTTATAGAATTCTCGGAATACCATTACGACTAAAAATTTCTTTCAGGTTTTTGATTACGGATGAAATGTCTTTAATTTTTACAACTCGAATCATCTAGAATAATACTAATGATAGTCATATACTACTAAATAATTACTTCCTGCATACTCTGCTTCTATTAGTAATATGGTATTTGTGTTATCTCACGGCATAATAAAATGCTTTTTGTCATTGATCGGCTATATTTGACACATGTCTGTCACATATTCTTAAACAGTTGGAATGCCAAGGTCCCGATGAAGGTCGCTATTGCGGACGTACCATGGAGCCTTTACCATGTTACGCAGAACCTTGTTTTGGAAGGTCTGAATGGGCTTAATGTTACTAGCTTTGGTACAGCCCCAGAGCTGTATACCATATAACCATATCGGCTTCAAGATCTGGTTATAGATTAGGATTTTATTATTTAGTGCCAACTTAGAATTTTTTCCAAGGAGCCAATAATATTGTGTATATTTTACACCAAGTTCGGTTCTTTTCTTCTTTACATGCTCTTTCCATCGGAGCTTATCGTCTAGCGTCATGCCAAGGTACTTGGCATTGTTCGCGTATGGTACTACGGTACCATTTATGTCTACCATGTGTGGCTGTATATCAACTAGTCTTTTGTTCGTAAAGATTACATGGATAGACTTGAGCTCGTTCAGCTTGATCTTCCATTGTTTTGTCCACTCTAGTACTGTATTACTAGCTGTTTGTAGTTTACTGGTGGACACATCCTGTTCCTATTGCGAGTAGTGCCGTATCATCGGCAAAAGTTGCAATTTTAACATCGCCCAAATGCGTATACTGGTGTATAGCAGGTACATGATAGGCCCTAGGACACTACCTTGAGGTACACCTGCGTTAATTTCTTTTAGTTCCGAGTATTCGTCTTCTTGTTTAATTCTGAAGTTTCTATCCGATATGTACGAAGAAAGAACTTCCACATATTGTGTTGGAAGCATTTTGTTCAGTTTGTGAATGAGCCCTTCATGCCAGACTTTTTATCAAAAGCCTGGGCCACATCAAGGAAGACTGCTGAGCAGACTTGCTTTCCTTCGAGAGCTTTTTCGATGACATCTGAGATTCGATGCACTTGATCTATGGTGAAATGTTTCTGTCTGAAGCTAAACTGGTAATTTGGAATCAGCCTATTGTTCTCTATTAAAGGTCTCAGTCTTTTAAGATATAATTTTATGAAGAGCTTTGAAATAATAGGAAGCAGAGAAATAGGCCTGTAAGACTTCATATCGTTGGGTGACTTACCCGGTTTAGGCAGCATAATCACTTCTGCGACTTTCCAAATTGTAGGCACGTGCTTTAGTCGGAATGATGCATTGAAGAGGTACGTAAGCATCACAATACCTGTTCTAGGCAGTTGTTTCATAACTTTGCCAGTGATGAGCTCAAATCCTGGTACTTTTTTAGCGTTTTACTTTTTTACCTTTTTTGCGTAAAGCAGTGTTAGCTTCAAATTGATTGGGTTTGAAGATTTCAGTTAAACGATCAGAAAATAATTCTGTTTTTTGCTTATTATCTCTTGCCCAAGGCCCAACATCCTTCCTTATAGGGAGAATTGATGTTACAGACCTCTTGATCTTATTGGTTGCTTTCCATAGAGAGTACTCTGTTTCCTCATCCGCAATTAAATTTTTTAGTAGGAGCTGATTGAATCTTCCTTGAGTTTTTGAATTTCTCTCTTGAGTTTTTGTGATTTGTTATTCAAGATGGTTTTGTCCGACGGATCTCTTGACTGCTGTCATCTTCTTCTAGCTTTTTTTTTCTGTTAGCAGTATTCTGATTTCGATCGGATAATTAACCCCTTCAGATATATGGGTAATTTCCTTGGTATTGTTAAAAGCAGCTGTCTGAATTATTTTAACAAAATTTTCAGCTTCTTGTTCCAGTTCCTGAATTGTTTTCAAACTAATGTTAAGGAATATTTTCTTGAAGATCATTTCTGAAGATCTCTCACGAACATGGGGCGGGCTTCTTTTTTAATTATCCTCTCACTCAGTGTTAATATAACTGCTGAATGGTCGGAATCTAAGTCCAGATTTTCTTCAACATCTATGAAATTGGGTGAAACTTTCTTGGTAACATCTAGCAATCTAGCAAATCAGGAATTTTGTTGGGATCCGTAGGCCAGTACATGGGCTTACCTGAGGAGTGGAGGTTGCATCCAAGTTTCCTCATGGCTTTTCTCAGTTCACTGCCTTTTGTTGTGGTCAATCTCGAACCCCATTCCACATGTTTGGCGTTGTAATCACCACCCAAAATGAAACGTTCGTCAAGATGTTGTAGGATCGTTTTATAGTCAACATTTTTTAAATTGTGCCTTGGAGGACAGTAAATTGCACCTATTTTTAAATTTTGTTTCTTGGACCTAATACATACCATAGTAAGCTGAAATCATATCCTTTGTAGATGACATTCTTCGTAGTGGTTGATTGATTATTTGACTAATACAGCACTACCGCCTTTAGCTTGATTGTCGGGGTAAATAGTGTGCTATAATCTATATCCTCTTATTTTTAGGTAAGATTGAGGAGTCAAATGCGTTTCTGAAATAAGACACACATCTTTGTACTGGGTATGAAGGAAGACCTTCAAGTTCCTGTTTTCTCTTTAGGATGCCATTGGCATTCCATGTAGCTATTCTTAAGTCTTGTTGGTCCATGGATTACTTCTTTTTGGGTATTGCACCAGTACTCCTGGCTTCTAACCTGTCAAGTCTCTCATTGACTCTGTCCAGCATCTTCATCATATTCTGCATCATTTGCATCATAGATGGTTCGGTTTTAGGATTGGTAGAGATAGGTTCTTTCTGCTTCGACTTATTCGCTTGTGCATATGAGACACCTGCCTTCAATTTAGCAAGCGCGAATGTCCTTGCTATAGGAGTTGGTTTTCTAGTTTTAGTAACGTTATCTCTCCGCTTTTGCAACCCTTTGGCGATTATACACCCTCTATAGTTGGCGGGATGTGCCTCAGCGCAGTTAATACACTTGGTGGAAGCATTCCCAGTCTTGGTACATTCTGCTGTTAGATGATTCCCTGCACATCTAACGCAGATGGGGGCACGTTGGCAGTATTTTTGCTTGTGGCCATATCTCTGGCATCTTTTGCACTGGGGTATTAATTTACTATTTCTTAGTGCCTCAATTTTAACTTTCATGTGGCACAAATGCTGAATTTCGAAGATCTACTTGATATCCTCTGTTTTATCGAATATTAGCACGAAGAGAGGGAGCTTGATATAGCCATTTTTCGTTTTCTTTAATTTATTTTCTGCATTTTTTATCTTGAAACCGTTCTGCTGCAATTCATTAACGATTTCTTTTAAATTGCAAGTAGGGTGCAGGTGCCTAACCATAACTCTGATCGGTCTCTCCTGCTTGTTCTCGTACATTCGTACGAGAGCCATTCCTGATGAGAATTATTTAGATATTCAGTTAACCCTCTATGTTCTGTTGCTGTTTCAACATTGATTTTTAGTTGATTATTATTCATTAGGGTTGCATTAATCCATCCATTTTGATAATTATTTTATTGCCCGTGGTGAGTCCTGGGTAGTTTCAAAAACTAGCGAAGAGTTGCACAACTAACTATAGTAAGATTTTATGTTAATTTGTTGATTTTTGACAAAATTAGGTAAAAATTAGCTAGATTGCGCGGACTCAGAACTTTAATGTATTGGCATAATTTTTTATATCATCTAACAGTAGTCCTTAAGCAGCGTTTCAGCCTTGCCCACAGTTGATACGACACCTTGGCAGCACTTAGATTTTTCTTTACAAAATCTCAATTTTTACTCAGTTTTCGAGTTTTTCGTCTACTTGCGAAGACTGAAAATATTTTTTTAAAAATTAGGATTTTGTAGAGTTATTCCTGATGCAAACCCACAAGTTTTACTACCCCTTTGCCGTAGCTCAAAATCGACCTTTTTCGATTCACCTTAACCGACACCAACTATATGGATATCATTAGCAGGTAGTTTATTTTTTTCCTTAGCATTATCTACAAAATTTCTCGGTAGCAAAACATCTATATACTTACAATTTCGAGCCTGGTAAATATTTCAGTTAAAATCTATAAATTAACAGTCTGATTCTCAATCTTATAAGTCTATTGTTGTTTACTAATGAAAACCAATGGTTTACAATCATTGAATATCCTTATTTTATGACCGTAGACATAGTTAAGGAACTTTTGACAGGTAATGCATACAGAAAGTAGCTCTTTCTCTATTTGAGCTTACTCTTTCTCTGTCCGTGTTAATAACTAGAAGCATATAATTTCGGTTTATTATTTTGAATTAAACAACCTACAGTTGTTTATTTTTATTTACCTACTTTTATTTACACCTACCTACATTTTTATTTACCATTAATTGCAACATCTTTTAAAGTTTATTTTTGTTTGACGAGGCACTCTTCTTGGGGGCTTTGCTATAGGTACTACATTTTCTTTAATCTTTATATGATATTGATATGGGAATTTCCCTAATCCACTAATGACACCATAAATGCTTTTGATAAACTGTTATTTTGTCAATGTACTGATTACCGTAATATCTAATACCTAATGGTGTAACTTTAAAACCGCCATATGCACATAATTTAACATCGGTATCTTTAATTTAATCTATTTAATTATTTTAAAATCTAACAACTTTATTGTTTACTAGTAAATCCTTAAACCTTAAACCTCTATTATATCTATCACTAACGTATGTGATAAGGTGATGACACTAATATTAAAATCAAGTTTAGACTCACTACTGTCTAAATTACAAGTATTTACTTACCTTGAATTAGGTTCATAAACAGTTGTGTTTTTATTAAACCTACAAACTAATGGAAAATGATTTTGCTTAATGCATTACTTGCTGCTTACCATGTAATAATATTTCAGTATATAACGTTTAAAATTTTTTATTAAGAATAGATTGTTCAGATATATGTAATTCGAAAAAATTCTCCATTCTAACTGCTTTTTAGTAATACAGGCATTCGTACAGTATTGCCAAATCTACTGGTTCAGCTTTGTTAGAAAAGTCAGTAGATTTGTATATAAGTATATACAGAATTCAAAGCAGCGCCACTCCTAAATGTGGACAAACCCTGAACCAGAAAACATATCTTTCTATCAAACCTGAACCAGTATAAATGTGCAGATTCTATCGTCTCCCGCTATATTTTCCCGCTAAAAGTGACGGGTGCGCAAGCAGTCACTTCTAAGCTTACAAGAATAGATGTTATCAATAATCAGGAAAAGCTTCAGACACTTCTATTAAGGCAAAACAAACCTGAACCAGATATACGGCTCAGGTCCGTCGGGCTGGTTCAAGATTGTGCATACGGATTCGTATGACTGGCTCAGGTTCATACCATTACTGTAAATATATATATATATATATATATATATATATATATATATATATATATATATATAT